>CAJQUW010004325.1:0-221526 GCA_907163375.1 Prostheceraeus crozeri | reverse complement strand
CTTTTCCTTGAGGTGCGTGTGTTGGGTGAGGTTTTTCTTTGTGAGTTGTGTGGGAGTGAGTTTGTTGGTTTGTGAAGGGGTGTGTTTTTTGTTTGTTCGCTGGAATTTTAGAAGTGATGGAGGACCGTCAGGGGGAGACACAGCTGGTAGTGTGGGGGGTTGGGGTGGGTAAGGTGTTGGTGATATGTTGGGAGGGGTTGTGGTGCGTGGTGGGGTTGGGTAGTGGTGGGCGAGGGTGTGGTGGTGGGGGTTGGTTGGTAGGGTGTTGTGGTCAGGTGGGGTGGTGGTTTGGATGTTGGTTCGGGGGTGGGGGTGACGGTGGGTGGGTTCGTTGGTTTGATGGATGGGTTGTGTGTGGGGTGGCGGTGGGTGTGTGGGTCGGGTGGTGGTGTGGTGGTGATAGGGTGGGGGTGGGTGGTGAGGGTGGGGTCTGGGGTTGTGGGGGTGTGGTGGCAGGTGGGTGTGGTGTGGTTGGGGGTGGGTGGCGGAGGTGGGGTGTGGAGGTTGTTGTTGGTGTGTGTGGGGGGGTGTGTGTGGGGTGGATGGGTTGGGTAGGTGGTGTCGTGGTGGGGGTCGGGGGGGTAGTGTGAGGGGTGGGGGGGTCGGGGTGGGGGTGGGTGTGTGTCTTGGTTGGGGGTACGTGGATGGGTGGTGGTTGGTGGGGTTCGGTGGTAAGTGGGGATTGGGGGTGGGGTGGGGTGGTTAGGGATAAGGTGTGTTGGGGTTGTGTTGGGTTTGGGGTGGGGAGTGTAAGTGGGGGTGGTCGGTGTGGGTTTGTTTTGTGTGGAGGTTGGTATGTGTTTGGTGTGTGGGTGGTGCTGTGGGTGGTGGGTAAGGTGGGGGCGTTGTTGGTGAGCGTTTGGTGGGGTGGTTATGTTGGGTAGCTAGGAGGGTTTGGTGAGCGGTGGTGGAGGTATGGGGTTGGTGGAGTGTGGTGCGGTGGGGGTCGGTTGGGAGAGGTGGGTGGGGTGGGTTCTGGGTGGAGGGGGTTGGTGGTATTGGTTTGGTTGGTGCGGGGGTTTGGTGGGTAGTGGTTGTGTGGGGCTATGGTAGGGGTAAGTTGGGTGTGGTGGGTGACTGGGGGGTGGGTGTTGGGGTTGTCCTGGGTGGTTGGGGTCGTGATGGTGGTGGCCGGTGGTGTGGGTTGGCGGTGTGGTGGTGGGTTGGGTGTGGAGTGTTGGGTGGGGGGTGCTTTGGATGTGGGTCGTGGGTGGGGTGTGGGTGCGGGTGGGGTTGGTGGGAGGTGGTGGTGTGGGGTGGGCAGGGTGGGACCCTGTGTGCGAGGTGGGTGTGGGTGGGGGGGGTGGTGTGTGTGGGTTTTGGTTGGTGTGGGTGGGTGGGTGGCGTTTTTGTAGGGTGGGAGGCTGGGTTGGTGTGGGGGTGGATGTGTGGGGTGGGGTGGGGGTTTGGTGGGGTTGTGGGGTTGATGGGAGTAGTTGTGTGGGTGGGAAGTCTTGGTGGGTGGGGGTAGTGATTAGGTGTTGGATATTTGGTTATTATTTATAGAGTTATGCTTTTTTTTGGTTTTTAGTTATTATATATTGAAGTTAAAGTTATGCAATATGATTTATATCATATTATGTTAGGTAATTTTTTTTGAGTAGTTTAGTATTTTTATTTTTAAGGTTTAGTCTTATACGTTATATATATATTGTTTAGTTAATAACAGTCTTAGTTTTTAAAAACTAGTTATAATCTGGACTTCCCGACCGGTATTATTTGTTTTTAACCTTATTTTAGTCACTGAGGTTAGTCATGAGGAATGAAAACTTTATTTCAAAATCATGGAAATAAGACATAGTTTTAACGATAAATATAATAAAAAGCAATCAACTCATATGTGCATCTTGGGCCTGAATGCCATAGAAATAAAAATAGAATTCTTTTATCTCACGCGTCAGCCTTAGTTGATGTGGGTGACATTCTAAAATTTCGGTGCGGCTCAAAGTTATCATATGGTGAGGAGATATATTCGCTGCACACCTAGAATATATGAACGGACTAACGTCCAGGTAATATATATATAATATAATATAGATAATATGTCAGTGCCTGACAGAGCAAGTTTAGCAAGTTTTTGTCCATTTCCAAGTTTTTTGTGATACCTGTTATCGTCTATTTCTGTTAGATACACAACATTTTAGAAGCTATAAATTATGTCAATGTGTTATCAGTATGGTTTTTTTCATTTCGAATTAAGGTTCATTATTTCTCTATTTGTAAGTAGTTTCGCCATAATTTATAAGTAGTATGTGAAACACAAGAGTAATAAAGCAAAATATTTGAAAAATGATAGTAATTTATTTTGATTAAATTGTGAACACCTCATGATATCATTGCATGCTTAAAAAACGCTTTTTCAGAATTTGATTTGAAAGGCACAGAAGCATTCACGGTGATAAATGGTTGATCTAATGACCTCATAACATACCAGTTGACCCTTCTGTGTCTGAGAGTTTATAAATTCATAATTATCATGTTTTTTATGTCTTTTAGAGCAAAAAAATGTTGAACACGTGTGTCAAAAGTTTATCTGAGTGTTAAAAAACAATTTAACATTTGCTTATTGGATTGCAATTTGCTGAAAGAATTCAAATTTATACGTGTAGAGATCTTACTAATACACTTCAGCGTGATATCATTTCACTTGTGTGTCTGAACTGAGAAGTGGGCGACGATAAAGTGACAAAGAGAAGAAGAGAATTCAGAGATTAATTTACTATTGGTACAAGAAATACCAACAAGGACAAAGTGGTGGGGGGCGGCGAAGAAAATTGCATGAAATTGTTGGCCTTTTCATGGAATCAAATGTTGGAAGTGTAGATAGAAACAATACCAGGGAAACCGGAAGATAGTTGATTTGAGGTACGGAAATTGGCGTGGATTAAACAAGGAAGAAGGCTCGGAACGAATGCGATCTGAGGAAGCTTTCGAGAGAATCAGTGGCAACAACCCATAGAATGAGCTGCCAGGCTGAAGTAACAGGAAAGAAATGGGAAGCAGAGGCGACCAAAATGTGCTTGCGGGACTAATTCCCGAGCCGGCTTGAAGGTGAAGCAGGATGTGCAGATGTGTTTAAGCCAAAAGAAGAAGCCATATCTTAGCAATTCGCACGTGTCGCCGACGCGGGTACCAATTGGCCCTACTGACCTTGACCACTAAGGTCACTGGGGTGAGAACCAGTGGTTAATTGGTCATCATTGCAGCGACCGAGGACCGTGATAGTAGACTCAGAGACAGTGTTGTCCCAATTCGTGAGGTTGTGTGGAAAGGTACGGCCTTATGAACAACGAACACTTCCAACTAACCGTGTGAAAACACCCTACAAAGGGTTTGGAGTTTGGGACTGCTTTCTCAGTGGAAAAGGTCCGGGGCGAAGTCACGAGTAGCCAATTCTAGCCCGTTCCACACCATTGCACCTAAAGTACATGTCCTTGCTGCCATTCAATCGGAGCACACGCCCACGCATCAGTAGCGGAAGAAGACAGGGAATCCAGAGACACACGCCCACGCGACGCATCAGAGCACGGAGCAACTGCATCGGCGCACTTGGGGGTTTTGAGCACCAATCGGATGGCACGGCGGGCCGAGGCACGTTGTGGATGAGTCACAGCAGAGGTATATAAGGAAAGGCGCTGTCAGAGAAATTCATATCTCATCCTATGCTCCGACAACAGTAACGTTACGGCCCTCTGGTCGTAGCGGACACGTCATCCCGAAGGAGGAAGATATCCTATCACCTTATTCATGAAAGACTTTATTGTGGAACGAGAACTGTAACTACACTGTATATTATTCGCGACAAAGAGGAGAAGAAGCTTGTGTCGTTTAGAGGAAGATTATTGCCAGAGCTTCGTATTCAGTTTGCTGAATGTTAATACTGTATGGACCACGCATTCTTGTTTGATATTGAACATATGCAAAGGTTCTCCCCCCCCCCACACCCTTCCAACCACAACCCTTTCTAATTCCCCCCCCCATCCCCATTCGCCCTTCCACCCCACCCCCCACATTCAACCTTCGCCCCACCTCCCGCACCCCCACTCCACCCCACTTTACCCATCCCAAATTTCCCCCACCCCCCGGATACCCAACCAAAACCTTTCCCTTTTCCCCACCTCCCCCCCCCTCCCCATTCCCCCCCACCACACAACCCCCCCCACACTTCACCCCCCTAACCTCCACTAAACCTCTCAACTACCGCCTCCAACACACAACCCTAACTAAACAAAAACCACTATCGACCACTTCCAACCTCCTCAACATCCTCAACAAAAAACCTAAAACAACTAACTAACTTTCTCCCGTGTGGTGGCCCAACCTAATTTGATAAAAGTCAGCAGATACTTTTCCGCAAGTTTAACCATCAGCCGAAAGCAGTCCATGCCTATTGCTGAAAAACGCGGATACTCTGACATT
Source organism: Prostheceraeus crozeri (assembly GCA_907163375.1). Classification (NCBI taxonomy): domain Eukaryota; kingdom Metazoa; phylum Platyhelminthes; order Polycladida; family Euryleptidae; genus Prostheceraeus; species Prostheceraeus crozeri. Next base: position 217,107 of record CAJQUW010004325.1, on the reverse strand, counting down.
AAGGGGCGGTGGTGCTGGGAGTCATTTGAGGTTTTGGAACGGTGCAGTATGGCAGCAACCACCAACATGCAGCACCCACCACTTTGCTGAATGTTTTTTCATTATCCCGGGCCAAAAACACAGATCACTCAGATGCATACTCGTAGTGCCCTGTTGAGAATAAAGGGGAGTGCTGCGAGACACATTGTCGCGTGATCAAGTTGAAACATTGAAGTTTGGATTATATAGCCAAGAGCTAGATCAGAAAATGTATCATTATGTACAAGTGCTCTTTTTACTTTACACAAATTACAGTGAAATGCCGTTAATGCGGTTTAATCAAACTCTTAGTGTGCTTCCTATGAAGCATTCTGGTGGTCCTGGTAAGAGTCGACTATCTGAAGAAAAACAAAAAGAAATTGTTGAAGCATTTGGAGACAATCCGTGTAATTCACAGCGGAAAGTTGCGGCGCAGCTCGACACGTCCCAATCATCGGTGCAAAGAGTATTATGCAATAATAAGATTAAACCATTCAAATTTAGTCGAGTGCAAGAACTGAAGGAAATGGATTTCGAGCATGCGCAAAGCCCCTCAAATCTCCATCAATTTGTTTTTGGGCAATGATTACTTTTGACCATGGCCTTGTTCATCAACTCATTGATGGAACAGTAACTAGTGAAAATTATTGTGATCTTCTTCAACAAACTGTTATCCCACTCCTTCGGAGAAAGCGGACATTGATTTACCAACAAAACGGAGCTCCGGCTCATTTCAGTCACGCTGCAAGAGCACTGCTGAGCAAAAATCTTCAAGATCGCTGGATTGGTAGAGGTGGTCCACGGAATTGGCCATCTCGTAGTCCTGACTTAGCGATGAACGATTTTTGGTTATGGGGATACGCCCGGGATCATATCTACAAATCTCCAAGGCCAGAATCCATACATGAGCTGAGAGATCGAATTGAAACAGTGTTGGATTCCATTGACAAGCCTACGATAAGACGCGTGTACACCAATTTCTTCAAGCGCTGTGAAGCATGTGTATCAGTACAGGGGGCTCATTTCGAACACTTGTTGTGACTTCGTGAGCAGAAAATGATTCTAACTTTGTTAATAATACATTTTTGTAAGTTTTTGGAATATATGCTAATAAATAGTAATACCTATGTCTAAACACCATTCATTTTATTACCGGCGGGCTGAACTGAATCACCCTGTATATATATATATATATATATATATATATATATATATAAAATGAAAAATAGTAGAAGAATCCAAAATGGAAAAAATAATAAATTCCAAAAAGGTTCCAAGGAAAACTGAGAAATCTTATTCCCTGACGCGTTTCTGCTCACTCTTAGAGCTTGTCAAAGGGAATGAAATTATATTTAAATCAAACAACATAATACAAAATATGCATGGATATTTAAAAATGTTCATTCCTATTCAGTGGAGGTTTAAGCATAGAAATGAAAAACTCTTCTTTTTTCTCTCTGTGGTATTTACTGCATTGAGGAGGCAATTGATATATCGGTGCGGCCATAAATTTTACCTCATGCTCACTAGCACAAGATGCTATGTGCTTGCTTACGTTTAGGATGGCATAATGCGGATGTAATATATGTTGCCTATGAATCGTTATTCTTGTCCTAAACATTCCACCAGTTTGGCCGATATAAAACTGATGACAACCTTTGCAAAAGAGAGCGTAAATTACATTGCATGAAAGGCAGTTAAGATTCGATTTAACATTGAAAGTTCTTAAAACGTTTTCTACTTTAAAATCGACACTCTCTCCAACAACCAAGCAATTACAACAACTACATCTGGGTTCACCACACTTCGTTATACCGTTTATGATTTCTTTGTTATTTCCGTTTAATATTCTATACAAGTTTTTGGGTTGTTTGTATGCTTATTATTATGTATGCTTATCTTGTCGAATTATATCTTATCATATAGCATTATCATTATAGCATCTTGTGCTAGTGAGCATGAGGTAAAATTTATGGCCGCACCGATATATCAATTGCCTCCTCAATGCAGTAAATACCACAGAGAGAAAAAAGAAGAGTTTTTCATTTCTATGCTTAAACCTCCACTGAATAGGAATGAACATTTTTAAATATCCATGCATATTTTGTATTATGTTGTTTGATTTAAATATAATTTCATTCCCTTTGACAAGCTCTAAGAGTGAGCAGAAACGCGTCAGGGAATAAGATTTCTCAGTTTTCCTTGGAACCTTTTTGGAATATATATATATATATAGATCTAAGTCTTCAACCTGCCTCACTTTAAACCTTCAACCTGCCTCACTCACAAAATAATAAGTCTTCACCCTGCCTCACTATCCCTTCATCCTGCCTCACAAGTCTTCATCCTGCCTCATGAATTATAAATATATCGAAATCTTCATCCTGCCTCAAATATGAAACCGTCATCCTGCCTCATATCACAAGTAGTCATCCTGCCTCTTATCATAGACCTTCATCCTGCCTCACATTTTCGACTTAACTCATGAACTTAGTGCATGGTCAATTACTCATTGGAATTAATTTAGGAAAAGGTGTTAAGCAATCAACCAACCAATTCTTAGATCACACAGCTAGATTTTCTAGATAATTGTTATCAGACACAAGAAAACACTGACTTTTGATGGGGACTCAGTCTTACGCACGCATGCTTCTTTTGCGCACGACGATTACTGAAACTGAATTGAAGATTACTCGTGCGTGATTGTCTGTGCGTAATGAGGGGTCTTTATCACGCCTCGCCAATCAATAGCTCTTCAACCTATCGAATGAAGAGGAGAGGGACTTCGGGTGTGATTAGGTTAGTGTTTATCGCAGTGACAGAATGCACGCGTGTTGACAACTTCTGCTATAGAACTCGGCCACCTCAAGAATGAGATTGTACATGAACAGAGACAAACTGACCGAGGGTCAGATTAACGACTGTCTCCATGACCATTACACTGAACATCATAGAAACAGGAGAGCCCAACGATCGCGCTGTATCCAGATCTCTCATTTGCTGTCAAAAATGTAACGATCATTGTTTAATTCAAGAAATTACCTAACAAATTTCAAAAAATCATACATGGCAAACATGACTATTCTAAGCAAAGACAATGGATAATATTTTGATTCTATATATCTTTGATTCTAATATCTTTGATTCTAAGGGTAGTAAAACTGAAATTATGTTTTCAATCATTGATTTCATGCAATTCATCGGATCACAATTAGGCCTAATCAAACATACGGCATTTCACTGTAATTTCGTGTAAAGTAAAAAGAGCACATGACTAATGATACATTTTCTGAAAGCTCTCTGTCAATAAAATCCAAACATCAATGTTTCCACTTGATCACGCGACATGTGCTCGCAGCACTCCCTTTATCTCAACAGGGCACTACGAGTATGCATCTGAGTGATCTGTTTTTTGGCCCGGGATAATGAAAAACATTCAAGCAAAGTGGGGTGCATGCATGTTGGTGCTGCCAAACTGCACCGTCAAAACCTCAAATGCCACCCAGCACCCACCGCCCCTTCATGTCAGAGTATCCGCGTTTCAGCAATTGGTCATGGACTGCATTCGGCTGATGGTTAAACTTGCGGAGTATCTGCTGACTTTTACTCAAATTAGGTTGGCACCCACACCGGGAGTTGAGGATCAGCAACCTTGACGCTCGTAATGATAAAGGAATTTACTGACAGCGGATTTCCAGAACCATAGTATGACATATGTTTTGTGGTTATTGCATAACGGAATATATCAGGCGATTGAGAGCAACATTCTCACCGCAGCATGCTGAAACTTACGCTTCAACTAAGATGCTGCATATACCACTATGCGCACCGATAGAATTCATGTTGGACAGCATCTTTTGCCACATCGAAATTTCACTATGTTTGTGATAGGCTATTTAGGTCGGTCAGTTATTGCATCTTCCGAAATCTCTGTAGCGCTGAGACAGGAGATTCGAACTCCTGATGCTTAAAGACTGACACGACACTAATGGCTTTCATTATGTTTTGAATGATAATTGATGTTGATTCATGCATGAAAGATTAAACTTGGTTGAGTAAATTATTTTTGTGTACTCGACCAAATATTCCTGCGCCTTACATCAACGAAACGTAATTAGGTACCGGTAGATTAGTGGCTAATTATCAAGATACAATACTTAGCTTACATACTTAGCGAAACGGACAGAGAATAAAAGGATACAGACACAGAATCGTAAAAGGATTCTAAAAACATGAATATTTTCAAAAATCGGCCGTCCTAAAGTTTTGTGCTTTTTGATAATGGGGTTTAATTGAAGCAAACAAACGGAATCTTTTTGAAAATTACCTTGTATTAGTTACATAAGTTACGTACGAATGTTTTCATCAACTCAATAATCCCCGTGAAGTCATCAGGCTGTCACATATATTTTATTTCCTTTGGATCAAATAATAGAGGATCGTATTTTTCTCGAAACATGATGCGCTGTTCCTCTATCAAAATTCTTTAGAGGTCTCCAATTGTTGTAGGATTTCTTTGGATTATATTTTCCTTCAAAGTGTCAGATATATTCAATAACAGATATACCGATAGATCAAGTATAGTCAATTGGTTGTGGTTGAAAAAAGTGAGTAGGCCTATAGTTTTCTCCGAAAATCTCCTTGAGTCTACATGCAATTCAGTGCACTAGATGTCCAGCTATTAGAAAATGCACATTCTTCGTATGAGATATGCGGCAGGACGTATATCGTCGACTTATATGATCTTGACTACAATTTCGTAGCCAACATTTCAGCTCTAGTCTTTCCTGTTTTACGAAATAAGGCCGACCAGTGCCGGCGAAATTCAGAATTTCGTGCTCCGTTTTTGGAAAAAGAAAGTAAAGGACCGTCATGATCTCAGGATGGTACAAGTAGTTGTCGGTGTTCACCTCGAACAAAATTGGTCACAGCATGGTGTTGCAGATTATGGTGCTTGACTAAGGCTTAAACGCAATAAAATGATGCTATGAGCAAGTAAATATTGTCTAAAAGTTAGTAAACACTTCCTACATTTTTGAATAATTTTCTTAAAACTTATTCCTTGTTATGTTTTTAAAGCGTAGGAAAACAACCATGCTTTAAAAGGCCAAAGTATGCTATGTCCAAGCTTAGCAGGCATCCAAGCATAGTAAAATACCAAATAAGCACACTAAAATATCATGCATACTATTAGTATCATGCATGCCAACCAAGATGACACTTAAATATTTGTAAACCAAAAATCATGCGTTCTCCCATGTCTGCATACAAGAAACCAACAGAAGATACAATACATAGCACGCCAAATAAAAGCTACAATATCTACTAAATTTACATTTTACAATGGAATGAAGAAAATAATAGAAATCGAACTTTCAGCAACTTGGTCAGCTGCACGGCAATTCCCAACAAATAGCAAATAGAACTAGGTAAATTAAAGCGTCATCCGTGCAAGTTCTCCCTCTACTGCTGCTGATGAGTGAAAAAATTATTTGTTATTAAATTCATTACTACTGCTTTTTCGAATTTTTTTAAGATAAAGAAATCCATTGTGAAGGATCACACATTCAATAGATTGAAGTCATATTTTCAAAAACGGTAGTGTATTGGCGTTCGAATGGTGTATGATTGTTGATAATCGATCATCCTTTTGTGCAGAGGGACAACAGCAAATGCTGAAACAATCGACGACTAAAAACATTTCTCTGGTTAAGCTTAGTCGTAGAAACAGAAGCAGTAACTTAAACGTTCCTCCATACTCACTCTTGAATGAAGACGGGTGGCGAAGCGTCCCATTTGGTCAACTGATGACCCGTTACGGCTTCGTCCCTTGCCCTCTGGGTGGACCATATAAAATTCTACAGCCTGCTTTATTTGCTGAGGGCCAAAATCATTTTGGATATAAACAAATGCAAAAATATACCATATATATGACACATACAGGCAGATAAACACACACGAACAGATACAAAGCACAAGATTCATGACAGCTAATGACGTAAATTTTATAACAAAAACAATCTGGTAATTGGTTACGCATGGACAGTGGACACGCTTCATTTTCGGTGATGGTGAGAATATCGCTATCAGAGTGAATATTCAATTGCAAGTAATAATAAGGTGCAGCAAACTACATGTTCCACTCTTCCATTGACATGTAAAATCAAAAAATTAAATCAATTCTTGAAAAGAAACTGACAGTGGAGCTGCATAAGTTGTCATGATTAAATGATGCATCGAAAAATAATTTGTTCATTATTCAGTGTTTGATGCCAGAATTCAAGGCTTCTTCTCAAATTCAATGTTATTCAAGGCTTCTCAAAGTCACATACCCCTGTCCTTAATGCTAATTAATTAAGAATACAGGCACGAGTCTACTATTCTAAATTGAATAGAATAATCATATGACACAATGCTTGTGAATTTCTTATCAATAATTATGTATAATGTATTTCATTCTTTTATTATTTTTTTATTCTCGAATGTTAAAAGAAACTTCATAAAATATCTATCAAAATGTGATGGTTATCACGACAAATAATAATTTGGCAATTCATTTTACCTGTCGCCACTTCAAATCATCCTTAGTGAAATTGGGTGCATTTTTCCTCTCTTCTCTCTTATCAGGATCCATCAGTTTACTTCCATATGTTTCCTTCAGTCTCACCATCCGGCTATCACGCAAAGGATCAGGCGCCTCTTCGATCTGAAATCAAACACAACACTATAAGAGTGCAAATCCGTTGTGTGATGGTGAGCTGGACGATGTAGACCACGTGTATTACATGTAAATTGAGAACCGAACATGAACAGGAAAAACTTGAAAGTTCTCACATCTTCCGACACAGATTTGTAATTGGACAAGACTGCTGCCTCCAGGTGGCAGTGCGTCACATGAAGACGGATATTGGCTTTCTGAAACCGAAAAGAAAATTTTATCACAACAGATTTTTTCCAGTAAAATGAATAAAATTATATATTCATCAATGAAGGGCCAGATGATGAAACAGTGTTATACACCGGAAGTTCATTACTCCACTTTTCTACATTCTACATGTACATTCACCATCTTTCTACATGCAGGCATCATCCTACATTCCACAGGTATAACACCATTTAAAGATTTATCAATTAATTAATATTCAATAATATACTCAACTGTGACTCACATGTGCAGTATATAGGTACGCATAAATGCAGCCAAAGGCTTCAAATATTGCCTAGATGTTATCTTATCATTTCACCAATCACCATTGCAAGCCTATCTTTTCAACCTCTGATATTCTGCGAAACAATTATCTGTTCAGTTATGGCGAATTTCTGCCCGCTGTTTGTGGGACTGAACAACAAAAAACGAAGAATGAAGAGGCTTCTACTATAACTGTTATCCAGTTCCGACATAATACTTACCAACTCATGGCAAATTGTGCATTCATGCAGAAACCGATGTGGGTTATCGGAAGGTCGGCAATAACAGGATGCCACGAAGGTTTGAATCTCCACCTCCGGGAGATTATGCGAGCGTAGATGGCGACGTAAGTTTTTGCTAGAAATACGACGGCCGCATTTGATGCACTCGACGACCGATCGCTGAAATGCTTCGCCTTTTATGATTACTTCCTCCTTCACGGTATTTGTTCAGAATGTAGCATGGGATCTAAGTCAGTTTGAGTTAATGATTTCAAGTATACAGGACTGTTTACCAACTAAAACATTTGATACTGAAGAATACAGTTTGTCTATAGATAGGTTATTCGATGCAACGAGTTGATAGCTACTTAAATTTAAAGACAAAATTGCTAAGGAACATTTTGCATGATTATCACACAGGACTTAAAACGTCAATTTCAATAAATTGTGCTAAAATTGTATAAGTTACTCGCTGCATGTGAGACAACAACCAACTTAGTTTTAGCGTCATGGCATGTTTGAACATAGTATCGCTCCATTATCTGCAAGAGGAATGGTCAACTTGTTCGAATTTACGGGATACCTCTCGATGCAGTTACAGAAATATGTACGTGTTTATTGAAATTAACTAATATCAACAGTCAAGATACTGATTAGGTCAGTCCATATATATATCCATTCATATATTCCATGAGTAAGTGAATAATCCCACTACTGAAGTCCATTGCGAAAAATTGTGGTAGAAAGTGGTTATACACATGCATGAAAATACACGCAAGCAATAAATGCATCTCAGGATGAACAATTCAAAGCTTTTTGATAAGCTTACGCATGATTATTTCACTGAAGAATGTGTGTTAAAATTACCACGTCGTGAAATAATGCATGAAAAATGGTAGCCACTCGTCAAATTAAACATTTCAGGTTAAATTTAAAAATAGTCAGGAATAAGAAATATGTAGACATCGAATTTTCACTGTTGGTTTAAGGCAACCTAGGCCTGTATTGCAACCTGATTAAAAACAAAAATAAAGCACAATGTCGTATCTGGAATTGCAGCTTGTTTTAATTTGATACATTTTAAATGCCTGGAGTACCAGCTGTTGTTACCTAGGATACTTTAAAATTCATAATTTTGTATCTTATCGCTCAGGTCCTACTGTACGGCATGATGTACTTATCCTTATCTGACTTCAATACATTTTAACTTTTACATTTACAATAGACTGGATTTTACCTTATGGGATTTATGGTTCATACAGTACAAGGCCATTTACTACTACTACAAATTACTACTCGGCATTACTAAGCTGGTCACTACATTTTGGCGACGAAAATTGTTACGAACCTACAAATTTCTACAAGTTACACATATTTTGTCAGTATTACTGCAAATTGCAAGGATCTCCGGTCTGTGATAAGTACAAACTTTTTCATTACTACATAGCTACTTACTTAACTACATAGTTTACATTTTCTGCATATCATCAAATTTTCTCAGTATTTTCAACATGTCTTCAGGTCCTACCATCCGTATAGAACCTTTTACTAGACAGTGTGACTTTTTGATATGGCTAAAAAAGTTTGAAATGCTTTTACGTATCACTAATGTTGAATCTGAAAAGAAAGTTGACTATTTGCTAACAAACTTAGACATGCAAATATTTGAGTCAGTTGTAACTGCTTTTCCCAACACTGACAACTACGATGATATTGTGTCTTTTCTTACCGAGCGATATTCTACACATGACAAATTTTTGAATCGAATTGAATTTTTTGAAGTGACGTACTCAGGCTCTTTTGATGAATATGCATCGAAGCTGCAAATGCTTTATGAAAATTTTAGTACTGCATCTGTACGTGAAGATATTCTTATTGCAAAATTTTTGACTACGATTCCGAAATCTCTGAGCAGTGAATTGCGCATCAGAAGACCAAAAACTCTCTCTGAATGTGTCAAAATTTGTAATTCTTTGAAATCTGTTCAAACGTCTTTGTCTACTCAGGTTGTGTCGCAAAGTCGCACAAATTCGTCAACAAGTAAATTTAATTCAAGTAAGGTTGCGAATGTTTCAAATACAAGAAAATGTTTTAGGTGTGGATCGAATTCTCATGTTGCATCCGACTGTAAGTGCCCTGCTAAGAACGCACAATGTAATTTTTGTAAAAAGAGCGGACATTTTGCATCTGTTTGTACACAGAAATCCAAAAACACTAGCAATGAACGTCAAGCTAGTAGTCAATCAAAGTCATTTCACATACGAACAAATGAAATTGAATGTTTTTCCAACAACTTGTCTCCTCGTGTCAAGAAGGCCACTGTTTCAATGAACGTCACTACTGACAACAACGCAGATGTTAGTGACACTTTTATGGTTGATTCTGGATCAGACATTTCCTCCATGAATCTTTCATTTTATGAGAAGCATTTTTCTAGAGACCTGCTTCCACTAACTGATGCTGTGCTCAAAAATTTTGATCACTCTCGCGTGAAAGTTGTCGTAGGAATTTTGAAGAATGTTTGTTGCTACTTGAATGGAAACTCTGCCTACATTGACTTTGTCATTTTGAGCGTTGATCATCAACCTGTAATAGGTGCAGATGCAATTTTTCACCTTGACATTACCGTAAAGCGTGGTCAAAGCGCTGAGCTTGTTGCTTCTTCTGGAAATGCTGAGCTTTCTACCTGTTCTGTAGCTCGCACTGAAAATCCAAGAAGTAATACTGTTTCTTCTTTGCCGAAGTTGAAGGGTTTTCAATTTTATATCCAGCTGAAAAATGATGCTCCGTCCTCTCTTGTACAAAAACAGAGACGTGTTCCATTTGCTTTACAATCAGCAGTTGAAAATGAAATTAGTAAACTGTTGCAAGATGATGTCATTGAAGAAGTCGACTCCTCACTGTTCCTTTCTCCAATTGTTGTTGTACCAAAGGCAAACAACAAGATAAGACTTTGTGTTTATTATAGGAAAATCAACCAGCACATTGTTGTCGACCAGCATCCTCTCCCTACTGTTGATGAGATTTTTGCTAAATTGACTGGTGCAAAATATTTTTCCAAGTTAGACTTGAAAGCAGCTTACCATCAGCTAGAAATCAGAGAAGATTCTCGTGATTTTACTGCGTTTACCTCGCACATAGGTCAGTTCAGGTACAAACGCTTGCCGTTCGGACTAGCAAATGCACCGTCGGCCTACATGAAAGTGATTTTTACCATCTTGAGAAACTGTCAAAATACTGTCAGCTATCTTGATGACATACTGATTTTTGGAAAATCACCTGAAGAACACGATGCCTGTCTCAAGTCAACCTTGGACCAATTACGTTCTTACGGCATGACTTTGAATGATGACAAGTGTGTCTACCGTAGGACAAGTGTGCCATTTTTGGGTCGATTGCTTGGACCTCAAGGAATCTCGCCTCTTCCAGAGACACTTGAAGCAATCATGGGTGCTCCAGTTCCTCATGACAAACAATCATTACGCTCTTTCATGGGTCTGATAAATTTTTACAGAAATTTTATTCCGAATGCTGCATCTATTTGCTCATCCTTATATGATTTGTTGCGCGAGAATGTAGCTTTTCAATGGACCGAACAGCACCAAAGTGAATTTCAAAATTTGAAAGACTGCTTGTCTGATTTTGTTCCACTGGCGTTCTTTGATTGCGACATTAGTACTCCAACATTTCTTACCACTGATGCATCCGGCTACGGCATTTCTGCTGTTTTGTCACAAAAGTGCACTACTACTGGCAAAGAGCGGCCTGTCTATTTCCTTAGCAGAAAGTTGTCAGACACTGAAAAGACTTATTCAGTATCCGAGAAAGAATTTCTTGCTGTACTCTGGGGTACAGAGCGTCTTCACCAGTATTTGTACGGAAGACATTTTCTGATTCGGACAGATCACCAATGCTTAAAACAATTGCTTTCGAACTCCTTTGATGGTGGGTCTGCACCGTGCCGTGTTATTCGCTGGGCAGCAAAGTTGCTACAATATAACTTTGAAGTTCAGTATATTCCAGGAAAGCAAAATGTCGTTGCTGATGCTTTGTCACGAGTGCCGTCTCAAGAAAAAGACCTCTAGTATTGAACTCTTTTCTGTGTCATTAGGTCAAGTCAACAACAGTCCTATCTCATTGCAAGAGCTCACGAAGGCAACCACAGATGATGATGTTTTTCAAGAATTGATTGCTACGATAAATAATGGCTGGCCTCAGCGTGCTTCATTGCTATCATCTAGCAGGCTTTTGGAATGTGAGAATGGACTTGTCGGTGATCGATGGTGTAGTATGTCGTGGTGACAAGTTTGTTTATTATTTAAATTCCCCCTTTTTTTTTTTCCACCACTGCTTCGTGATCGGATTGTTTTCAATTGCACATGAAGGTCACAATGGGCATTTCTATAGTGTAAATCTCGCTCTTTTTTTTTTCTTTCGGGGGGGCAATAATTTTTTTACGTGGAGAAAAATTTATACTGGTGGCCCAATTTTCTCATCTTTAACACTGAATTCGACTGTTGAATCACAATTGGCGCTACTGTAGTTTGTGTCAATGAACCAACTCGTAATCTCCATGCAAGTACCGAATTTACGATAACAAACCTGCATCCAAGATTGCTATTGTGTGACATCAAAGGGACTCAAAGCTATGATGAATTTCCCGACAGACCAAAAATACATCATTGTTCGTGATTGACTGTTTACACTAAAGTTCATGTCCTTGCACGTGTATGTAGTTCTACAACTTCTCGCAAAAGTGATCGAATTTTTGTAGTAAGCTTGTTTTCACTATTTGGTCAGTGTACTATATGTTGACATCTGATAATGGGACCACAGTTCATTTCCCACCGAATTTTCTGAATTTTTAACGAAACCGAGGTTGTGATTTCATAAGGCGCTCTTCTGTCTATAACCCACAAAGTAATGGGGTTGTTGAACGAGTCAACAAAAATTTGAACAAATTGATTCAAATGCATTAGTCTGGCGGTGTCTGATCGTCAAGTGCCTGTAAAGTGTTGCAACTAAGTATTGACAACTATGTTACAAAAGATTATAATGCAACCATACATTCTTGTGTTCAACTAACAAAATTGCCTTCAGAATTAATGTTTCGTGTATAAAGTGAAGATCTGCCTAACTTGAACATTATTGTACCAAATGACGATGCCAACACAAAGCGCGGGCCAAGAACTTAACGTCTGAAAAGTGAAGCAAATGCTCAATCTGCGAATGAACGCAGACGACCACGTAGTACGAAAAAAAAAACATTTTTGGCAAAGTGGGTCAATATGTTGTGGACGAAAAGAGGTGGCAAACAAGGAAATTAACAAGGCGAAGTCGGGCCCTTTTACTTTTGTTTTCCAAAGATGAACGACGGCTTCTGCATCAACACAAGAAACCATTTTTACCGATCTTAAAAGCAGAGCTCTAGACAGTGACTTTGAAGTGCCATTCATACCAAAATCAGAGACTTCTACAGAACGGCTTGATGAAAGTGCCGATTTACCTTTTGACAATTTACTGACAATACCGAGTTCTGAACCTTCACGCACGTCGTTCAAACTCGGGAGCGACGTCGACCGTCGTATCTTCCGTGATTACTGTACCAAGTAATCAATGTTACTTGCTGTTATATTTTTTTATAGATCAGATTTCTAAAAGCGATGGTTTGTAGTGAACCAACATTGTAAATATAGGCTGGACTGAGTTGTTTTCTTACGCACGCATATTGTAGATACAGTTCTTTTAATATCCCCTGTAAGTTTGAATCTCTTTTCGATAAAGGAGGAAAATGTCGTATCTTGGAATTGCAGCTTGTATTAATTTGATACATTTTAAATGCCTGGAGTACCAGCTGTTTGTTACCATAGGATAACCGATTACACAAATCATAATTTTGTATCTTATCGCTTTCAGGTGAGCCTACTGTACGCATGATGTACTTCATCCTTATCATGACTTCAATACATTTTAAACTTTTACATTATACAATAGACTTGGATTTTACCTTTAATGGATTATATGGTTCATACAACATACAAGGCCATTTACTACTACTATACAAATTACCTAACTCATACTCGGCATTACTAATAAGCTGTCACTACACCTAATGGTTGCTGAATAATATGAAGGTAGTGAGTATTTATAGGCAGCGGCTATTACGGTCCTGGCGTACCACTGGGCCGATACAACTTCGGTTATGGCTATTGCACCGCTGAGCTTTTACAACACTACACCATTCCATGGTGTCCCACCTCATTTTCCCACCTCCTGTTCAATATCCCAAGTGACATGTTCAAGTAATCCAAGATGACTTTAATGTATCAAGAAAAATGTGTCAAGCGATGTGATCATCGCTGATTCTATCTTTGTCTCGGCCTTCAGCCTTTTTTGTGAACCCATTCGTGGGAAGCATATTTCCTAGTTTTGAACTACTCCAAAACACTAAAAGAGACCCTGTTTGTGATCAATTCTTATTTTTTTCTAGAATCTTATTCTGTGGTTGATATTTTTGTAAACATAATTTGGTGTAGATGTTTTGTACTTTTTCTCTTGTGATGCGATCAATACCACCTCAGTCGCTGTGATAATCACGAGAACGAATTGGACCAACTCATACGCCGTTGTAGCAGCCAATCACTGCCTTTCATTTCTTGTCTTTTCAATGGTGCTTTCTTGACGTGACTCAAATTATATTTGGCACCCCGCCTTAATTTTTGTGTTTATTAGTGTTTTAGCAATTATAGAGGTCTTTCTATTTTCAAACAAATAATTACATTCAAGTAAATACTCGAGAGCAGTATAGACGACATGTACATCGACAGGCTACATACAAGTTGAGCATATTACGGATCCTGTAGATTGGTGATAGTTCATCATGATTAGCCCACTTGTCGTACGAAAAGTGAATCTTGTCAATTAATGATGCGGACTTAAATGTCTAAAATAGTCTAGTCAACCGCCTAACAGACATGATTTGCATCCTCAGTTTACATGTTCTAATGCTATTCTTCTAAGCACTTACAGTTTGGCTCCATTGAAAGGATCTAAAGAGACTATTTCAGTCGGAACTCAAACGTTTTTGGCTTCTTAGCCAGTCATCGTTGCAATGTATTCTACGCCCTTATTGTAAGGAATCAGTAACTCACCGCGCAAACCATCAGTACCTGGATGTGCTTGGAAAATTCGGCAGCTCACCTTCGTTGCTATTTGCAATTCCTGTTTACAAACATGAATTTTTGAGAGCGAGCTCTAGACTGAGATTTGTAACTACATGCATTTCATCAATTGTAAGGTCTGTAGTTCGGATGAAGATTTATCTGCATGTGAGATTTGCAGACTATCTACAGCATAATCTGACTGTACGAGCTAAAATTCAGAAAAGTTAGTCCACTACTTCTCGTAATTACGTAAAAGGCTTCCAATCGATAATATCTCTCTCATCTCATTCCTTTTATGCATCACTTTCATGGTCTGGGCATCATTTCAGATTAAGTATCATATTAACTAGCATGGTGTCTGTAATGTGCGATAGGTTTTAGTCGTCAATTCATGCTGTGTGACTGGATTAATTATATTGTGTAACGTGGCGGATGAATGCTTTACTTAGATATTTGTTTATGATATAATTTTTTTCCTGTTAATATAAGAGGATATCTCACAATGACCCTATCGTCACTTTTTTATAAATTCCCCATTCTCTCACTAATCATTTCAGAGCTTTTTGAAATGGCAATTAGCGACTCAATGATGAGTTTACTGCAAATTATTTATGAATCAAAAGAAAGCAGTTGTTAACACTATAACACTATGACAATTTATTTTCTTCTTGCTCAGCATTTTCCCGAACATAATCTAATTCTTCAGGCAGCCGCGTAAGAGCATGTCTCCACACAATCGCTCGTCAATCTGGTGAAAAACGGTGCAAAATTTGTTTTCCAGTCCATCCAAAAGAATAGGATGACTCCAGTGCAGCATTTCCTCAACATGTTCAAGCGAATAAAAAGTCACAAGGCATTAACTGTAATATCGGAAGCCATTCCATAGGCTGTCATTGCGGTCAATCCATGATTTAGGAAAATGATTGTTTAAATAATTTACTATCGGTCGGCAATAGTGCGCTGGCACTCCATCCTGCATGAAGAAGCTCCTATCCTGTGACATTCGGTATCACTTTACACAGCATGAAAAGGAAGTTTTTACCATTCATTGTCAAGTTTCTCGAAAGAAAAATGGCTCAGTTGCGCTTCATGAGGAAATGCCAGCCCAAGCTTTTAGACTGTGTTGATCCATGGATTTTGTGTTAAGGTATTTGTTGTGACCAGACCGCTCTGCAGAGTCAGTCTTCCAAACATCGAACAGCTACACGAGAATAATGCCTTCTAATTTTGAATGTAAAATTTCTGAGCGAAATGAAGTTTATTTTTGAAACGGTTAAGCTGATTATTCATGCCGGTTTTGAGTTACGGGATAGGGAGGAGTCTCAGCAATACATTCTGTTTAGACTTCAAAAGTAGTTCTTTCGAAAATAGTAGTTTTTCCAGTCATGCATGCTAAAGAACCTGGTAAAAACTATGTTTGAAAAAGCATCAGAGGCAATATTATGCCATTTATTTACTTGTTGACTGAGGATTCATTAGCATCTTTATTGTAGCTGACCCAACTTCTACCTGAACGCTTTCAAAACTAATCGGATTGTGGGATATCGATTGATCGTAATTTTTTTTACTTTAAGGGGGCCCACGGCTACCCATTTTATGGGGGCCCATTCCAATTTGACTTTCCGGTTTTTATTTTTGATAAGAGTGGCAGCCCTGGATTGGCCATTTAGGCCTACAGTGCCTTTTACGACACGCGGGAGAACGTCGGTCCTATTCAATTCAGTCCCGAGAACCGCACAGGTGGCGTCTACGGTTTCCGTCCAGTGTGGCAGTTTCCTGGCTTCTCATGTCGATACTTAGGATCATGCCATTGCATTAACATGCACATTTTGATACCATGGTTTTCTATCATGGTTGTTGCTTGTCATTTGTTACTTCAACTAAAACATGTTTGAACATTTCAGTCTGATAAATCGTCTAAGTACAAGTTTCTAGAATTTTATGAATCAGATGATGAAAATGAAGAATTTTTTATCTTTGGAAATTTTTATCTTTTTTACCTTTTCTGTCGATATGAAATTATTCAGATCCCAAGGATTTCATTGAGTGCAGGCCAATGAGGAAAAGCGCATGGAAACTTACGGACCAGCGGTCACAGAATTCAAAAATTTTGATAACTGAGTCCGGTGAAGTCAAATATCGTTCATTATCTAACGCGTCAAAATTTAGTGGCAAAATTCAAACAGGAAATGTTTTCAAATATGATAAAAATAGCTTAAAGAAATGTCCGGATAATTCATGAGCGATGTAATTGGAATGCAAATCTGGTCAAGATAGTGTAAATTCGGTAAAAGAACCCGTTAATCGCCTGGAAATTTGAAGCTTGAAATCTGGCCGCCACCCTGTGTACCACATTCATGGGTGAGATTCTTCCGGAAATTTGGCATGAACGTTATTAGGTCTCAGGATTCGTCCAAGAACGTTATGAAACAGAAGGGTGGGGGTAGGGTTTTTTCTATGGTTGTTGAATTTTTCAGTACGTTTTGAGAGGCAAAAGTTTTTTTAAGATTGTTTTTCTAATTTCCTATTTTCGTCAAACATATTTTTGATTAGACTGTCACGCATATTTTAGTAAATATTTATCAGTAATTATTTCAACTTAGAAAGTAATATAGTAACAATATGCCAATGAATTGTCTTCTCCCTGCCTTAAATACTAGTTCAGTGCTGTTTCTTCGGTTGAAGAATTCGAAATTTATTTGCCATTAATCGAACACAGAAATCTTATAGAAGCGCATGGCGACGCCGCTTGATTAAAATTCAATGAAATCTTAGTATTTCTTTTAAACTTCAGTTCATTACGAGAAAACAGCAAAACTTCAAGACATAAGAAGTCAGAAACGAATTATTCGAAGAATAGCTTCACTGTCCTCTTTCTGACCATTTTACAAGACCTAGTTTACCACTTATTTTTGCATGCTTAGTTGCTGTGAGGCCTGCCAATGGTACCCGCGTATAAAAGTCTTGCCACTACAATTGCTATTAAACCAACGATGGTTTTTTTGAGAAGGTTTTTGCCTGTCGCTCAATTTGCTGTCTTACGCATACACATTCATGATGTCCTCATACTTAACTGTGATCAAAATGAATTGCCGACTATGCTATGAATGTTTTCCCTTCTATGAATTTGAAATGCTGAACTCTTCTAAATAACAACTTCATTAGAAAACTATGATCTTGCGCACTTTTAGTAGGCTATTCATCAATTATCATTTTCATGTTTACATTTCATACGCACGAACTATGCGCAAGACCACCCTGACATTCGCTTTTTCGAAAATATGTCTGAATTTTTCGCTTTTTTGGTAGAGCAGGAAAAAGTGTTTCGTAGTACAGCACGTGTTGACAACGCAACATGACTTTTTGTCATGTTGCCCTTTACTTTAGTCATACTATCATCCATGTGTTGACAATTGAATGCATATCTTGACGATCGCATAATCTTATGTAATAACTATATTATATAGGCATTGGAAAATGTGCCCTTATTAGCCAAAAAAGTCATGTAGCAATTCTGGAAGGCAAAGCCTTGTCGTAGTGCGTTCCGGTAAATGCACATTTTTTACACTAACTTTGAGCCATGGTGCTATAGCTTTTACACGATCCTGAATTGATTCATGCTGAAAGTACATGCGGTTTACATGCTACAAATGAATGTAATTGAATTTATCAGTCAAGGAATTCGAGACATCAATCCATGCTGGCTTGCCATAGACACACGGGAGGCCTACTATCGAATTTTCTTAGAAGACTGATTTTGGATTAGGGAAACATGCGGTTCAGTTCGTGCGAATGAGGATCCTTAATTCGTCATATGATCCATTTCGCATGACTTAAGTTAACAGACACACATCGAATAAATACTTGAAAATATCAATATGCCTTGGAATATTCATATGAAAGAGGCTAATTTAGCAGTTGAAAGCATGACAGCTAAAGAAATTTTCTTAACCACAGAAATTATAAAATCGTCTTCATTGCTGAAGTTTCTGCAGTATTTTTTGATTTTTTTCAACACTATGTTTCAACAATCCTATGAAACAATCTTGGAATATACATTATTTGTCTAAAATCGAATCAATCTGAATTGATTGCTGTTTATATGTCTGATCATTAATAGAATACAAAAGCTAGCTTATGTATAAATATGTTCCGGTGTATTTGCGAATCGTTTAGCAAGATGCAAGTAAAATGCCTCCTAAGTGATGCTCCGACAAGTTATCATTTTTGTACAAGTAATATTTTGCAATCTACACAGATTAGTAGTGTTCGTGGTAGTGCATGGGTTGATGACATATGATGTCTTTATAACACTTCTACATTGTTTTGATGTAAAAATTTTCGGTTCGCTTTTCTAAGTTTAGGATTCTTTTTTTCACTTTTTTTAAATTCGAATCGGCTGAGTGGTCTGTATACGTCAAAGTTATCTAATTGTATGAATGAAAATTGTCGAAGCTTGATGTTGGTGTTGCTGCTTGTGAACGGAACCTTCATTACAATCTTATGACAGGTGAGTTTGTATATTGTAAGTACCGGTACTTCTGTATGTACAATTTATCCGCTAAGCCAGTGATAAGTCTTCTCACTGCCCTCCAATGTTTCGTCGAAAAATCGCTAAGTTGTATATCGAATCAACTCACGGATTCGATTTTGAACTTCAGGTGGCAGTTGGAGTCGATCAGCGCATTACAGAAAAAACCTCGAGCAAATGAAATCCGGATAAGGAATGGATAGATGCCGTAACTCCTAATTGTATCCAATACAGTGATTGGATTATTAAATCCATTCGATTCATTTCTTTGTTGGTGAAGAATTTGTGATAGAGAAAATGTAAAATGGGTTTTGAAAGACGGATATAAATGATTAAGCGGACACAATGACTTCGGCAATTGCAGTAAGTCATGAAAAGTCGCAATGACACAAATGATAGGCCTATAAGCAAGTAGACTTCTTGGATCTACGAAGATTTCTCCTTCTTGAAGAAGCTTGTAATCTGATGCTGTGTTTGCGCTGGATATTGAGTTTCAAGATAAATCTGAAAATAAGAATTTCTGCTCGAAATAATTCGTTCGTTGATATTTTCATGTAACTGGCTACTTGAGTTGGATCATCAATATAGTTCAGAGGTGTCCAAAGTGTGGCCCGTTGGCCGCATGCGGCCCACGTCCCTTTTGAAATTTTCAGAAATCGTTTCATTTTTCACATCTGTAGAGTTGCGTTGAATATTGATTGTTTTTCTAAATTATATATTTCAAGTTTAAATTGCAAATTTAGATATCACAATGATGATTTCGTTTTCCATGACGATAGTATCAGCAGTTGCCCAGCAGTTGCAGTATCAGTACTCTGCCAATCATTCGATTTTGGCCTCTTCTTTTTGAAGATCACCACCCCAACTAGTGATCCGCTTTTGATTGCGCTTTCACTCACAGTTTGGAAGTATTTGTCCTTGTGAGTCAAACATTTTCCACAATAAATTCTATCAAATCTAGAGCGCCTTAGCCTCAGTTGACGCGAAGAAACTGACCTACAAAGTGCAGTAACTACTACTAGTAACTAGGAATTTACTTGTTTTACTTGCGTCTAATAGACGTAGATAGTGAAAAAGTTGAATAATGTGAACTGCAGTCCGCGGCCATATTTCCCTGCCAAATGCTGTCCGCGCCCGTATAAAGTTTGGACAATCCTGATAGAGGTTCAAGTTGCTTTCAAGCAACGACCGCAATCGGTAATGAATGCTCCATATCGACCACAAAGACATATTTTACTGTGCCGACTTGCGCATTATGGCATTGTCAGTGAAATTGCTCTAAATATTCTTGAGGAATTCTGAATGGAGTTCCCTTGTCGCGTGTTATAAATTTAGAAGACCTAAAGGGCTCATCGAATAATCTTGCCAGTTGCTACATTTTCTGATGCGTCGCAAGTCACACTGAGTATAGTTGATGATTGAAGATGTCTTGATACAGATAGTATTGGACTACATTTTACCAATAGCAATAGTACTTGATCTGACTAGAATGATGTCAAATACTAATTAATCTAGTCAGATCAATTACTATTGCTATTGGTAAAATGTAGTCCAATACTATCTGTCGCATGTTTCTATTCCTCCTTTTCCTTACTGAAATTTGTTAACATAGTTTTTACTTTTTACTAGATTTCTTGTCTACTCCCTTATTTCCTATGTTAATGTGAAATTGAATTCATGGCTTTTGCGTTTATGTTAAATTCCTTCTATCTGATGATGGTTGCCGAATAGCAACCGAAATTAATTATATCATAATTAAAGTAAAACATCACAAAAACCTTGGCTCTTCCTCAACAATTATATATAATGAGTGATATTTATCATTCATATCATGATATTCTCTTAGAATTTGACTTAATTCTAATTTATTTTGACCTCTAATCATTTGAACTTCATTGCTGACGTAAGAGGGAGATTGCCCCTTGATTCATGAATGCGAGCCTAACGACGCCCTTGTAGTTAGACGCCCTCCTGGTTAGTAGTTGAGTTCCCGATTTCATCAGTTAGCCGCTTTTACTTTCTTCATGAATGGAAACTACGAATGAATGGTGCATGTATTGCTGTTGAGGATAATATTCCATCTTCATTTTGTTACTTGAGATTCAGACGTGAGTAACAAATTTCTTTATGTTAATAGCAAAAACAAATTCTAAGCCATTTATTTGGAAACTCGTGCAGGTGCCAACAAACGGAAAATTTGTCGTTGACTATTAGTTAATACTTGTAATCGTAAATACTTAGTCAAGAAAGAGAACGTGGAAAGTCTAAGCAATTAGTTGGAAAAAAATATTATGCGGTAACTACGGACTGACAACCACTCATATTTTTTGCAGTAAATCTAGCGCAAATTGTATTTCAATATTAGTGGGGTTATCGAAGAAAAACTCTTTGTTAACCTTTCGATGTATGAATTAAAAATACACGTTCGTTTACATACCGTAATCGTTTTGTCATTATATATTTTATAAGCTTTTACATTACCAAAGACTGAATTAATTTGTGGTTAGGAATAGAAGACACTTGGAATCAGGAAGTATAAAAGAACAAAATGTCCCTGAAATAACTACCTGATTTCTCTTTCAATAGCCTCATTTTTATCAGCAAAATTGTTTGAGGTCATAACGTGGAAGAATAAGGTGATAATGCGTTTCGTAACCAGCTCAAACTTCATTCATTGTTGACTAACGCAAATATTTTCAATAGACGTGTCATTTCTTTCAGGTATTTTTATGTGTTATCTTAGGAAATTGCGAGGTGAATCTCTGAAGTTGGAATGGGGAAAGATTGTGAGTTTGATTAATTCGTGGAGATATTTTTGTGTTTTGAAGTTTGAAATATCTACTGAATTTTGAATATGCCTTCTGAGGTTGAAAGCAATGTCAACATAGAAGCTATTCTATATTGAATTCTGATTACTCATTTTGCTAACGCGTAGCAATGTTATGGTGCGATGCGCCTCAATATTTTCAATGTCCCATCTAGGGATCGCAATTTTCCGTTTTTTTTACTAAATTAGTCTAACGTGAATATTTCAAATTTATGCATTCAAACCCCGTTTTTTCCCGATTTTCCGTTTTCTTGGGTGAATTGCGATCCCTGGTCCCATCTGATGTTTATCCATGATAATCTCAATGCAAGTACCTATATAGTGGATGTCTTATTTCTTTCAGTTTTCATGAGTTCTGCGACTTTGATCTCTGAAGGAAGATGAGACATGGAAAACCTAACGTGAGTTCTGGTAATTTTTTCATTTTCAGATTGTTCATTGCCTCAAATTCGTAAGTTTTGAGTCCTGTTGCGCAACTAGCCACTGGATTTAAAATTACGTTGTTTGAGGTTGGGTCGGCATATCTTTCAAATATATTTGTTAATTGATGTATTCATTTCAGTCCGTTTTGTACCGATGGTCAGTGGATTCCTGTGTCATGCTGATTACAATATTAACAGTATGATCTGGGAGTTAGTTGATTATTGGAGTGTACGGCATAGCAGGAAAAATAATCAAGTGAGTAAAATTTGTGGTCATTTGTAGTATTATTCGGTTTGATTCCGGTTTAGTATCATCGTGAGTCCGTAGTTATGTATAATGTCGAAATTTATCCGTGTGATTTACGCAAAAACCCGTTAAGTCAAACTGCTAATCCTTCATTAATCCTGATGAAATCCTTCACATTTGTTTAGTCTGCTGCGATGTTCTTCTATCCGTTGCTAGGATCGCGAGGATTTTTGTATAGGGGACAAAAGGCGGAGTTCTGTCTGATGTTCGCTTACTCGGTGGGAACTGTCATTGGCTTTATTGGAAAGATTCCTTAAAATGGTTTGTTAAAATGTTTGTCATTGGTTTGTTAAGTCTCCTTATTTGAACGCATCTTTCTACGTCCTTGGACATGCCAAAGTTTTCTATTGAGCTAATGCGTCTTGCAGTGTCTTCGTTTCCAAAAAGGAAAAGCTGTTTAATTTTTCGTGAGTTTGTAGGCTTGTTAAACTAGATACGTGATTACTGTTTATGACTGGATTGTAAACGGCAGATGCTTGATCGTATGCATTATCTTATGCCCGTTATCTTATCAGTTATAAAAGGTACACTTAGCTTAATCCTAGTAAATGGGGGGGGGGGAGATGGGATACTACGTGGAGTCTGATGGTATACCCGTGCATTTACAAGCAACCGCTGCTGATAAAGACAGATTATCATGAAAGAGGCGTCAATATTTGAAGCTGGTCAAATCTGTAAAGAGGAAACATGAGGCATTAGACGAGTGAAGAATCTTATTGCATGAAAGGGATAAAAATTGAGTATGACAGGAAGCCATTAAAAAAGGCGATTTGATCGGAGTTAGGCAAGCAAATGAATTGTTGGACAATACTCAAAGTAAAGTTCGGCACACAGAAGCATTCGAGTTATGAGTGAATAAAGAAAGCGTGTCACACATTGTTAAAAGTGGCCAAAAGGCTGAAGACTTCCAAAGAACTTGATATTTTATTGTATCACCCTGCCACCCATGCTTCACCTAGATTTCTCGCATGCTCAACTTTAGTATAACATGAGTTGTCATCTTATTTTCGTTGTAGATGATGACATGACGGACAGTGATCGAGAGAATTAATTTTCTGACTACTACAGTTAAATTTGACATATGCGCGCATAAGTGTATAATCTTTGGTATTAATGGGTTATCTCCCCCCCCAAGGTTTTCAAATTTGTCTAGCATCTGCAAAAATGTATCAATCGCCACTAAACTTCAGGTACACGTAATTAAGCATATTTTCTACCCACATATAAAATTTCACGCAGATCAGACAAGTACTGTTTACATTAGAGTAGATGACGTGAATTGTAGCGATGTCAGCTGCGTGATTTGACTTCGTCTGTTGGACGCATTATTGCTACTCGTGTGTGCATTGTTCTCACCACGTCTTTGTCTCATCAACTGTTATTTGAAATCTTCCCACGACCAATACCTTGCCACAACCTTTATTAAGTTGAAAATGTTAGTGTAAGGGATATGGCTTGGTCAACTCATCATCACTACAGTGTTGTCGGGAAATGACTTTGTTAACTTCAAGTGCTTTCTGCTCAGACGATGAGGTCAGAAAAAATCAGATCAAGCTGCAGAGCAACGCTTCATTTCAAGTTATCGCCCCTAATTCAGAACTTGTCCAATTTGGACAAGTTTTGGTATGTCGATAGAAAATATCCTCACTCACGTGCACTTAAAAGTTTTGTAGCGATTAATTCATTTCTACGGATTTTACACAAATTTGAAAACGGGGGGGTAACCCATAAGTACTTAATCTTTTGTAATGAATATATATTCCTTCATACGTTCGTGTCTTTTTACCGATATCAAAATTACAGTAACAACAGATGAATCTACTTCGGACCATAAACTGATTACAAAACGGAACCTCCTGGTATGAGCTCATGTTAGCGTCTAAGGGAAAATGCGACTTATTGTTTTCCGATGAATATCGATATTTATCTGTAAGGCGAATTAGTATAGTAAATGTATATTGAAATGAATGAAAATCAGTCGGTACAAGGTAATTGCAACTCGAAATAAAGGTAAGTGAAAACATATACACTGACAGAATTAGTGATGCTTTAAGCACATAAATTGTTGAATAAAGAAATGCACGAAGGAATGAAAGAATTATGTCGTCGAGAGGATCGTATATAAGGCATTGCGAGTTTCTTCGTCCGTTCAAGAACTTTTGGCATAAGATGGTTCAAAAGATGGTCGGGACTTATCATTGAGCGGAAAACTTTTAAAGCTTGATGGTATCTTCGAATGAAAAGAGGGGTAAAATTGTCACAGGAACAATCAGGACCGCAAATTAGTCGGTGACTACGACGCCAAACTTTCTCAAGCTTTTCACTCTCCTGTTTAGGCAAACCGATGAGAAATGGGTTGCAAAATTCTAATGTACTTACAACAAACGAATAGTATAATGTAATAAGCTCATTTTTGAAACAAATACTTTGAGCTTCCTTAAAACATAAATTTTTGATAAGCTCTTTTACAAATTTCATCAACATGAATGCTCCATGATAAGTCTGGAGTGTACACAATACCCAATATTTTCATCTTTGGAACCATAGAGGTCGAACATTGAAATTGATTTTGTTTCTTTTTGTTGAACACCATACACTTAGTCTTCGAAGTATTAAGTGTCAAACCATTCGAAGAACACCAAGAGTAAATATTGCTTGTTTCTGACTCAATAATTTCGTCTATATTTGATGTTTTCGTAACGGGAGCCAGACACATGACATCGTCAGCAAACTTTACTAGTAAATCTTCACGATAGTGACTCTTCAAAGTACGCATGTGGGATGCAAAGAGGAAGGGCCCTAAGACTGACCCTTGCGGCACCCCTGATACAGCATGTTGAGGTTTGCTCAGAGTACCATCATGGAGACGAACTATTTGTGTTCGATTACGAAGATAGCTTGCACACCATTCTAAAAATAAGCTCGGAAGGTTACCATCAGACAAGGACTTAATTAATGATTTGTGATTCAAATAGTCAAAAGCCTTTGTCATGTCGAAAGACATAATGAGAACCGCCTCTATCATCGGTGTTGGAAATCCAGCCGGGAAGTTATAAAGTCATGTATGTTGATGTGGCATGAACGGCAGAGTAGTGAGGACGAAATCCAAATTGATTTTCACCATACATATGAATTAAGCCGTCTTTCACACTTTGAAGGATGCATTTCTCTAATATCTTTGAAAACACTGGGAGAATTGATATAGGTCTTAGGTCGTGTATTGATGGATTCGATTTTTTTGGAACAGCTGTAATGTGAGCTATTTTCCAATGCAAAGGTACTCGTCGTTCTTCAATCGACAAAGAAATTATATGACATAATGGGCCAGAAAGAACATCACTAGCTTCTTTAATGAGTCTAGGAGACAAACCATCACTGCCGGATGACTTATTGGTCTTGAGTTTCCTCAACATATTGTGGACCATCGATACTTTAACTGTAGGAGACCATTCGTTGTCAGCATATTCATCGGGTTTAGAATTCATAACGTCAATGGAGGAAAAGTCTGTAGGAGATGAAAAATGGGTGGCAAACTCTCTACTGATCGACTCAGCGGCTTCATGACTCGAAGGATAAGAATTCATCAATGATGTTAAAGGATGGTTGCTTGACTTGTTCATCAGATCATTGACTATCTTCCAAAGACCATTCTCTCGAGTTCTGGCTACAGAGACCCATCGTTTTTTCGCTTCATCAATCAAACATCGAACTTTATCTTTGTAATGTCTATACAGGCAAAATTACCGGAACGATAGGCATCATATCGCTTATTTATGGTACTTTTTATTACCGGAGTTACCCACGGCTTATCATGCTTAGTGAAAGGAATAATACTGGAGGGTATACATTCCTTGGCTGTATCAATAATTTGATGAAATAAGTCGCATTTAATATCCAGGTCGTCATTCGATAAGTAAAAGTATTGCCATGGAAAAGATCGAAGCATCTGAACAAAAGTTGTAATATGGCTGGCTCGATAATCGTAAACCTTTCGTAATGTCATTTCACGAGGAATTGTGAGTTTTTGGCATTAATAATACCGATTGATGGTCAGAGTTACCCAAACTTGGGCCAACCGAAGCACTTTCATAACAATTCACCAAAGAATCATCAATCATGACCCTATCCAGTAGAAGTTCCTCTAGTCGGCGACGAAACCATTTCATTAAGGCAAAAATTGGCCATAATATCAGCAGTTGAAAAGTTATTCAAATCACCCATTATCATCAATTTCATATCATTTGTAAATACATTATTCAAAAATTGTTCCGCATTTCTCGTTACATAATCATGAATTTCTGCATGATGCCTGATTGTTAAATTTGGGGGAATATACACAGCGATGACTAATAGACTGAGAGCTGGGAAAACAATCCAAATATCCTCAAGAGGAAATTCACATCGGTGGACCACGGATAATCGAGAGCACTGAATGTTGTTTTGCACGTAGACGCAAACTCCCCCTCCTTTACGCCCATCATAGCGATCACAACGGTATGGTATACTGTATCCAGGAAGAAGAATAATATGATTTTCTACACTCTCACTCAGCCAAGACTCGCAAATGACTATCACATTCGGATGAATAGTTGATGCAATCGCTGACAGTTCATCAATTTTTGGTACTAACGACTGAGCATTAGCAAGGTAAATAGACACATGAGAAATGCGATCAGTTAAAAGATTTAATGAAAACCCTGAATGGAAGATTTCTCAGTTACTCTATCGCGAATAGATGACCACATTCTCACCATTTCTACGTCTTTCTCGAAGCTCTGATAGAAGTTCCTTTCTCTTTTTCTGTTGATAGATGGTTAGATCTCGATTTATATATGTCGAAGGGTAGTCTGGATTGCTGCGCAGTGCTTTGGAACTTTTCAGAATAATATTTCTATCGTGAATTGATTTTAATTTGACTTGCAATAAACGCCTTCCATCGCCTTTTGACCTTCCTAAACGGCGTGTTTCAAGAACTACAAGTTGATCAATTCCGACTGCTGTAGACAGCTTCCTAAATTGCTGAAGATCATGGCAAAAACGCTCATTAACATCCCCATCCAGTTTTTCTGGTAAGCCTGATATGACTACATTACATTCTCTGCTGCGACGTTGTTCTAATTCCTGCAATATATCTTCATCAGACATGCCATTACAATAACTACTATTAGCCTTTAGATTGTTCAAATCAGTTCGAAGAGAGTCATACTTTTCCTCAAGGGATCGTTGTTTTTCCAGTAATAGCCTTCAAACTGTCGATCACAGGTGTCAATTTCTCAGTTAACTTTGCATCCAAAATTGTGGAAAATTTCTCAAATGATGAATCGACATTTACAGGTGAGTGCTGTTGATCACGCAAATAAACGACAGCCTTGATCAAATCAAGCTTTGTTATGCTATTCTTACGATTCTGCAGATCAGACTCCGTCATCGCAATAACGTCAGTAACTGAAGTCATACTTAGTTTATGGGTCAAAAAATGAAAGCCAGCGAGCCTGAATTCGACACTAATACCACGAGTTCAATAGTCCAAACACAACGCCACACGACCAGCAGAACAACAGCTTTGGAAGCTATTCTCCTGGTGATATTCCAAAATCTATGGTATTTCAGCGCAATGACACCTGCAGAGATGAAATTCTTGCTCGATTGACAAAGCTATGGCGGACTGAACAGTTATCAGCCAAGGGGAAGCACAGTAAGTATATCACTCCAAAATGGAATAGTCAACACACCAAATCCAAGACTGATGCCAGATACGTATTGTCAAGAGCACGAGGAAAACGATGATATAATTTTTGTGCGAATCCGACTTATAGTAGCAACCGTATTCCAGAAAAACAGTACGTCGTTGCGAGAGACAGCATGAACACGACCGTCAGTGACAACCACATCTGATGTGGTACCCAAAGATAATGTATATTATAAAGATGGAAAACTCCCCATTGAACGCATGTTAAAAAAATGGAAATCATTTTTGTTAGAGTGTATCAAAAAAATACGGTCAGCCATCTTCGATGAGTAGTAACCTTCTTTTTAAATTTGCGGAATAATTAGAATCACGTGTGTTATCCCTTCGGTCGCAGTGTTGCAGTCTTTGGCAGCCAATTAACGATTATTTTTAGTTAGTCACACCTCAAAGGCTTAGAGTCATTTGACAATATAATAGGACAGATATTTAATGATACAAAGTATAAAATTATAAAATATATTGATAAATACTGTTTTCAAAGCCATATTAGCGAAGTTTTCCGAAATGACTATTGAATTTTTTTATTCTTAAGGCAATTATAAGTATCACTTGATAAATATCAATTACTTGCAAGTTGTTTGTATTTTAGGTTTTGCTAAGAAACGCTTGGTCTTAGATAGTCCCTTCAAACCAGTTGACTGTCATCGTTCAAAAGCATGCCCTACTGTGCCGCAGCGCAGTAAATTGCACGAATACACATCGGAGCAAGCCGCGTCAAGGGAAAGTTGAGTTTCGATAAATTCCCTGACATAGCGAATTTTGCTGTTGGATTCAATGAAACTAAATACTTATAGGTACCAGGTGTTCATGCATTTTTTGTCGATTTGAATGATTCACTGACGAGGAACATGGTTTAGGCTTGCATTTTGACACCACTTCAGCACTGTAGGCATTGTTGCATTTGAAATTCTATTCATGCTGCATTTTTTTATATGTTGTGTATTTTCAAATGATTGTAATATGAAGGGTGCTTTTCAACCCCCATGTCGGTGTCCATTGCTTGGGAAACGATTGTCAAATCAAGTTTTAATTCTATATACCACGTAAGGCAGAGGTTGAGGTTAATAAATTCAAATTGTAATTCGAGCTGGAATTTTGTACATGGTATGCTATTGAGAAGTGAGAGACAGGCGTCAGATGGCCATCCTCAACGAACTGGCAATCTTGTTTAGAAATTCTTATAGTAGATCTACGTATGTACTGCAGGCGCGTTGTCAACCTCGAATCTATCACGCCTTGTCCTGACTTCGGCGCTCGTTTTCAGGAATTATAAAAAGAGATGCGAAGAATCTGAAAATAGAAAATGCTCTATGTAGAGAGTCGAGTTGGTGTACCGGTATCAATGTGAGGGCTGTCAGGCTAGGTCTGGTAGCCTTTTCAATGTCAGTGTTCAGCTTGGAATTCGTCTGTTGCATGTTGTTTGTGTGTGTTCTAACTGCTATTAAGCATGTCTGAAGGTTTCCTCTTGATTTTTGGTTGGAAAAGTATCTCTGACGGATGCGTGATACCGTGACAGCAGTAACGCAAATGGTCGTGAAACTGTAAAAAGAAACCCGCAAAAATGAGCTTCGAACTGCAATTGAATTTCTTTGATATTGTTTTTTCAAGAATTAATTATTGAAATGTATGCTTCATTCATGATTACTGGTATTCTGTGTCATGATCTCTTTATTGGCGTGGTGTTATCATGACTTTGACATCAAATTAGACGTTTGACACGGTTCAGCATCCTGCTGATATTACAGTGCAACGTCACCCACATCGTCCGCTTTACAGTGTCATTGAGGTTTCAATACGGAATCGATCGTTAAAATTGATAGTGGCATATGGTCCGGCCTACATATCGCTAGTATCATCAATTTTTGAGAATTAGCTTCACATTCGTCTGTTTTAATCATAAACTTGACTCCTTCGTACGTTTGATAGGCATGTGCAATTGGATGCGCTGAGTACACGTCGCCACCCGTTAGAAAATGCTAAAATAATATGTCACAGTGAAGTTGCTGTTCAACTTAAAATGAGCCACGCTTGTCAGTCGTATCATAATGAGACTCGATGAGAGACAGGCTAGTTTTATGACCACCGCTGCAACTGCGGATGATTACGGAAATGATCAGAGCGAGATGGTCAAATTCCGTTTATCGAAATTGATTCCGAGAACATCTTCAGAATTCCAAGTGAAATGTGCGAAGAATGGTGTCACGGATGACTCGCACACTAAGACAAGGAGACTGAGAGACCTGCAGACAATTTAGGTCTACTGAGTTCTTTTCGGACTCAACTTACGAACTTTAAAAGTCCGTAAAAGTCTACGGACATACCAACTATGGAGAACTTTCAGTAGAACATCATGAAGCAATTCTTCGGTAGGTCTAATAGCAAGGTAAGCTCTCATCATGATTAGGGGAAATCATTTGAATGAAATTTATTTGAACCTAATCAATGTAATGACATGAATAGTTGATACATGTTTTCAGGCAAAGAAGAGGAAGAACTCTACCCCGCGAGTAGTTTGGAAATAAATATTTAAGGAAACATTTTCTTATCAAAGGAAAATCAGAGATTGTAAAACTGCTTTGAAAATTGCCAAATGACTAGAAAGATGTGGGTATTGCAACTTTAATGCCCAAACATGTGGTACAGGGAGTTCTAAAGTACAAAGAGTTCTTTAGAACTCCCTGATGTCGTCTTGCATGACATGAGTTCAAAGTAGGCAACGCGGCAACGGAGCTTTAGTGGTCAACACAGCTGTTAATAAATGAATCACCTATCAGTCTTTTATCGTAGAGTTTTTTTCGGGAGTTTTTCTAATGAAAACAAATTGAATAAGCTAGTTTGAATGAAGACCACTCGCTTTGACAGTTTGATTCTTTGTCATCTCTAATTAAAATATTTTTCTATGACTCAAATGTGGACAAGAAATATTCACACTCGAAGATCTGTTGGAGAAGGAGCTGAATGAATTGAAGAACTACTCCGTGTGTTTGGACCAGTCTGAAGACGTCATGTATCAATGCCCTAGTTTAAGGCAGGCTATGAAATAACTAACAAATGTATTAATTGCTGCAAGAGTCGCTGCCGTCATGCTTTCATATTTTTTTGGAAATTCATAGATTCGTTTTATCATGCTATATTACATAAATACGCGTTTCATAAAATCAGATTGTCTTCTGGTAAGAGTATTTTAATCAGGATAGATGTTTTCTTTAGAATTCAGATATTCGAACTTCGAACGATCATATCGATCCTTTTATAATGGAATCATACTTCGAATTCAGATGAATTTTATAGTGCTTTTTTGTCCAAGGATCAATGATATCTACGTTGGAAGTTTCAGTTTCCAGTTTGAGTTTTACTAGATGACGGTAGATTTAAGCTCATAAACATGCGTTTTTCTCTGCATATTCTCACACGCTGTGAAATAGCACGATATCTTGTCGTTAATTTTCAATGCAAATGAAAATAAGTCGACTTAGAACAAGAAGTTGTGTTAGTGAGAACACAAAAAAGCATGGGTCGTTGAGCAGAAAAATGCAAGATTCAAGGGAATTTGTTCAGAGGGTCAAGGAATTTTCGGATTTCCTAAAATTTGAACACCTCTTATACTAATAATCCATGACAAAAAGAGTGAAAGGCAGCAGTAATTGTATAGTCATGCAGTATTTGTTAATTGTTCAATATAAATACGGCCAAATAAGCTCCTTGCCTGAATCTGATCAGTACTTGTCGGTTATCTCCCCCCACGTTTTCAAATTTGTCTACAATCCGTAGAAGTGAATCAATCATCACAAAACTTCAGAGACACGTATTTGAGAACTGTATATTTTCTACCTACATGCAGAATTTTATGCAAATCTGAAAAGTACTTTTTGAATTAGAGACGATGACGTGCGTGGAGTGTAGCGATGTCAGCAGCTTGATCTAACTTCGCCTGACCTCATCGTCTGAGTAGATAGCACTAGGTCAACAAAGTCATGTCGCGACAACGTTGCAGTAGAAGTGATGATGATCCGGACCACATCCTTTCCATTGGTGTGCTTAATTTAAGAAATGTGTGGTGGGGTTGTGGTCGTGGGAAGATTTCAAATAGTAATGGATGAGACGGAGACAGAAAGAGAACAATGCACACACGAGTAACAGTAATACGTCGAACAGTACTGCTGACATCGCTACACTTCACGTCATCGTCTCTAATTTCAAAAAGTACTTGTCGAATCTGCATATTTTTTGTATGTGGGTAGAAAATATTCAAATACGTGTATCTGAAGTTTTGCGAGTTTTACGGATTTTAGACATTTGAAAACGTGGGGTGAGTACCGGCGAATTCATCAAATTCGCTTGATAATTGATATTATCAATACTAAATGTATGGACTGTTACTTTTCTATTTACTGGAAAATTTTCTGTCGGTTTTTCTTATTCCGATGCTTCAATCATGGTTTCAATACTCGACTGCGCTATCCACTTTTGATGCAAACGCGGAATAATAATGTTCGAATGACGATTTAAAGCGGAAAAGCACGGTCATGTGTACAGTGCTGCTAAGTAGCCAAACTGCATTTAATTTTGTTACGGGTGCACACAGCTCAAAATGGTTGGCGAAATTCATGGCTTGGCAGTTGGCAGATACAGACGCGCCCAAGTCATGGCAATTTCTCTGCATGAATTTCGACACCGCTGGCACGCACACATCACGCATCTGGTAACAGACGCGCGCCGGTAACACACACTGATAAGTGTAACAATATGTTAGTAACTCGTTGGAAACATCAAGGGAACCGATATGCATCAGTTCCAACACACACGCGTGCGTTCATGCGCAGGTTTGGCAGTCTTATTCATCGAATGGCCTCTCATTGCAGTAAACCGAGACAATAAGACTCCTTTAATAGGTGGATCAGCCACTTATCTCATCGTACGATTATTGCGGAAATATCCAACAGAGCGAGGTGATATGAGGTGCGCTTACAGCAAATGAGGGACTTTGTTATTTATGGAATTGCATGCCTTTTACAACAACGGTACTTTGCTGTTTTTTTAATTCTTGATCAAAACCAATCTGGCGTCAATGAGGAATCTTTTTGAGTGTTCGACAAGTGTTATGGTGTCTCAACTGATGGAACAATTTTCAAGTGCACCCGTGTCGTCTCAACTTATTAGTTCTATTAAATATTTGGTAAATACTTGCCAATAATTTATAAACTTTTTATTAAATATTTAATAAAATGTTTATAAACTTATCAAGACCTAGTAAATGTCTTATAAAATCGTGTATTATAGATAAATTACTTATAATCTTTTTGTAAATTATTATTTAGGTAAATACTAATTTAAATATTCCTAAAATCGTTGATAAAATTCATCTAACACTCTACAGAGCATTTCCGATGATGCCATTTGCCAAGCATGTTCTGATGATGTATTAGCCTACGTATTGCTGCTTTATCGGCTTTTGTAGTTTCATCTAGATTTCCAACCCATTCGTAGAAAGGAGCGTGAACACATGGATATTAAGCTCACGTTCTATCTAACAAATGATGGTCAACTAGACTGTCTGAAATTCTGTAAAAGACACGAAACTTTAGCATATGACAATTGTGATATGATTAGGCTAATGAAAAACAGTGAATCGTTATCGGTCAAAACAATGGCAAATTCGAGATTCCGATTTTGTGGTTTTATTAGAATACCCATTCGTAAAAAAAGAACGTAAACGAGTGAGAATCCTCACGTTCCCAACAAACGCTGGGTAATACACAAATAATATATGACAATTACACAGATTGAATGAAAATTTTGAGAAAAAAGAAATTATCTATTAATAATGCGATGATACAGGTGAAGGACACCATGATTAAGTATAGATGAATCGTGGGGTAAGCTAGTGATGAACATCCAAGAAGGATAAGCAGATTAAAAGGCAGCGTCATTATAAAATGTGCAGCTGACACATCTGATTTCATCGCAGGAGAATTTCGAAATAGTCGAATTACAGCACGTAAAGGAGTGGGCATTAAATAAGAACCTCAACATCAACTAAACAAAATCACAAATCTTTCAAAGACCCAGAACCAACACGAGGCCGTTACAACTTCCTAACATCAGAAGAACAAAAGAAATCACAAACCTCGAGATCAATTTCAAACAAAAACTGCATATGGACACACACGTCAGCAAGATATTGAAAATACAGTAGGGGCTGGAGTCGATACGTATTCTTTTCGTCTCTTTTTCATTTCTTTCGTATTCTGATCCACGGAATGTCGTAACTTCTCACATACATTTGTTAAGTTTACGATTGCGTCGACTAATCTCTGAAAAAATAGACATATTAGGTTAAGTATCATTATATGCTACACTAATGCTATAGTCTATACAAAGATATTAAAATATATCACACGTATTATAATATCTTTGAGTCTATAAGTAGGCCTACATGCTTATTTTGTACACCATACTGATTGATTTTCTTATCACACCGAAATGCGGGTACCGAAAGGGGTGTGGAAGTAATCATACATCTCCCAAAAATTCTAAGTACGAGTAGTACGTGTCTCATAACAATTTACATACATCTACATATAAAAAATCTTTATAATAAGCAATAATCTAACTTATTGATGGTAATTTCATAAACAGCTCTTCAATTGAGATGATAGATAAATCTATAATATCCAAATTAACCATGTCTTTCGTTGGTGTAGAACTTCTTGGTTCATTGTCATTCTCGAATTTAACTTCAACTGAATCATCTTTCTATCACTGACTTCATATTTTGCTCTATAAGTTTCATCATCACTCATTGAATCGTCTGTTTCCTGATCTTCTGAGAGGCTGTGAATTGTACGGCATTCGTAAAAATTATTTTTTCTAACAGTTAAATTCTTGTCTGTACATTACTGTTAGTATAACTTTTACCTTGCCAGAAACTGCAGACTGAATCGCTGTAAGCTGGTAAGATTAATTTTTTTGTGAGACTAATAAGCAAGTAAATTTTGATTCGGATTCTGATTGGTTCTTTAAAAACTTCTTAGTACGCATTTCATTTACTAGCTACATCATTTATAAATAAATATAACATTTTATAATTCAATAATAATAATACCCAGCTTTGAGTACATAATAGCTTTTTTAAATAATATTTGATATATTTAATATAATTTTTTAATAGTAGCATATTTCTTTTTCTTAAGAATGATTGGTTAAGTATTGACGAATGGTGTGACAATGATTTTTTTATCAACGCATTTGTCAATTAAATTCACTTTACATACTTAGCTATTTTGATGAACACGTTTTTAAAGAATACATTTCTGCAAAATCTTTCTGTTACAATTTAGTATTTTTTTAAACTTTGAGTGACTACAAATATCTAATACAGACAAAAATAAATTCAATAATTGGAAATATTAAATAAAAATTTTTAGAAATACGATATGACCAAAGTTATTCAATATAATATTAAAACAAATGGATGGTATGACCAAAGACAATGAAATCATTTAAAACTGTAAGCTTCCCTATCTCTGCATGATTAACTTTTTGAAACACTATTATACTGAATGTCGGACAATTTTTTAAACATTGAAGATTAGGAGTTACCATAGAAAGTTAGACTACCGATCATGGATATTGCGCGATTCCAATTTTCATTTGAGTTTACTGTCTTGATATTTTCATTGTCTTAGGGCATGACAAGATAAATTTGAATATTGGATGACTATGTTTTTAAAGAATACAATTTTACAAAAAGCATTCTGTTACAATATAGTATTTTTTGTAAACTTTGAGTGACTACAAATATCTAATACAGACAAAAATGAATTCAACAATTAAGAACATGGAATGACAAATTTTAGAGGTACGGCATGATCAAAGGTAAGGCAAAATTATAACTCGCACCAAATTCCTCTCCAGTACGATCATACGTTTCATTCACTGATTGGCCAAAAAATAGGGTGCAATAAAATCTTTTGCAAATCATTTAGTTTAGAATATTTTATTCGACGCTGATATATGAAAAGCATTTTATTACAAAATTACTTTAAATAACTAGAAAATATAATTTCAGACATAAAGTTAAAAGAATATTTAAAAATGTACATATTGATGCCGTCATTG
Organism: Prostheceraeus crozeri; assembly: GCA_907163375.1. NCBI lineage: Eukaryota > Metazoa > Platyhelminthes > Polycladida > Euryleptidae > Prostheceraeus > Prostheceraeus crozeri. Next base: position 180,559 of record CAJQUW010004325.1, on the reverse strand, counting down.
TACCAGGCAGTAGAGACTATCGAGTTGTAAGCTAACCAATGGTAATCAATATTAAATATGTTGTGACAAGGTAATGAATCTTGGATGACTTTCTACCACAAACAAATTAGAAGCTGTAGAGCTAAAAATTAAAATTTGTATTATTATTATCAATTGACAATTAACTCAGTCTCACATACAGCTGATTTTTCAATTATTCTAAACCCCGATGACTCTTTTGATGAAAAGATTTTGAACGTGTGGCATAATTTAAAACTAATGATATGAATTTTTTCTAAATCTTTAAGATACCTAGTAGTTATTTGAAAAGCATACGTCGAAAATTATATAAGACTGATTCTTAATTCTTTGAACCCTACGCTCATTTAGCGAGCATTACCCAGAACCTAGAGATTTTAGCCTATTTTTGACATGCTCCAAATTATTAAGTATTTATCTGATTGTATTGTAAATTGAGATATAATAGGTTTAAGGCGTATCCCCTTTCAAGTGATTATAGTTATATTAGTATTTCTTGTATAAAAAGTGCAAAAAAATGATTAACAAAACTATGTGCTTATAGACTAAAAAAAGTTTCAAAAAAAGCAAATCGCTCAAATATGTCGATACACATGATCGGTAAATCTAATCAAAGCTTTTCAACTGTGTGCCAGAGACCAAAGCAAGGAGAAACACAAAGTGCTTTCTGACATGGAGCGCATTCATACCTTGTTTCACGTCGTTATCGTCCCCCAGCAACGATAGACCAGTTCCTTCTGATGAGCGAGCAGACATGACATAGGTTTCGTGGACCAGTAATCGATTATGCGGCTTTTTACTACTACATTCATGTTATTAGCCACGAAAGAAAACCTCGAATGTCATTCAAAAGAGACAGGCTTCGCGCCCAAGGGGCGCAAGCCCCCATTTCCTGAATATAGAATTCGGAGAAGATTCCGGATCTGAAGACTCCATCTGAGTAGCATACATGTTCGTGTGACCTTCAGTATCTTCATCATCTCAGGAGTCCAAAAGAGACTGAAGAATTTATATGGAGTCAACACATCACTGGTATATTGACAACGCCACTGTCTCCCGTAAATTGACACACGACTTGGAAATCCTCGTAGGTCGCGTGTCCAGCCGTCGTCGGACGTTTCGAAGTCTTCTTTCTTCAACATCATCAATCATGGAGGCACATCTTCCTCTTCAGATTCCGGTTCAATGTATGAACCGATGGATAGAAGCCTTTCGAGCACCTCGGCGAGGAGATATCGTCGCACGTCGTGTTGTCATTTCACACACCACGATGAAAATGAGCGCCACGCCAGTTATTCTGCCCTGACATAAAGAATCAATGCTTGGCAAACCCGTTCCCAATGACTCATCAAGTCAGCAGACAGCAGACAGACTGTTAACAATAAGCCAATGTTGTTGCTGACGTGATTTGATTGCAACAACAGCTTGATTAATACTGTAGTCGCAGCGAGGGAAAAAAAATATCCAATACCGAGTTAACTCGGTATTAGGGCTGAGAGGTTGTTGAGCAATACCGAGTGTAACTCGGTATTACATTGAGGGTTCAAAGATGTTAATTGTAAAAATCATTCTAATTCCTGATATTTCAGGGAAAATCGTATTACAACTTACTTTTAAAATACGACTGAATCTTTTTTTCAAAACATGATCTTATTCTTCCTGATTCGTAGCACACATAAATTTCAGGCTCCATTTAGAAGTATGTGTAAGAAGTGTCCAACATATCGAAAATATGCTGATTATATATAGGCTATATCGAAAATATACTGAGGAAATTGACAATGATATTCACGTGAGACTTATTAGAGCAACATCTCGCGGTCTTGGTAACAACTACACGGATTTGACAGTTTTTTAACATAATTTTGATAATTTATCTGTAAAAGTATTGGAAAGAAACTGAAGTGACATGTTTTTGCAATGTAACACTTATGAAACAGAAAGTAAATTATGTTGTAAACTGTGACAGTTGCCTATATCTATTAACTAGAAGATAAAAGTTATCATACATTTACAAATTATTTGTAAAATTTATAAGCAGTTTTATGATTTATAATGTTTAATAAATTTTATAAGTATATTAAACTGTTTGCAAGTTAATCATAAACTTCTAAGCGCTTATAAACATTTATAAGTTCAAGTAAGCCGGTTAGTCTCGGGCAGCCATTTGAGTATTCAATATGATCTACACTACATCATTGTTGCAAACATTTGAACACGAAATGGATCAATTCATGGCGAGGGTATAAGTGTGTACTGTCTTCACGTAACTGGCCTGGATAACATGTAAAAAATGAGTGATGTCCTCAAAGCTAATAAGAAACAATGGTGTAAAATTCACTAATCAAGATTTGTCGTGTGGTCGAGCGCGGACTAATAATTTCAATTATTGCGTCCACTTTCAAATTGCTGCACGCTATCGCAATTGAATAAATACTTCAAAGTACTACATACAATCAAATTTTACTCCTTAATGCTTGATTATTATTACTTAAACTACTGTGCAATGATAATAAATTCTCGTTTCGATGATCTTCACAACATCTCATAAATTTCAATATTTAGATCTACTGATAAATTAGTTAGTAGCCACTTATCGTCGGTAAAACAAACCGATAGAAAAAGTCTTTTGTTAAACTGAAATTTTATCATTAAATTGCGTGGTGCCATCAGTCTCTATTGTAAAAGGCCTTTCTGTCCGCTCTAGTTTCCCTATTAAACCTCTTTGAGGTAGAGTGTCGACTCAAAAAAAATTCTGTGTACAGTGAAAATGTTTGTGACAAAAGATCATTGCAAAAGATTCAGTTTCCTGTGGAGATTGCGTTCATGTGGTCAAGAAAATATTTTCACAGTTTTAAAAAAAGTCAAAATTTTGCCTGTTTACATACTACCACAGATATTTGTATACTACCGAGGTGACTCGCCATGTAGTATGAAACAAGTTGGTTATCAAAAGGAATGAATATTTGCAAATAGGCATCCAAACTAAGCAGAAATTCATCAGCAGGCATAATTTTAATGACTTCTTCATGTAGCGAGCGTGCATTTGCAAGTCTGAAGTCATACTAAATGTAATACTGAGGATTCTCTATTTTCAGAGAATTAAGCCAACTGTATTATACTGATGATTAATTGCTCACGTTGGGTTTGAAAAAAGTTAAATGCAAAATGATGCCCCATAAAATCTTTTTTCATCGCTCTGTCATATTTTCTGTGACTTTTCATGACAACGAAGGATTCCTTGTTGGGCTGTTTGTAACAGATGTAAGCGAGCTTCGATAAGATCCCATAGCAAATTGTGAGCAGATGGAACACGGAAAAATTGTTTGAATCATAGAGTAGGGTGAATAGAGTGTCGACTCAAAAAAAGTATCTGCATACAATGAAAATTTTTATATCAAAAGATTCAGTTTTTGCGTTATTCAGAAATTACGTTCCTGTGGTCCAAACAATTATTTGAGCAGTTTTAAAAAGTCAAAATTTTGCCAATTTATATACTACCGAGATGACGCCCCTATATGAGTAGTATGAAACAAGTTGGATATCAAAGGGAATGAATACTTTCTAATAAGCATCCTAACTAAGCGGAAATTAAGCTGATGATCAAGGAAATTTCATTAACCGTATTATAATGTTTAAGTCTTCATGAAGAAGTCGAGATCTTATTGTGCTTTCTTGGCTGAAATTTCAAGTTTTATTTCTATTTTCATCGACATTATTTCAGATTCACTAAATTCCTGTTTCATTTCTTGAATCTGAATAGTGATGTGGACCCATTTACATCTTTCAAAGTTAATTGAAATCATTGTCTTTGATTATGTGATTTTTGCCTGGCAGTGGTAGGTTGCTTGTGATATGATCACGCTTAAGAAGATTCTCTTGCGGTTCAGCATATGCAATCTAGCGCCAAAGAATTAGCGCAGGTCATCGAATTACAAATTAAACAAACATTACCTCTCCAAGGCTGTCATGACACTGACGATCTGTAAAATACAAAGAGGAAAAATACCACCATTCCTTCTGCTTTATTCTATAATCATGGCTATAATGATCAGTCAATTCCGTTATAGTTTCTTCAAACTGCATGAATGCGCATCTCTCACATTTGGAACCAATTCCGACTGCATCCCTTTGTGTTCATTAAATAAAATCGAAAGAGTATGCACCACAGACATCGAACATCTTTAATGCTTAATGCTTTCATGTTCGATGTCTATGGTATGCACATTGTGGATTTAGTGAATACGGAGTTACCAGTATTCTACCTGCTTTTATACTCTTTTTTCAATGCATCAATGGATAGAATTTGGATAAAAAAGAGAACTGATACTGCTTCTTTCATTGTAATCAAAATATCGATGAATGAACAGCAGTTGTGCATTCCATATGTTTGGTCAAAAAAACATGTACAAGAATAAGAATCTTTCGCAATCAGAATGGTCACTCACTGCAAGTTCTCACAAATCAACAGCACACAATCAAAATCTGTTTCGCGTTGACAATATACTGTTATTTCAAGGTTTAGGAATAGTACTGCAATCCATTTTTTCAGGTGAAGTGAAGAATTATGCTATTTTCAAAAGGCGTTATATTTTTTGTTTATCTATCCTTAATTTAATCGCTGTTCTCTTTTCTATTTGAGCATTTTGTAGTTTCGGTCCATCACCTGATTTGTCTCAGCTGATTTTCTTTCAATTGTCATGGTTTGTGAAATCGTTTGAGACATAAGTTGTATTTCCTGACGAAGAAGAATTTACTGAAATTTTGTTATTTATCTACTTAAGCGGAGTGTTTCCGAAATTATCATTTGCGGAAATGTGCATGCCAAATAAAGATTAGTATTTAGTACACCTTGCAAGATGTCTATTTCATGACTTTTTTTGAGATGTTTGAGGAATGAATTTGATCGCGTTGTTCACCTATGCCTTTCTAATAGTTGATGGATCAGCTGTTGAATTTGCTAGTAGCCGATTTGATCTCCAGATTTAGTTGAAGTATTTTTAAAACTGCCTCTTGTCATTGCTGAACCGTTTGCACTCATATGTGAAAGATAGACACTAGCTACAGTATGTGAAATCACAGCGCAAGTTGATCATTGAAAACATTATGTGCTGTAATGCTCTGAAGTCGCTTGTAGCTAAGAAGTATGTTCGCTTCGCTGAAGAAATCTAAATTTCTCAAAAAATTAGAAGAAGCAAGGTGGTGTATGACCAAGTGATATGAATCTTGCTAAAGCAAGCTGTCTACACTTTTTTTGCATATTTTTGGTTATTTTGAGCGATTTTTTTTCCATCAATAATATTGCACCAGTTCAACCAGTGTAACAGTCTCGACTCCAAAATTGTACCGGCTCAGACGTGGTAATAGTCACTGCCTTTGACAACTATATAAAGCACATTCATATCCTTAGATGTTAAAAACCTTCATCCTAGCATCCCCATCTCTGATGGCATAAAGCAAGTTACCGATTTTGTCTCTGAAAATTGGAATAAAATAAATAGTTACGGGTTGGATATGGATTCAGTTTCAAAAATGTTAAATTTAATATGTCACAACTACGAAATTAGGTATAACAACAAACACTATCTGCAAATTAAAGGCTGCCGGATGTGATCCCACTTCAGTCCACCGTTTGCTATTATTTATTTACATAGGTTAGAGACTGTGGCCTTTAGCGAGTTGAAAAATAGATTTAATATTAACCCGGATCTCTATGCTCGCTACATAGACGACATAATTATAGTCCCAATTGAAAAAGAATTTGACTTCTCCGTAATTTTGGACGTCTTTAATAGTATTAACGAAAACATTAAATTCACCATTGAGATTCCAGAAGAAGGAGTTTTAAACTTCCTGGATTTAGGCATTCACATAAAAGAAGGAGAACTGAATTATAGCTGGTTCGAAAAGCCTTTTCACTCCGGTACCTCTTTGCGTATAGATAGTTACGTTACTAGTCACGTTTAAAATAACTACCTAAACAATACAGTAGAATATGTTCAAAAAAGATGCAGCTCGCAAGCTTCTTTTGACAGTGCTAAGACCAAGTTAAAGAACAAATTTCAACACAGCGGTTTCTATGCCAACAGCATATTTGAAAATAAAAAGCACAAGCAAAAATCCGAGTCAAAAAATAAAACCAATATCCTAAAAATTAAGTACGTGAATGATAGCACCAGCCGTCAAATTCATACCCTCATCAGAAATTATGACTTACCTGTATCATTGGTTGAGGTCCCTAACTCTAACTTATATAATAATCTTCAATGCAAACCTAGAATTGAAAAGCACGAAAATTGTATTGCCTGTTATCGCAAACCCAGCAATTACACTTGTTCGAGCAAATTTTTGGTTTACAAGTTTACTTGCAATTTTTGCCACAATGCGTACGTCGGGCAGACAAGTCGTCCTTTTAAATTCCGTTTCAATGAACACAGTCGGTCTTTCAATAGTAATATCAGTAGTGCTTTGGCTGACCACAGAATTAATTGTTATCGGGTTTCCTCTATTGACGACTTCACATTAGATATCTTGGAAAAATGCAAGAGTCCGGTGGACACTCGGTTGAGCGAAGCTCGTTTTATTAAATGCCTGAAGCCTACGATAAACCGTAAATACGAATTGATCGATTTCTGATGTCTGATTCTCACACCCCGCAATAGAACGTATAAAAGGACAACGCTCTAAGATAGAGCGCTCTCCTGTGCTGTACTGACGTTTTTAGCCATAAGTTTTATCTGTTTTACCCCTGAGGAAGCGTGAACACGCGAAACGTTGGGCCTGTACATATTGTTTTTAGTAATTCTTTTAGCCAATAAACCTAAGAAGACACCCCGGTCCTTAGAATCACTTGCGAAAGCTCAACTTATTTACTTTATTCGTTAATTATGAATCCTTGATTATATTCAGTCAATTTCTATTGTTTGTAAGCACGGTACCATTGGCAATGTAAAATTGTTTCGTCAGGTACAAAATAAAGTTTCGGTGGGAACTGCGAGAATTATCAATTATACTTGAAATTTTAGTTGTCTCAGTCTTATCAGGGCTTCAAGTCGAGTAAGACCATCTCCAGGTAGAATTGATCGCCTCACAACGTTCGTCAGTAAACTCAATACATCATCAATAGTATTGAAGTCCTTTGTTTGAAGTAAACGGTTCTGTCATACTTCTTCTCACTCTTGACTGAGATCTGACTGATGAAGTGCATTGACAGTGCATTTGAGAACTCAACCCTCAATGTGCTATAAAATAAACCCCGGTCCTACTTACCAAGTGATTTGGGTAAATAATAGTGTGTGAGATAGACTCTGAAATCCATAAAAAACATTTGTGAAAAAACATCTCTGCAATCTTAAGCTTGCAGGATGAAAGGATAATATTGGAGAATTACAAATATCTCGTAGAATTTTTGATAAGTTGAAAAGCATTTGCATCCAAAGAAAGATTCCATTCCTTTTTGTTCAATTGATATTATCTAAGTGATAAGCTCTAAAATTCCTATTTCAACCATTTGATAAATAATTGGTTTCTATTACTTGATAAAAATTCACCCTTTCATATCTTCTATCCAATCTCTTAGTGAAAAGCGTATGCGGCTGCTGAATTCTCCTCTTAACAATGTCATTTTGCTCATCTTTCCAATACATTTACATAATTTGTTAGAACGCATTCAATCACTTGCTCAAGACAACACACGTGTAATTGAGCATACATCTGCTTAATGACATCGATATATACATCAATTCCACTTGCAAAGGCAATGTCGCAGGAATCTTGACGGACATTTTCATTATCATGGAATCACATCCTGTGACATTGGAGATTTATATGTTATTTATGGAACAGGTTTATCAAATCACTGTCACATGCAGAGAAGATAACAAATCTTTCCCATCTTAGCCATCATATTTGCGGATGAAAAAAAGCAGCAGCTAACCCAACATTCGACAACTTCATGCAGAAGATCTACTCACCTAACTGACCTTGATTGAAAGGCCTTGTCCCGGTGAAAGGGACGACCTAAAGCTCCACTTCCATCTCAGCAGTGCTTTGCATCCGCGGTTGAGGATCCCATGATCTTTATGTCGTCTCGCACTTGTCGTTTCTTTGGTCGCCTTCTGCTGCGTGATCCTGTCATGACCATTGCCAATGCTTCCAATTTAGTCCATGCCACCTCATATTCCCATTGATCGGATGAATGCCGAGTGCGTAGCGAATGTGTGCATTTCTAATCCTGCACTTCTTGTTACCCGAGAATGCTGCGCATGACACGTATTTCTGTTGAGGCGATCTGTTGCCCATTCTTTTCGCTTGCTGCCCGACACTCGCCTCTGCAGAACACCACGGTTGAACCATGGTTGCGTAGATACTTGCATTTAACATTGTGGGGATCTTCTTATACATTAGGGGAGACTGGGTGACATGGCATGTGGGTGCACCTGAAGAAACTTTTATGCTAGGCAGTATGAAGTCACCAGTGCTTTTTCCTGGACCATTTCTTAAATCAGGCGGTGAAAATATTACCTTTCGATTAGGCTGTCACTTGAAAGGTACCTAATATATCTTCAATGCCAGTTGCCTTGTTGTCTAGTGTCGGTTAAAACAGTTATATCGCCATAGCTAGCTTTTGAGATATGTACTGGTTTTATTGACTAGGTATTGGCATTCTAGTGATGAACGCAGTGGCAACCACAACCAACAACAGTCACTTGCCTAGGGAGATCCTTAACGCAGATGATCTTGTTTTGACTGCTGAATCGAAAGAGGAGATAATGTCCAAGATCAAGAAGTGGAAGGAAGGTTTCGGAGTTCGGGGCATGAAACCATCTTCGCTAAGTCGAAGGTCATTGACTCGTCTACCGGATCCGGTAAAGTTTTGATTTCAGGCAGCTATCCTTGTGGTGTTTGCTCTAAAGGCGTTGGTTCTAACTGACTTCTCTGTACGTCGTGTCATTGCTGGGTGCATCGCAAGTGTGCAGTGGTGTGAAAAGTCGTCTTCAAGCAGCACAAGCCTCTTTTGTGTGCAAAAACAACCAGTGAATAGTGCGACACCCCACAGCAGATGTGTTTGACAGCGTTGTTATAGATGGTGACGAATATGAAGCTGTGGAAAGCTATTACCTGGGTGACGGGCTGGACGCTGGAGGAGGCTGTGAGGCTGTTGTCGCCACGAGAATATGCACAGGTTGGAGAACATTCCATGAACTGTCAGCTTTCTTAACATCAAGAGTGCCCACATTGAGTATGAAAGGAAGCATTTTCAAAGTCCTCATCTAAAGTTGCATGTCGTACGCAATCGAAACATCGACGCTGAGTGAAAGAGCGATGGATGCGGCTGAGATGTCCATGGTGCGTCGAATGTGCAGCATGTCACTCAGGGAACGTTACTCAAGCGCGGAATTGAGAGCGCAGTTTGACCCATTGACATTGGAAAAAACGGACTCATAGCGTGGAAGTATGTAAGTATCGTAGATAAAAGCCTCACCTACGGCTTGGCAGTATTCTAGAATCAGAAATCGTCAATTTTGTTTTCCTTCATGTGGTTTGTTGAATTTCCTTTTCCCAATTTGCAGTTTCCAATGCTTAAACTGAAGCTGCCCATGATAAGAGTTTCTGAACATTCGTTTGTTTAATTGACTCAATGACGTCGCTCCATTTATTAGTCTCTCTGACTTATTGCACGCATGTCTTCGTCTCATCTATTGCATTCATAGCGATTTACAGAGCAGGCATCTTCTTGCCCAGAAACGAGCATTATCTCTGATGTGGACGCCTCTTGCTCTCTCATCCGTGTCACTGCCCAGGCATGAATAAAATAATTGGTGTAGACTTTTGATTATTTTAATGTTTTTTCATGGTGGAAAATTCAAATAAATTTTGATGCTGGTGCCTTTGTATTTATGTAATTTGTTTGTGTGATATGTCCATGACCGTCAGCAGGTAAAAAGAGACAAAAGTCTTAATTCAACTACACATGTACAGTATACAAATTCAAAACAATTACAGTTAAAGCTTAAGTTACAATGTAGAACTGAAGTGAAGGTCTTAAATGCTAGAATTATCCGAAGATGTGTCAAAGCATTTAGCCATCCCTTATTATGACGGCTTATTTAGATAAAAATAAAATATTTTGAAAGCTTCCATTCAGCACGACTGAGGCATCATTTTGTGGATTACAATTGCTTCTTTAATTCGCGCACGTTGGCTTCATCATCAGCTGTTGATTGTAAACTTATTGTTTTGCAAGTTTGAATGTGTTTAAAATCTATGAGATTTGGTTGGTAAAACTTTATTTGACTTTACTTGAACAAATTTTGCTCTGACAGTTGTAAATAATTTCTTGACGAAATCAGATATTCGCGCTTGGTATAAGTAGTTTGGCTTGATGGTTGATGCTATGTTGTCTTGAGGGATGAAGCCATGACAAAGATACCTATACACAGGGTTGGTAGCATTTTATTTCTGTGTTTGTGTGCTTATCATATACAGCATATCATTCAAGTCAATAAAATGCGCTCTATTACCGAAACAAAAAATAGTAAAAAAACAATAAAGACAAGTAAAAGAGAGAAAATATTTGAACAAATGGATTAAATTGACTGACCATAGGACTAAATTCAGTGACAGTGGGATTAAGCTGAGTGACTACTGGATTAGCTTGATTGAGAAAAACTGTCCTTTACTTTTGATAAGAATCACTTCAAAATTTATAGTGAATTCTGAATTCTACATGTAGATGATTTGAATACTTCGCTTTTATGAGATGAATTGCTAATTTACTTGTCATGTTATCATAGATTCAGACTTCATGAGATCTTTGCACTTGCGTGCACCTACAATTCATAGATATCACTGATTGATATATTGATACACGCATTGAACATTGTGTTGCATTTACAAGTAGGGCCTATATCCATATGTTGACGTGTTTTCATTTTGATAAGAAAAATCGAAGTTAGCTCCATTAGGATTTAAATTCAAACTCAAAACACAGACATCTTAGACAAAGCAACAGACAAAGTGCACAGACATCTTAGAAGGATGAAAATTTATAGAAAGGCAATCAGGAAGTATACAGCGAGTGTGGTCTCCTCTCACTTTGATGACGGCCTCACAGCGCCTCTTCATGCTACAAATGAGTCTCCTGATGTTACTCTTGGGGATCCTTCCCTATTCCTCTTTCAGTACAATTTGCAGCTCTTGAGTGGATCGAGGTTGATTCATTCGAGCTCTTACTCTTCGTCCCATTATGTTCCACGCATGTTCAATTTGGTTGCACGGGGATTTATACCTGGCCAAATCATGTACTCAATTGTCTCATCCTCCAGATACTGGTTCACTGTTGTGCCACAGTGAGGCTGCGCATTATCATCCATCAGAATGAAATTCGGACCAACGGCCCCGTCATTAGGCTTAACTGCACGTTGGGGAATTTCATTGCGGCTCCTGTTAAAGTTCTGTTTCGAATAATATGCAAGTCTGTTGTGTCTTACTTATTCCACCCCAAACCACGACAGAACCACCTCCAATCTTGTCATAACAAATCTTGTTGAAGTGAAACCTCTGATTCCGTTGACTCCAAACTCTTTCCCGTTGATCAGTCATATCCATACAGAATCAGGACTCATCAGTGAACAACACCGGATTCCAATCGTCGACATTCCAGCTAATGTGATCACTCGCCCATATCAGTCGGCTGTGGTGACTTTTTGTAAATTTGATACGGAGAGTTGCTGCTCTTGAACGAAAGCAAGCGACATGAAATCTTCTTCTAATCGTTTGTGTGGATGGTTTTCTTCTAACTTCTTGCCCTGTGATTGACTGGATGTCTATCCATGGCTTGGTTGCATGGATCTCGACGAGCTTGTACTAGAATAAGATTATCATTCAATCTCGATGTTACTTTCTTCATTCACCCAACATGGCTGTGCTTGACCGATCCTGTGGCTTTGTAGTGGTTCGAAATTCTGGAAATGATGCTGTGACTGGCATTCAGAATGCTTGCCATATTCCGCTGTGACAGTCAAACATTTCAATCCCACTTGCCATTTCAGTGCTCATCAGTCGCCTCCTCGTTTGATACATGTCTTAGTAGCACAATATGACAGAATTCAGTACCGTCTATTTCTTTGTCAAATTGACAGAACAAAAAAGATTTGAAATTTCATAATCAACATAAGCGTCAACATATTTCAAAAACAGCCAAAATATTCTTCATCACAATGAAAATGCGTGTGCCAATATTCATTAATGATATCCATGAATCATAGATCTACCATTTGAACATCATATCTATGATTCAAGTCATACAGGAATAATGTGATTCAAGTTGATATGCATTCGATTCTCAACGGAATTCCTTCGTAGCAAAATTTTGCTGATTTCTTTTCAGTGATCCTCATCAGAACTTTAGTATATATGCTGGGTCCACCAACCGTTCCTTGAGAAAATCTCAGATTGATCGGTTGGAATGTAGAAAATTTATTGTTCCAATGTATACGTTGAAATCTTACCATATTGAAATAAAAAAAAACAATGCCGATTTTCTCACTATATATAAAATTATCAATTTTTTAAATACTAATTCTTGTCTAACTTCATCAAATGCCGTAGAGAAGTCGATAGTTATTATATGAGGCCCTGTAGCATCAGGGCAGTCGAGATCCTCCTCCATAGCGAAGCCCTAGATTGGGAGTAGATAGTCGATTTCTTATATACTTAACACCATCTAATTTTGTCCCTTCAAAGCCAAATGACAACAGACCCTCACTTTCAAGGGAAGGTCGTGTTGCTGTGCGAGTCTTATGTTGGTTTTCCGGAAGAGTTCACTGATATTCAAACTTGCTAGTTTTGAAGTGTTTTCCTCTTTCCAAACATTCATCCTATCCTTGCTTTACATACATTTGACCTTGTCTTATGTCTTCGTAGTCTCTTAAATTAATGGAGGCGTTTCCATTTTATTAATTAACTTCGAATATTCGCAGCCAATTCTTGTCCATTGGATTAAAGAAGTATGAAAAATATGTCCCTTGACACTTGCACCATGCTGACCCTTAAATCTGCCTTGACCAAAATTGAATCTCCTCTGTCCGAAATTGAATCTCTCTTCTCAATTCTTGCCAGAAATTGAATCATTCTGTTCCAAAATGTAGTGTGGAAAAATGTGGAATTGACAACATCTGTTGGTACCAGCTAAACTATGCGCTGATTGCTGGGTGTCAAGAGGAATTAATTACAGTGTCGGATTTTTATCAGATAGAGTCAGGCTATGTACAATGCTGAAGAGCTTTCATATACTTTTCTAGATTCATGAAAAATAGAAGCAAAAAGTGCACGAGTGAAGTTTCAGTTTGTTCGTAAATTGAATATTGTGATAATACTACCATCTTGCTTACTAACATACCGCGCAGTGCACCTTCAAAATGATAGTTCTATGATGAATTCTAAGGTGAAAAAGATAGTTTTAGAACTTTTAAATGATGGTTTATAGAAATATGAAGTTAATCATTTATTGCTGAATATATGTGTTATCTTTTTCAGCACGCCTTCAGCATGAACACTGTGACGCTTTCAAGTGAGAATCTGAAAGGTAAGATGTAGCGGTGTACGAGAGAAAATTCACGCAGGGAGACAGTGGAATGCTTCGAGATGGTTTTGTTGAATGTTTAGATGTTGGGGCTATGACATTCCCTCCCACTCAAAAATGCTGATAGGAACAAGTGAAAAAGCGTATTCTTTATAAGCATCAGTTCAAAATCAATCGTTAAATCTTTGAAAACTCAAAAGCTACCATCGTAGAGCAAGTATATATGTAGAGTAGCAACTCGGTATTAATTATATCCCCAATGTGTATGCAGTTTCGATTTTATTAAATGAACGAATTGTGACGCAGTACCAAATGTGAGACTTTCAAATTGTTGCGGTTTTGAAGAAATTAACACGGAATTGACCGATGATAGCAATACAGAAGGAAGAAAAGTATTCTGCGAATCCTCCGTGTCATGTCAACCTTGGAGAGGTGATGTTTACTCAATTAGCAATTCGATAGAAGTGCCTTTCTTTAATGCTCAGTCTTATTAATAGGAGTATTTTCCTAAGCTTGATCATGCCACTTACATGTAAACTACCTGTCACTGAAAAAGCAAAAATATCACAATCGAAGACAATGATCACAGTTAAGTTAAAGGATGTAAATGGTTCTGCAAGACTATTCAGTTTTAGATAAGAAATGAAGCTGAATATGGTGAATTATAAAATTATATAACTATAAAAATTACATCAATCCACAATTAAATAAGAAAAGTTGATTCTAGCTGCATGGAGTATTACGATTCTTACCACTTATAACTCAGTTTCACTGTGCGATTTCGATGGACCGTAGGACGCAGTTAATAATTTGGACAAGATGTTTAACTTAGCGGATCCACTTTGTCTGGCGGAAAGGAGCTGCATGAAACCTGAAATTTGAGCCAAGCAGAATAAGATCTCAACTTATGACAACAGTATGAAGACTTGCATTATAATGCGGTTCATGAAATTTAATTCATAATCAGCCTATTCTCTGCTTTATTAGGATACTTGTTACTAATTTTTTTCCTTGTGATATCGTAAAAGTTTCATGCTACTTATATATTGAAATCTGAGGTTGCAGATCGCTAGTACATAAACACAGGAGTAATTTGCAAAAAAAAACTGAATCCTTTGATAGAAAAAAATTTACGGGGTACTGACATTTTTTTATTCGACCTCAGAGTTAGATTCATCTGCGCGCGTCTTCGGTTTCTAGAATGGAAATTTCGTAACTGTCCTTAACATCGAAATGGCGCATCACATGGTCACACAACTTGCTCCTTCTTGAATGGACAATTCGTAGATCGCCTACTATTGGAAATGGCAAACAAGGAGCTGTCAGCGGGGTTTGGACGTCAAGAGCCAGTGAGTGAGTGACGTGCGTGCTGTGCTATTATTTTGCACACACCAAAACACACATCGCTGTCTGACTACATTTCAATGTATGCCCTATGCAGTGAGGAATGCTGAGAAGAGGATGGTGAAATCATCAGGTGAACTAATTTTCGTGAGACTGCTATCTTCTTTAATAATGATCGGATCGACCAACATTATGGAGAAAACTTGTGCGCAATGATCTGAATCCTTCGAGTCTGAAGGAATTGTGGCAATCAAAGCACTTTGTTAGAATTCACAGTAATCCCTAAGCGACGTACGACATTTTTTCCTATCTCTGCAAGGCATTAGGAATTCCTTTTTGCCTACGTAGTATGTTCCGCGATGTGCCGTCGATTTCGAATAAATTACACTTCTAGTAAACCGAAGCAGATTAACAAAACATTTACTTCTGTGGATTCGACACTCTACCTGCTATATACTTACTCTGTCTACTATCCTTCGGAAATTGTTAATCCACAAATAATTTTTAGATATTCACGTATTAGGAATATATTTGGTCGCTTTACTCAACATCTATCAATGTTTCAATCCTCTTATCTTGCATTGCTGATATCAAAGAGGCAAGTACAAACTTAATAAGTCTCCTAGAAGCCAAAGGCCTCGATATCTTAGTATTAGTTTAAATCTAGGAGATATGTAAGGCAAAATATGTATGGAGAAGAAATATGCGGTGATTTGATTCCTACACTCTACACCACAGACGTATTTAATTTTGCGTTATAGTAAACAAGTATATAGAAGTCCATGCTTTACAATGTCCACCCGGAAATGATAGAATAGAACACCGGTAACCTTTTTAGTAATGAATAATGAAGTTCTATATAGATTTATGCTGTGATCATGCCGTTACAACGTCGAAAGTTGGGAAGACTGATAACATTTCTAGCAGGCTGGCTTATTGTTCAACTTTGTTTTTATCATTAAATGAAAGTGCCATTTAAAACTAATTACTATTTGCTACCGAGCTTAGCCAAATAAATGAGCTAGATTGATTCATTTTTCGTATTGTTGACGAATTTCTACAATGATTTAGAGTTTATTTCGATTCAATCCGTGTTGATTAAACGTGTCTGAGAATGGATTGGACCTTCTGATCCTTGGCATTATAGAACACTGCTGTACCAATTGTGCTGCCAAGGCATTAATGATGCAGCTACAGAACTTGGTTATGAAAGTTAACAACGTTTTTCAATGATACCGCAGTTAACTCGTGTTAATCATGTCTCGAGGGATGTGCAAGCAAGACAATCGAGCAATTAATCATTCCAAAAACATGATTATTTCGCTTATTCTAACTATAGAATCATAGAGTAAGCATATATAATTGTCAGCATACAATGAAAAATTTTTCGTTAAGAGAATCAACTTTTTGTGGAGATAACGTTCCTGTGGTCGAATTTTGTAAATTATTCCTGTTTATACACTCGCGATTTGGTACCTCATATAAGTAGTGTGAAACTTATTGGATATCAAAAGAAATGAGCATCTACTAACAGGTATCTTTTAATCAAGCAGAAATTAAGCTGATTATCAATGAAATTTCATGAACAACAGCATAATGATAGTCTTCATGGAAAAGGTGAGATCTCATTGTGTTTCTTGACTGAATTTTCAAGCTTTTATTTCAGTTTTGATCGGCATGATTTCATGATTCACTGAATTAATGCTTCATTCCTCGAACCCATTTGTATCTCTTGAAGTTAATTATGGTCATTGCCTTCGATTATGATATTTTGCTCTTTCAGTAGCAGAGCTTATGATATGATCACGCTGAAGAAAATGCTCTTCTTCATAGGGCTGAGTGAAAGTCAGTAAAGTAATAGTCATTCATCGAATTGCCAATTTAACTAACATTAACTATCCAAGGTTGATATAACACAGAAGTCTTGTAAAATCCTATTATTCCTTCTGTATTGCTATCATGATCTGTCAATGCCGTGGTAATTCCTTCAAAATTGCTAACCTTTGCTTATCTCACATTTGATACTGGGACTCAAGTCGCGTTCATTTAATTAAATCGAAACTGTATACCAGGGATGGAGTCCCATCATTTTGATCGGACTCCGACCGTGGGTGGCAAGTATACAAGGCTAGTTTTTTGAAAAATGAACTGGTAGCCTACTATATTTAGTGATCATTGTATCAATTATCACTCATCTTCGATGAAAGTTTATCAAATGTCGCTTTCAGTTGGATGCATACGACTCGACTCCTCCCATCTTCTTGATGTGTGCTTCACACGGTTTTTCTCCAGTTTCTACCAGGCAGGAAAATCACCCATCCTTCTCCAAAAATATGAGTACACTTTAGATTTTAATATGCGCTTTGGAGGAGCCATCACACACGATTGACGTGCGGGTAGGAGTTAATGTTCTCAAACAAATCAGTATTTCATTTTTGTCTCTGATGTGACCTTTAGCGCGTAGGTGTGATCGAGGCTAGGAAGGCTTGTCTTCTATACTAAATCACCGAGTGAAAAGACAATCCTTTTTTCACTATCACGGTTCATTCCCTCAACTATTATACAGATTGTTTCATAAAAAATGGATCACCCTTAAACATCGCCTTAACTTCAACTTTGTCTAACTCCGCCAAACTTGAACGAATTTCTCTGAATTTTGGAAGATATGTCAGTTGTGCTTACTAATATCATTGTTGGAAATTTCAAGTATGAATATTGAGTTGTTTTCCTGTTATAGATAAAAAAGTAGTAGATAATTTGATCTTCATTTAGCAATGTTACACAAAATCATACCTCACTCTTATAAAATTACATTTGTTTCCCTTGTTATGTAATATGTTGTCCTACAAACCAAAAGCTATCAAGCAAAACAAAAATAAAGAAAATCGGTCAATCAGAGCCAGTATAGCACATCAACAATATTCATCAACAATAATGTAACTGCTACATGTGATTAACTGGACTTCATGTTCCATAGCTTCCTGACTTCGTTGCGGTGGTGTTGGCAGCACTCCTGATTGCTTTCAGCTAGAAATGTATCTCTTACCGGTTGAAAACAATACAAAGCACAAATGAACAATTACGAGATCGCATTCACAAAAGGCAAAGTGTCAGCCTTGCTAGAACTAGGGTTTTCTTTGCGAGCTACAAGCAAGCGACTAAATGTCCCTTATACAAATGTGCATCGATGGCATAATGATGATTTTCGACTCTGTCGTAAAGAGGGCTCTGGCCGTCCACGCAAAACATCCAAACGTAGAGACCGCCTAATTTTGAGATTTGTTAAAGTTGATCCAAGTCTCTCGTTAACTGAGATGGCTGCACTAGACTCGTCTATTTCTAAGTCCACTATTCGTAGAAGACTTATTGAGTCGAATTTCAAGAGCTGTAAGAGGCCCTCTCAGATCGAATTATCAGATCAGCATACAAAAAGACGTCTCAGATGGGCAATGAGTCATTGTCACTGGCGAAATCAATGGGATCGGGTTGTCTGGTCTGATGAGGCATCAGTCCGTCTGAAGGATAGTGATGGTCGATTGAGATTATGGATAAAATCTGATCAGGAAATTCCGAGACATTTACATCGTCCCCGGGTACAAGGTGGTGTGACTCTACTGATTTGGGCTGGCATTTGGACCAATGGCCGCTCTGAGCTTCACATACAGCAAGGAACCATGAATTCTGAACGCTATGTGAATGTTTTACGAATGAGCATTGGCCAAATGACAGATCAACTTGGCGATCCATCGACTTGGTTATTTATGGATGATAATGCTACGTGTCACAGGAGTAGTAGAGTCAACTTATGCAAGTCTCAATTAGGGCTTAGGACATTATCTTGGCCAGCTCGTTCTCCTGATTTGAATCCCATAGAAAATGTATGGAGTATTCTAAAACGTAACGTTCGTCGTTCACTGCTACCTACAGATGGCGTATCACAACTTACGTCACTGTTAAAAAGAGAGTGGAGAAAGTTAGATCAGTCAAAAATCAACGATGTCATCGAATCAATGCCTAGACGAATTGTTAATGTCATTGACAATAAGGGTAGGGCCACAAAATATTAGCTTCTTAAGAACCGTTACTGTATCATAGCTTATCAGATTATATAAGGACATTTAAATATATTAGGGACATGAAATAACATGAAAAATGCTTTCTGTATCATACTTATGTTTTATTTAGTCAAATTTTAGGATGATCCACTTTTTATGAAACGGACTGTAATCTATATGCACTGCTGTCTCTGTACTTTTGTTTGACGGAGAAAGTTGACATCAAGACAATGATAGCTATGCACGAGAATAAATAATTTGCTTGTATCATTATTTCAGGTCTAGTTATAGGCCGGAGTCCTATCATTTGATAGGACTCCGGGACTCCGACTCCGATTCCGACTCCGCATCCTTGCTGAGTACACATTGGGGTTTCATTAATACTGAGTTGATATTCTACCTATTGTATTTAATGGGCCAGACAATCCAGACATCATCAATACAACGTCTCCATACTGTAGACGGAGGTGATTTGCTCAAATCTTCCTCTCGATGAAGTCGATAATATTATGGCCAACTCGTGGATGGAAATTATGGAATATTATGGAAAATAGCGTGATGTGATCGATTTGTGGAGAAAAGACACTGTTATAGATATTATCTCCTCCATGTACTTCCATGTAATTACAGAAACTTGCAACACCAATGCCAAGTGATCTCACAACTATCTGATTTGGTGCGATTTCTTGAACAAACTTTCAGTTCATCTGTGGGGAAACAGCTCGGTAATGTTTAAATAAGTAATGAGAAGATGAATTCACTTTCTACGTTTGAATGAAAGGTGAATTTGTCGCAGCGATGTGTTTGTCTTCATGTACTTACAAGTGAAGAGAGGTTCACGATAGAACTGAGAACTCATAGATTATCTCTCAAGAAAAGTTCGTCATGGAAGGTGAGAACTTATCAACAGAAATTGAAGGAAGAATGAGATTTGAATATATTTTTCAGTTCTTTGTTACTCTGCTTCAATGAAACGATTTACGAAAGTTTGAATTCATCTTTTTTGACTGGTGGGAT
Organism: Prostheceraeus crozeri; assembly: GCA_907163375.1. Lineage (NCBI taxonomy): Eukaryota > Metazoa > Platyhelminthes > Polycladida > Euryleptidae > Prostheceraeus > Prostheceraeus crozeri. The sequence continues at coordinate 160,540 of CAJQUW010004325.1, read as the reverse complement.
AACTGTAACTTATTCTGTAAAGCTTCTGATTTTCAAAGTACAAATCTTTCAACTACTTTCTGGAGAGTGAAGGTAGCGAAGAGTGCCTATTATTTTTATTTCAATCGTTAGAAAGGAAAACGTCGATGAAATCTTAGCAATACAAATTTGATTCGACCGGTTTCGAGTGGAAATTGAAACTTGAGCGTCCACTCTTCCTCAGGAACTAGGAAGAGGCATAGGCTACTTAACATTACAAAAGAAGACTTTTTGAATTTAAATTTGATCAGAATTATACCTTAGTGACCAGTATTTGTTGCATTCTATTAATTTAGTGTATTTCAAGTGCATTATTTTATTTCAAATTTATGAAATCTTCTATGTAATTATATATTATAGAAAATTACCGGATTTTATGAATTTAATGTTTGATTTAATCTCAGATTTTACTGCGTGAGTTGTCTGTCTTCATCGAGCAATTCCTTGATTTCAATCATTTTCTGTGTTCATTTTTCACGATCGGTTTTCAAAGTCATTGTCAATTCAAAACATGGAGCATGTTTCATTGCAGGAATTCTCAAAGATATGCTGCTTACTTTGCAAATGCCGGAAAATCAAAAGAAGATAGAGACAGCGAAAGCTGGTATTGCTGGAAATATGGTTAACTATCTACAGTTCGTATTCCCGGTGCTGACACAGATCCAAAGTGAAGTAGTGTCAAAGTATGGCTACAGTGAAGAAAGTGGTGAGTATCTTGACAATTTATCGGTCTGAATTAAACTTGAGTCGGATTTTTTTCATTTGTCCGCTATCTCTGTGTATTTCTGCCCACGCCAACTGTTTCTTATTCAAGTTAAGCAGATGGTCGATGGCATGGGATTCTTCTATCACACTCTGCTTGTAGTCCCGGCAGCCAGAACGTGTTTCTGCAGGGAACGAGGCCGCCTGCGAATGATGCACACCTTACTGTGTGCATGAAAGGAATTGGGCGAACGTGTTCAGACTGTAAGTTGTGGATTCACAAGAGGTGCACCAATTTAGCCGTTCTACGTGAAGACCAAAATTTCAAGTGCCGGCGATGTAGGGGAGAGCTTCCTGTGTCTCAAGCAATGGTCAGTGAGATAAATATAGGCGAATACTTCATTGAAGTGGTTAATGACTTCGTCACCTGGGTGATAGACTGGGTAATTCTGGAAGTTGTTGTGTGTAACAGCTCGTGTAAGAAGCGCCTGGATGAATTTCCATGACCTTTTGCCTGTCCTCACCAATAAGAATATCTCGCTGAAGTGCAGGGGTAAGGTATACAATGGCTGTATCAGAAGTGTGTTACTGTATGCGTCGAAGACGCTCCCATGAAAGTTGATGACCTTACTCGCCTCGCAAGAAATGAGAACACTATGATCCGATGGATGTGTTCCATCAAACTTTGTGAACGCCGCTGTGCGTGAACTGAGAGGCATGCTCCATCTATATGACCTGAAATCAGTCCTGCGCCAAAATCGCTAGCGCTGATTCGGTCACCTGCAACGGATGCCGGACTGGAAGTGGCCAAAGAAAATCTTAAGTTACGAAGTGACGGGACCGAACATCAGAGGTGGACAGAGGAAGAGATGGTGGCACAATGTTAAGAAAGACACCGACCGCACTCGTCTGAGCCAGGAATCGAACCGAAATACGCGGTGTAGACGAGCTCACAACTTCTTCACTAGGCCACGCTGACGGTACAAAAGGAATGTGAGTGATTCATGTTGTAGCGAGACAGCATGCCGGCATGTCGTTCGGCAGTAGACTGACAATAAAGGTATGTCGTATCATATTGAATATCTAAAGAAAATGACAGTGATTCAGTAAAAAACAAACCTCTTTCTACAGCATAAATAATGAAACAGTAAGACAATAAGCAGTCGATATCACTTGGAGATGACTTCTGCCTTCACTCGCATTCCTTCTGAACCGTCAGCGTGCCTAGTTAAGAAGGTGCGAGCGCGTCTCCACCGCGGACTTTGGTTCGATTCCTGGGTCAGGTGAGTGCGATCGTGGAATCAAGGGTGTTGGTGACTTTTCTTGACTTGATGATTGTCATCGTCTAAAATTATTCAACATAATTCGACTGGCTCTTGTTGTTGCCTTTAACAAAATTAGATTTACGTTCGGAAAACATCAAACTCAAACTGATACTCATAAATTCATTGGAAGTAGCAGCCAAATATCAATGATGAGAAAAAGAAGGAGAAAGGAAAGAATTTATCCGTCAATGAAAATAAGGTTGGGTCAGGTTTCATGAATTTTGAAACCCGACTCCGACTGAAGGTCAACCCGAACCCTACTCGAACTCGAGGTCAGATTGGGTCCAGAAATGTTACCGAACCCGAAAAAAATACCAGAACCCGACCCGATCAGATTAGACCCGAAAACCAGTCATCACAGGGTGACGTGCCACGCTCAATCACGCGTAATTACACCTGACCATAAACATCCGTGGCCATGCGGGACATTGCTGCAACATCTGTTATGTAAGTTAGTATAGTTGGCAGTCCTGTTATATAGACTTTGCGTCTCATGTGTCTGCATGTATCAGAGGCTAAACAATGTGATAGGACCTCAATTTCATGCTCAGGGAAGACAGAACATGCTTAGCGGCTCATCCGTGATTCAAGCGGCAGCGCAGACAACCGCAGACGACGCGCAAACTATAAACGATCACCCGCGAGTATTCATAAACATTCCCCATGTTTTAACAGCATCAGATCAAGTGATTTCTGACTCTTAGTGCAGCGCGTATGTACGCGGGTAGAAGAATAGAATGTCTTTAACCACGGACGTTTGGGTTGCTCCGTAATTACGCGTGAATCACGCGTGGCATGTCACCTAGTGATGACATCATGCTAATACTCGCATGACCTGAAAGGTATCGTATTACAGGAATCCTGGTAATTTTAGAGATGTATAAAAGTTTCACTCCAGGTTCAAATCAATCTACACTGTAGGTAGTCTTCAGAAAGGGCCATCAGCCATATTTATTTGCACTCTCCTATAGGGGTAATTCGATGAATAAGAAGTAGCACCGACTAATTCGATGAATAGAAATGATGACAAAATCGCAAAAATATGAGAAGAAGTTCAAAGAGATATTCAATGAAATTATCATGAATTTCTATGAAATAATTATCACATGCACCATATGTAAGATTGCACTTATTAGATACTTCATCTCTTTTCTATTGCACTAACTTAGTACATAGACTGTGCTGATATGTTTATAGTTTTGTTGTAACAGTGAAATATCACTTTAATTCCTGAAGAAACAAGGTCACCAAAAGCTTTCATTGAATTTTATGAACAAATTGCGCGAGCACTTTCGTGGCCTTTCTTCAAACACATAATGGCCGAAGTAACGAAATTAGCTAGAATATAATGATAAAATTCACACAAAGTTAGATGAACCAATGACTTAAGGGCATGACGCACAATGCAACTACGTATAAATGACAGAGAAGACAATACACGTGGAGATGAGGTGACAATGCTGGTACATATGGAAAAGGAGATGGCTACAAAGACATCAACACACTGAACACAAACTGCTCCTGTACACACAATGGAGGCCTTTTGTTGAATATGTATTAAGCCTACGAAGTGACATAAAAACATAAAATTGAAAAATATGAAGGAAGATAGTTACCTTATAAAGTTACCTTCACAATCCACAACATGCTTACACACCGAAGATGACGATGAGTCACGAGTTTGACTGAATCGCAAACTTAGGCGTTTGAAGAGAGACCATGAAAGCGCTCGCGCAATTGTCCACGTTATTTGTTCACAATATTCTATAAATGCTTTTGGAGACCTTGTTTCAGAAATGTATTGGTAGCTGTAATTGCTTCAAAGCACTTTAATTTCATTTTGATGTGGAATTATTGTATGTTAGCATTATTCATTTTATGAGATTGGAGATTTACATCAGAGGCAAGTAAACAACTACAAAACCATGTTGTCTATAACCCTGGTATTGATAACCAAACACCATACATTGACGTAGAATGTGGAATGTTGGTACATATTCCACCAAGTCTATGATTACCGTGAGAGCAACATCACTAAAATGTCTCAATTTATCAACCAAGAACTGTGGCACAAGTGGAACCAAACAGATGATGACTTAAAGGATAAACTCATTTCTATGAGAAAATCGAAGAAGCTATGTCTATTATTCCTTATAACCTTAGCTGTGAATGCAGGGTTGGTCAAAACCCGCCCGTCGACTGAAAAACCCGTTTAATCCGCCCGGGCGGGTTTTTCCTTATCACACCACATCGAGTAAGAATCGCTGTGTTCGCTAGCGTCACCTTTGCAGAAGTAACCCATCATAACTTTAGGGCTTTTAAGGCTTGTTACAGGAGAACTTTGTCGTTAAATTCACAATCACAAGTGTATGTACATGTAGACCAGTATTCTGTACCGGTATACAGGCATAAGAGTATTCTCCACAGCTGGTTTAGTGTAGTCGAATTTACGAAACCTGTTGAAGGTGTCGAAAGTTGGTCGCCTGGTAACACTTTCAAGGATCCTGCAAATGGTTGACGGCAATGAAAGTGCAGGATCTCTCGAGGAGTGTCTTCTTGAGTCTGATCAACTAAATTGATTTCCTTTGTAGTTTTGTTGTAAGTTTTTATGACCAGTACTGGTCTTGGTATCATGTTTTTGGTCTGGAAATGATAATGTAAGAAATATGTGGATTGGTGGTTAAATCAGAATTAATCTGAACATGATTATAAAAATTCTGAACAGTAATTTAATTTGTTTTTTATGATTTTTGAGAGTTATGAAATAAGTAAAAGTCTTGACATGCAATCACGTCTTGTTTATTGCCTTCGATGTCAGGTTGACCCTGATTACCAATACATTGGCAAAACTGAAAGACGATTGCACCAACGTAAATTTGAACACTTTAGTGGCAACATTGTAGTCATGGTTTTCTTAATTACAATGATTGCTTTAAAATTATTAATCGTGGAAATTCCGACTCTGAGATTAGTATGGTTGAATCTTTGAAAATTTTCAATAGTAACCCATTGCTTAACCGAACATTAGGTTATAATGGTAGCTCTTATTTCTTAAAAATATTTAACTAATTTTTATATACGTAGTATTTAAATAAGCTTCTCTTTTGTTGCAGAGTTGAGTCCACGTGAATCTCATGAAACTGAACAAAGGTCTTAGTTTTTGCTTATATGTACACTTACACGTGCGCAGCGCATCTTAATTCTCACGAGTTAGAGGCACCATTTCACAAAAATGCATGACACCGTGTAAATAGGCAGTAAATTGCAGAAAATCCTTTGAGGTGAAAAATCCGAAAATCCCGCCCGTTTAACCTGATGATGAAAACCCCGAAAACCCACCCCGGGTTAAACCCGAAAAACTCGCGGGTGGGTTTTTCGGGTGACCAACCCTGTGTGAATGCCTCCTGTGCTAAACCATCTGATTGAATGCAAGCAGAAATCTTTTAGAACAAGAAATTTTCCATTTGATTATCATTTTAAGAATAAATTGAATGCTGAAATAAAAGCGCGGAAAGCAGTTGGACTAAGAGGTTGACAAAAACTACGGGAGGTATTTGGAAGGTGGTAAATGGTACAAAAAGTAACACAAATGAGAATCAACCGACCAAGCTCCTTGCCATGTTTGAAAATTAACTAATTGCTGTAAAGAATCAATAAATTCTGCCATTTGCGTGTAATGCTCTCCTCTCCGGAATTGCTTACTTTCCCTTTACTTTTTCGTTTTACGTTCGTTTTATACCATTCTTCGTAGGGGAGGACGGTTCCACTTATCCGAAATGAAAACGTTTTTGCAGTTGTTGAATCCGTCTCACCAACTTCATGACATTGTCCCGAAACCACCGCTCCGTCCGAAACCTTTTTGCTCCACGCTCCACAGCCCTCCGCTCGTCTACATTCATACCGTGTTGTACATTATTGTATAACAATTTGATGTTTTGACGCACACCCGACTGTTTCTAAAGTGTCTTTCTGAACTGATTAATATTTTTCTGAAGCTTCCTTGCATATTTCATTTTGTAACTTGTCTTGTATTCATCTGCTACATCGATTTCTGTTCCGAAGGAATAAACGTATATATGGCATGAATATCAAACTTGCAATACTGAGCTCCGTCAAAGAAAAATGGCTGTAATGCAAGATCTAGACTAGGGATTAGAATGCCGGGACCCCGGGATTATAGCGGTTCTGGGGAATTCAGGATCCAGGGATTGAACTCCGGGATCCCGGGATGGATGAGGTGAAACATTTTGTGATAATTATAGAACAGTGTGCTATGTCTCAGTAATATTACAAAACGTGGACGGAATCCTCAAAGAGTTAATAAAATTTATCAGCATTTCAGATCAAAATTATGACAGTCAACCATTACTTAGCATGTGTTGCACAAATAAGAAGCCCAAAACTGTGCATTATTTCATCATAAATGTTGAAGAAGATAGTAGTTGAGAAAACCCCCGACACTTATCCTTGTATCAATAATTCATCTTTCTTTTATCTACATGCAAGTTTTCATCAAGTACTTAACTTATAATAATGATTCGATAAGGCCTAATCATAATCTCAAGAACAGGATCATCCAATGTCTTCCTGAAGTCTTAAAAGCATAAAAACGTGGGAATGCATTGAACTCAGTAACACGATCATCATGGGAAAGTTCACACATTCGATAATGCATGTATAGTATTTTCTCTTCATGTTTCTCTTGCATATATAATGAATGCTTCATGTGCAAGAACAAAATATTCAGATACCATTTTCTTTAATTATACTGTATTCATGTCATTAGTATTTACAATCGATTCAAAGCCCTCACAGGAGACTTTGACCGTTCTGGCATATTCAGACTTTAAATTGACCGTTGTAATATTTTCAGACCTAATGCCCTTCCTGCCGACTGCCAATGACAATATTTTGATATTCTCTTCTCGTGCGCAAATTTATACGAAACATTCAATATTGCTGGATTCATAAATTTATTTTGCTTTTGTCTTAACCGGAGGTTAGAGAGACATGGAGAAGGTACTTTGATGGCATATCGAACGAAGGCAATGACATCACTCTGCATGACATCCCCCCAGTTGAAGGCCCAATCGCTGACTTCACGCTGGAGGACGTGAAGGAAGCAGTGATCAGCATGAAGAATGGCAAAGCACCGGGTCCTTCTAACGTAAACGCCGAGATGCTTAAGTTGGCTGGTGAACCTGCAGTTGAGGCATTGCATGCCATTTTCCAGCACATTGCGCTCACCGGAGAATGTCCGAAGAAGTGGAGCAACAGCTTTACGGTCGCACTGTTTAAAGGGAAAGGAGATCCTCTGAGCTGTCACTCGTATCGGAGACTGTGACTACTGGAGCATGGAATGAAGATCTTTGAGAAAGTCCTAGAAAAGAGATTGAGAAGTTTGGTCAGCATTGGAGAACAGCAGTTTGCATACAGCCGAGGAAAATCGTGTACGGATGCAATCTTCATCATCAGAAGACTTCAGGAGAGATACATGGAAAAGAAAAAGAAATTGTTTCATATCTTCGTCGACCTCCAAAAAGCTTTTGATCGCGTCCCACGAGTTGTCATCAGATGGGAATTCCGACGACAGAAAGTGCCAGAACACCTGATAAACCTCGTCATGTCCTTGTACGTAGACACAACATCGAAAGTGTGTGTTGCAGGCGGAATGTCAGAAGATTTCGGCATAGGTGTTGGTGTTCATCAAGGATCTGCCCTCAGCCCCCTTCTCTTCATTCTCGTAATGGAAGAAGCTACGAAAGATCGCAGAAAGGGAGGATTGACGGAGATGTTGTACGCAGATGACCTGTTCCTTACAGGCGGGAGCAAGGAAGAAGTGGAAGAAATGTTCAAGAAATGGAAGGAGGACATGGAAAGCAAAGGTTTGAAAGTGAATATCCAAAAGACGAAGATGTTGATCAGTGGCAGCGAAGAATCTTCTCCTCTTCAATTAAGAAGGTTTCCTTGTGGTGTATGCGGTCGCGGCGTAGGTGTCAACTCTATTCTCTGCCAAAGCTGTGATAAGTGGTGTCACAAACGCTGCAGTGGACTGAATTCTCTCACAGGCGTCACAAACTTCCAGTGTTCGATGTGTGTAAACAACGCAAGGAGCACCGACGAAGATGAAAGATGTGTGATAGACGGTGTGGAGAGATCGACCTAGTGAAAGAGTTTTGTTATCTCGGGGATGTGTTGAGCTGCAAAGGAGGATCAGAGCGAGCGGTGCGAGTGCATGGTGCAAATAGAAAGATCTGGCAAGTCTCCTCAGAACCGACACGTACCACTCAATCAGAACCGTGCTGCTCTATGGTGCCGAATCATGGCCCTCACCACAACACCTGGCCCAACAACTGCGTTCGTTTGACAGACGGATGCTGCGCTGATAGCGCTTGGCAGGCGGCCCTCAAACAGCTGGAGGTCAGAGAACAGGTTGAGGTGGTTCGGGCACGTGAAACGGAGGACAGAGGAGGAGCCGATTCATCGCGTGCTCAACGTGGTTTTCGAAGGTCCCAGGCCATGTGGCCGACCAAGAAGATCATGGCTGCAGTCCATCCAGGAAGACATGAAGGAGCTGAGGCTGACAGTGGAAGACACACAGGACCGCGCCCGTTGGAGGAGTCTCATCACGTCCAACCCTCACCAAGGAGGAAAAGCAGAAGTTAAAAGGAGAAAGTAAAGTAAGTTAACCGGCCTCGCTGCCTCACATAGAGATCTACGGCAGTGATGGCATGTATTTGACAACTTCAGCAGTGAATAAAATGCAGATGTCGAACGATCCCCGCAGAGCGGTTAACCGGACTGAATGACGCTACAACTGGGCGAGAAAATACACAGCGCAATATCTTATGTTCATTAAAGGCTTCCGCACAAGAAATATTTCAAAAAGGCGTAATAGATCAAGTGCTTAAAAGACATACGTACAGCAAAATGTCTTATTACTTCGACAAGTATATTCTCAATAAAAGTTTTTACATTAAAAAAACACAAGCTTTCAGACTGTCTAAGTCGGTCGTCAAGTGATTCACGACGGATTTAGAAAGTCTGAAAGCTTGTGTTTTTTATGTAAAAGCTTTATTGAGAATATACTTGTCGAAGTCTTAACAGACATTTTGAATATGAGCATTCTCAAATAGGAAATAAGCAGCTACAATGAATACATGCAGCAGTGCTAAAATAGTAATTACAATCTTGCGATTAGACAAGAGATAAATTACAAATAGATTCTTTTTGCTGACAAGGGGATGGACTACGATAGTGAATAGCACTAGCTTCAGCAGCCGAAAGTTCGAGTTTAATCCTACAGCACTTGATCACAGAAAACTTGTTATTCTTTTGATCACATGTAAGTAGATGGCAAGTACTACACGTAGATGAGGACCGTGTGGCGTGTACCACGATTTGCTCGCTTCTCTTTCAACCACTTCCGGATGTGTTCGTCGACTCGTCGAAATCGACGGCCGTAGATCTCTATGAGAGGCAGCAAGATCGGTGATGACAAAAGCAAAATAAACTTATGAATCCAGCAATATAGAATGTTTTGTACAATATTTTACCTGTCATCGTTTGAGTAGGGTTATTTTGTTTCTGTCTTCTTAGTTGTCAAGCTATGAGTCACAGGCATCTATCATAGATGCCGATTATACTTTCTATTACATATTATGTGACTCCGGAAGAGATGCAATCTCTCTGTTTTATATTAGATTGCATTTGTTTTATATGTTCGTTGACTGTGTAGCAATTAGATGTTGCACTCATATTTGTCTCCGTGCATGTACTGTAAATATCCTATCACTTTATCTGACCTGTGAAACAGATTAATGCCCGCGCGGGAGATAATAATTACTCCAATGCACTGGAAGGAGCGTAATCTATGCCAATTATGAGTGATCGTGTCCTGCTTTAGTACAGACTAGATTTGTGAGTAGATATTTTCACGATTGATCAAACTGAATTTCTGTTAAATTGCTCTTGATAATCATAGACATATCAATAACAATCTGTACTTGATCATCATACAATAAAAAGATGTCCTCAGACGTGAACAATTTAAGCACAACAATTCCTTGGTAGCTGTAGACGCTGTGCTTCCGCAGATGCAGAGCAGCCTGTTGTGCAGTCATTCATATTTTTCAGCCATTCTAGATATTTCAATCTAGTTTGGGTCATTCCGAGCCGTACTGACGAGCCCTTGTAGGACGACACGCAGCGTCTACGGCTGCAAGGAATTGTTGTGCTTAAATTGTTCAAGTCTGAGGTCATCTTTATATTCAATGCCCAGGCGAACTGGCACTGCAATCTCTATGGTTGATCATCATAGCACGCGCCAAATCAAATTCTCTACGCAACTCGTACATAAGATTGCTTCATCATAGCATTCGAACTCGTTAGATTTAAATGGATCTCACCCATGGAAATCTATAACTACACTATTCATTTACCAGTGTGCAAGTCAGACTGAAAAAAAGCTATAGGAATTATATACTCATTGACAAAATTTTTGAAACATTTACTTCTTTAACTTCTTTCATTTTTGACTGGTATATATACATGTCTGTATGATACCTTGATAATTTAGTCACAATCTCCACCAAGTCGCTAGCACAGAAAAACAACGCATGTAGCAGATTCAACTTAAATAGCGCGTGTGCCCCCCTCTAGCTCCAATACATTCAGTAATCCGAGATGGCATCGATTTACAAAGTTTATGAATGAAGGATGTTTCAAGGAGAGGCCACTGCTCTGTCAGTCTTTCAGAGAGAATCTTCAGGGACACTGGTGGAAGTGAATAGCTGTCTCTCACTCGCCGCCCAAGCTCGTCCCAGACTTGTTCAGTGGGTGACAAGTCGGGTGAGCGTGCAGGCCAGTCAAGGGTTTGAATGTTCAATCTCCTAACAGTGGCAATGACAGCCGAGGAGCGATGTGGTCTTGCGTTGTCGTCTTGAAAGACGAGATCCTCCACCCTGACCACTGGGGCAACAACAGGAAGCACAATTTCATTGAGATACCTCTCTCCAGTCAACGTGCCTTTGATGATGACTGCTGTCGTTCGTCCGCCATGCCAAATGCCACCCCACAGCATGACACTTCCACCACCATATCTGTCATGTTCTTTAATACAGCATGGGGCAAAGCGTTCACCTGGAAGACGATGCACTCTGACACGACCGTCATTGAAATCCAGAGTGAATCTCGATTCATCGGTCCACAAGACTTTCTGCCAGTGATGGTCATTCCATGAGCGATGGGCATCACACCAGGCAACTCGTCTTCTGCGGTGCTCAAAACTCAATGGAATTAGGACAGCTTGTCGTCGCGATTGAATTCCAGCTTCTCGCAATCTTCGGTAAGCCGTTCGAACGCTACAGTCTATATTTGAGACACTCTTCCAGTGTATGACTAGCTTTGGGACTGACACAAATCTATTCCTCTTTGCAGCTAAAACTAGACGTGCGTCTGTTCTTCCTGAAGACTTTCTTGGTCGACCAGATCCCTTCTTCTTTTTAACATCTCCTTCTGCTTTCCATCGACACCACCACCTCCAAACAACGACTCTCGATAGTTGCAGCTCTTCGGCAACACTCTACCACAAAGAATCATTCCAATAGCCATACCTCTGGTAAACTGATCGTGTGCCATTTTATTTTACAAAAGCTGGATTTCAGTTCACGTTTATGCTCAATTTGTAAAAGCAATTGTGACAGTTGTATCGATATCGAAATTTGACCACCATGGATCTTTCTCCATTCTCTAATGTGTTGAATGGTAATACATAGAAAGCGAGATATTGCATCATACCTGAGAATAAAATTAAACAAACTTCAATTCAAGCCAATGATAGTTTGTTTCATTAATTATGTCAATGAGTATATATATATACAAATAATAGATAATATGGACTAAAAGTCAAATTCCTGTAGCTTTTTTTTTCCTGTAGCTACCGGTTTCGATGTATTAATTATTACATCTAATCATGCATCAGGAGCTAGGCAATACAATATTACAACTGAATGGAAAGAAAAAAATTGCACAGAATTCAAAGAAGGTTTAAATTGGGAAATGAAGCAGCTTTCTTTGATCTCTCTCATATGTTTAGTCGTGTTCCATGAAAGCTGAAAGAAAGGCATCACTTCAAACTGCTTGTCTTTATCCGCGGCGCATCGAGAAATATGTCTACTGACAGGTAATGGAGCTGCATCTGGGTGCTCAATATGATGTCTATGCACTGTCATTCTGTTTTTTAATAGATCTCCAGTTTGACCAATATATAATAACTCCATGCATCCCAAACATCGCAACACGTAAATTACATTATGAGAGTAGCAGTTCATGATATGTTTGATGTTAAATGTTCTGTTGCGGAAATGAAATGTCTTTCCTTCAATTATATAATGACAAGTTCCGCATTTGTTCTCTTTACATTTTCTTACACCTTTTATTTCATCATTTTTGCTTCGCCGTAGTAGTGACAAGAGGGATTGTGGTTGTTTATAAGTGGCTTGAATTTGGTAGCTGTTAAACGGAGGCAACATTTTTTTTGTAGAGATACCGACGATTTCTTAAAAAAGTTACCTAAATTTATTAATGATGAAATTTTAGCCACTTTTGACGCTCAATCTCTGTATACAAGTATACCACATTCATTAGGTATAGAGGCTATTGAATTCTGGTTAACGGAAAAACGACATATGATTCCAAACAGAATAAGCAATGACTTCATTTTACAAGGGCTGAATCTTATCTTAGATAACAATATCTTCACTTTTAACAAGTCGTTTTACAAACAAAGATCGGGAACCGCAATGGGCACCAAATGTGCACCATCTTATGCGAACCTTGTGATGGGATACCTGGAGACCACACTTTATCAAAAGATAAGAGAATTTTTGTCAGAAGCTCAATGTGAGTATTTTATCTCGAAATGGACACGATATCTTGACGACTGCTTCATTGTTTGGCCGAAGGAATTCGGAGACATTTCTCTTCTATATAATTGCTTAAATAATTTAAATCAAAATATCGTATTCACAATGGAAAATAGTTCATCTTCAATGCATTTCTTGGATGTGAAATTATACAAAAAAAGTAATAGACTGGAAACCGATGTATACAGGAAACCAACTGACAGTATGTCATATGTTCCATACAAATCTTGCCATCCAAGACATATTTTGCGAAACATTCCATTTAGTCTAGCTTGCCGCCTTAAAAAAATCGTGTCTGAAAAGGAAATATTGCCCTTACAACTTGAAGAATTGAAACAAAAACTAATAAGATTAGATTATCCTAAGAAGTTAATTGATGGGTCGATTGAAAAAGCTTTGAAGACTAGTGATGATAATTCTACTGTTTCATGTAAACCAAGTAATGAATTCTTTTTTCTTTTTCCAAAGAGATTGATTACGAGGCCTTTCGGGCGTCACAGACGTCCATCGTCAGGCAATTGAATGTAACTGCAGTGTCGTACACGCGCAGCACATGATTAGCATTCGATCATATCACGCCATTCAACAGAGACAAATAAAAGAATTCATTAGTAGAAAATAACAAAATAAGACACTACCTCTTAAGACATCGAACTAGTAGTAAGAAAATAAGTTAAAAGAAACGAAGGAAAGACAGAATCATTCACTCCACACATTCCCGACATGAAACTTAGTCTTGTTGGACGAATTGAAAGTTTGAGACCACAAAGATTCCTTGATGATCCGCTTCCTCCAAACTACATCTCTGTCAACTATCTCCATCATAGAGAGATCCACATTGTGATGGTCTTCATGCACATGTCTCGCAATCTCAGACCTGTCAACGTCTATTTGTTTCACTGCTCGAAGATGTTCTTTCTTGCGCTCCTCCATCGTGCGACCAGATTCTCCGACGTAGGACCAGGAGCAGTCTGGCTGTGAGCAGGTACCCTGTAAACTACACCAAGCTCCAATCCGCGAGTCGGTCTCTTCTTCACCAAAAGCTGTTGAAGAGTGGTTATGGGTTTCATACCGACGTGGATGCCAGCTGTCTTCAGAATACCTTGTATCTTCTCTGACAGACAAGGAACATAAGGAATCGAGCCTTTGATGGTTTTGCTTTCAACTTCAATCGTCTCTTCCTTAGCTTCTTGAGACCACCATTTTTTGCATTCCTGCTCAGTGAAACCATTCACTTTCAAAGAGTTGAAAACTTCCGCCTTCTCGTCATTGATGAGAGACTTGGAGCATACCTTGAGAGCCCGATGAGATAATGACCGGACCACACCTTTGAAAACCGCCGTTGGATGAGCCGAGTTTCTGTGGATGTAGCGGCCAGTGTGTGTCGGCTTTCTGTATATCGAGAATTTCAAACTGTCAGACTCTCGGTGGATGAGGACGTCTAGAAAAGGAATTCTTTCATCCTTTTCCCGTTCCACCGTGAAGCGTATAGACGGTCTCAATGAATTCAGGAACCTCACGAAATCATCAAGAGATCCTTTTGAGTCATCCCACGTCGCTAACACGTCATCCACATAACGTAACCATAGTCTGGGGAACACAATCGAAGATACCAAAGCAGTCCTTTTTGCCAACTGCTCAAAATGGATCATGAAAAGATTGGCTGCTACTGGCCCCAAGCAGGTATCTTCGATTGTGTTCCCCAGACTATGGTTACGTTATGTGGATGACGTGTTAGCGACGTGGGATGACTCAAAAGGATCTCTTGATGATTTCGTGAGGTTCCTGAATTCATTGAGACCGTCTATACGCTTCACGGTGGAACGGGAAAAGGATGAAAGAATTCCTTTTCTAGACGTCCTCATCCACCGAGAGTCTGACAGTTTGAAATTCTCGATATACAGAAAGCCGACACACACTGGCCGCTACATCCACAGAAACTCGGCTCATCCAACGGCGGTTTTCAAAGGTGTGGTCCGGTCATTATCTCATCGGGCTCTCAAGGTATGCTCCAAGTCTCTCATCAATGACGAGAAGGCGGAAGTTTTCAACTCTTTGAAAGTGAATGGTTTCACTGAGCAGGAATGCAAAAAATGGTGGTCTCAAGAAGCTAAGGAAGAGACGATTGAAGTTGAAAGCAAAACCATCAAAGGCTCGATTCCTTATGTTCCTTGTCTGTCAGAGAAGATACAAGGTATTCTGAAGACAGCTGGCATCCACGTCGGTATGAAACCCATAACCACTCTTCAACAGCTTTTGGTGAAGAAGAGACCGACTCGCGGATTGGAGCTTGGTGTAGTTTACAGGGTACCCTGCTCACAGCCAGACTGCTCCTGGTCCTACGTCGGAGAATCTGGTCGCACGATGGAGGAGCGCAAGAAAGAACATCTTCGAGCAGTGAAACAAATAGACGTTGACAGGTCTGAGATTGCGAGACATGTGCATGAAGACCATCACAATGTGGATCTCTCTATGATGGAGATAGTTGACAGAGATGTAGTTTGGAGGAAGCGGATCATCAAGGAATCTTGTGGTCTCAAACTTTCAATTCGTCCAACAAGACTAAGTTTCATGTCGGGAATGTGTGGAGTGAATGATTCTGTCTTTCCTTCGTTTCTTTTAACTTATTTTCTTACTACTAGTTCGATGTCTTAAGAGGTAGTGTCTTATTTTGTTATTTTCTACTAATGAATTCTTTTATTTGTCTCTGTTGAATGGCGTGATATGATCGAATGCTAATCATGTGCTGCGCGTGTACGACACTGCAGTTACATTCAATTGCCTGACGATGGACGTCTGTGACGCCCGAAAGGCCTCGTAATCAATCTCTTTGGAAAAAGAAAAAAGAATTCAGTAACAAGCATACATCGACGCTTTTGGCTTCCTATAATGAACAGTATAAGTGATTCAAGCCCTCTATTCCCAGAAAAACCAAGTAATGAAAAGAAAATCCGATTCATGAGTACATATTCATGAACAACCCGAAGTCATTTCATAAAGTTGTCCAGCCCTCTTTTCAAAGTTTAAAAATGTTGCCTCCGTTTAACAGCTACCAAATTCAAGCCACTTATAAACAACCACAATCCCTCTTGTCACTACTACGGCGAAGCAAAAATGATGAAATAAAAGATGTAAGAAAATGTAAAGAGAACAAATGCGGAACTTGTCATTATATAATTGAAGAAAAGACATTTCATTTCCGCAACAGAACATTTAACATCAAACATATCATGAACTGCTACTCTCATAATGTAATTTACGTGTTGCGATGTTTGGGGTGCATGGAGTTATTATATATTGGTCAAACTGGAGATCTATTAAAAAACAGAATGACAGTGCATAGACATCATATTGAGCACCCAGATGCAGCTCCATTACCTGTCAGTAGACATATTTCTCGATGCGCCGCGGATAAAGACAAGCAGTTTGAAGTGATGCCTTTCTTTCAGCTTTCATGGAACACGACTAAACATATGAGAGAGATCAAAGAAAGCTGCTTCATTTCCCAATTTAAACCTTTGAATTCTGTGCAATTTTTTTCTTTCCATTCAGTTGTAATATTGTATTGCCTAGCTCCTGATGCATGATTAGATGTAATAATTAATACATCGAAACCGGTAGCTACAGGAAAAAAAAAGCTACAGGAATTTGACTTTTAGTCCATATTATCTATTATTTATTTATTCATCTACGCCTCCATATTATTTGCATTTATATATATATATAAATATACATATACATATACATATATATATATATAATATATATATATATATATATATATATATATATATATATATATATATATATATATATATATATATATATATATATATATATATATATATATATATATATGGTTATGACTAGGGCAACCCAAATATTACTTAGAGAATAAAAATTGATAACTTTATTGACTCAAAGTGTGTTACCTTATACTTGATAAAACTTCAGTCCGTGCTATATGTCGACTGACTGCGGCAAGCATTATGTAACTTGTAAGTTGCCCGTCCAAATCAAATATCACGTTCTGTGCTTTATTACTACACGTAAGCTTTCAATTCGCAGTTGTTTTCATTATTTACTTCAAAATTGATGTGAATCGGCATAATTTTCCCGATGTTGTTGCATATTATCACAAAAATTTACAATATCATATTTTAGATTTCTGACCAGGTGCTGTTACAGAAATCTATGCCTTACCCTACGGGTTCGGGCATTTAAGACATGCAACTCGTGGAATGTTATAAAGAAGCAATCATGCACTAGTTGCGTTAATAACTATTCGTCCTCCCAACGGCTCCTTTCACCCCTGTCTCACCCCTGATTTCGACGAGTAGTACATCGAAAGAATGCTCAGAGAAAGCCTTTTCACCTCGTGTTTGACTCATTATCATGCTCACATGTTTCCATATTGAAAATTTGACATTGTTGAAAGTGTTTTTTTCACATTTTGACCTCTGTCCACCCTAAACAATGACGGATACGAATATTGAAAAGCTGAGAACATAGGCTCTCGAGTGGTGTATGGTCTGTCAATGTAAAATGAAATTGAAAAGCAGGAGAATCGATTAAAGTTTGACATGATTTAGGTAATGCCTTTTTTATGATCAACTCTGCATTATCATCTCCATATTTCATTTTTAAATTTGCTCTTCACTTCTGATCTTCTTTTGAGGGGACAACCTTGGCTATAGGTTCACTGTCTTCCCCCAGGTTTTGATTGAAAAATCAAGATAAAAAACAGCATTCTTAAGTCTGTTTATTTAATATTTCTATTTTTATCGCCAAACCAGTTATTTAAAGCAGTATGTTCCGCTGATTTAGTTTTGTAATCAACATTGACTGAGGTGAGGCATATTTAGAAGATATCAACAAGAATATTGGTCATACACGATAGTTTACAGATAATTGAAGACACGCCCTTGCTCACATTATCTTTAAGAAAGAAACGTCTCATGTCATTATACTTGTCTATCGTCAGATGAAGTCTTTCACTAATTTGGAGATGCTTCAAAAACGAAATATCTGATGGGCAAATGACATGAAGGATTGTGATTCTTCAGAAATTCTATCACATTCTAGCGACGTACTAATCATGAATTTCAAAAGGAAAAGTGCATCGCAGAGAATCAAATTGCAAATTGTAGGAGGATTCTTCACTCCGTCGGTTATATGTCTCAGATAACGAGACCTGAAGGATGAGAGCGCCATTGAGTCGATAGTTTTGCAAATCTAGAAGCATTTCTCATGCATCGATAGTGGAAAATGTAAAAAACAGAAATTATTTTGATAATCAGTACTCTCCATGTACTTTATTAGTGGATTGAAGTCTATGAGTCAATAGAGATGGACATGGGTCGACTTTTCAGCCACAGTCCAGCTCAAATCAATACATGTGACCATAGTAGACAAGATATAGTAGACATGAAAATTGCATGTACTGTAGGTACTTCGGTTAAGTAGCTGCATGTACGAGTATATATAAGCTCGCTTTATAAGTCTGAAATTAAGCAATGGAATCGGTGGTTACCATATTCTTCAGGAGCACAGCGAAATTAGCCGTTATAGTTTAGTACAGTCTGACGCCTTCATGTAGATATTCTATCTCTTTATTTGACTGGTAAAGTAGATTATTGCCCGCGCGGGAGATAATATTTCCTCCAATGCAGTAGAATGACCATAATCTATGCCAATACTGACTGATCTGGTCCTGCTTTAGTACAGATTAGATCAGATATTTAGACTATTGATCAAACTAAATTTCTATTCAAATACTCTTGATAATCATAGACATGTCAATCACAATCTGTCCTTGATCATCATAGCACGTCGCCAAATAAAATTCTCCACGCAACTCGTGCATGAGATTGCTTCATCATAGCATTCGAACTCGTTAGATTCAAATAGGCGTCACCATAGAAGTGGATAATAGTGCACTAGAATGGAAGTTTGATATCTTGCCCATGTGCAATGATGGCACATGGAAAAATCTATCGTTTGTAGATCTGCTTCGATCTAAAACATCGTATCATAGTCAAACTATTTGCCAAGTTGGTTGTGGAAGTTGTTGACAGCAAATTGCAGGGTTTTCATCAAGAGAACTTTAAGTGAGATGGTGTCATTGTTTCATGAGAATTAGCCTACTATTCAATGGATTAATATACTGTGTCTATGTGTAGCAGTCATTGACAACTATCATCTAATTTTTCAATGCTGGAATACGAATCAAAAATTGGTTTAGAGTCATAATTGAAAATGGTTGCTGTACTGGTTGTAAGAATATCTCAAGAATTCAAAGATAAAAATTCTAATTATTGGATAATTTCTCCTTCTAGCGGTTAGGAAACCTAGCGTTTTCTGGAATAAACACATTGAAAGCTTCTTTACCGACAGTCATTTCTCAGATAAATGAAATGTCGCTGGATCCTTTCAATCAATCACTAAATGACTTATGTGATATAGTGTGATGACATTTGGAAGCTCATTCGAAAGCATGCAAAGGTTTTGAAAACTGTTCAAATATAATGAACAGGGGAACCCTTTTAAGTAAAATGAATACTCTGAGATTTCTTGGCCTCTGATTTCAAGCTGGAGCAATGCATGCTCTGTAAATCGACACTACAAGTTGCGTATGTGTCTGATTATACTCTTGATTGATTATAGGAGCGATATTTCAAAATGATGAACGTACAGATCGTTTTACAGGATTTCCTTCTTTGTCAAATTGTCACTGCAGTGTTTTGTAAATTCACTATTGCTTTTGTGTACCTGACCTTTGGACTAGGGGCAACAATCCAGATCACAAATTGACTTGACAAATATAAATGCCAGCCAGAAAACAAGAGAGTCAGCTCGCAAAATTTGCTTTTTGTCCCAACTAAGTTCCCTCGGAATGTGCCATAATTTTCATGCAATTTCCATTCTAGGACTTTCTATGGTACTGTTAATTTCTATGGCCCTCACCCTACGGGCTCGGGCATTTAAGATATCTAACTCGTCGAATGCTATTAGGAAGCAATCATGCATTAGTTGCGTAATAAGTTATGTAACATGATTTGAAACGCTTTTTTCAATATTTGGTTACCTAAGCAGACTCATGTTTGCATATTTCGTGACATGTACTGACTGATCGGCCTATTCGACTGGGTAATTTCATGCAATATTCGAGTCTCGATTTCATTGGAGTTCCCACTCTATCATTATTCTATCCATTGATAACTCGCAAAAAGAAAAACAAGGAATATTCTGCTAGGCACCATAACCGAAGTTGACCCAGCACCATTATAAGCGGCCCATCTCCGACAGTGACCAAGCACCTTGTCACTGTATTTTTCACCTTCATTTTTTAACCATCCAATTGAATAAACTTGATTCGGAAACATTGAAGATTATATCCACATTTGGAGTCAGTCACGTGAGTCTTCTCTGACTATCATGTCAAGTTTTCAGACGTCTTTCAAATGCATTGTATTTCGATGACGAGTGGGTATCTTGCATGATCTGGTCTAGATTTGAATGTGGCTCGTGAATGCCGCAGGTTAGTTGAATAGGAAATGTCGTGGAGATACACAAATTTAATAGATTTTAGACAGTCGGACATGAATCCACCTTCATTGTTGGCAATAGCTACGAAAGAGCTCACTTAATTTCTCGTCTTTTTCAATCCGCTTTATATCATTCGACTAAGTGATATTTCATGATGTCTCCGCTTTGACTGACGGAGTCTGTTGTGATTCCATAAATCCTCGTAAGAAAAGAGGTCTTCTCACTAACACTTTGCATCAATGTCTCCCAAGATTGGCAATTATTTCTTTTCATTTTCATATGAAAGGAATGATATTATGCGGAAGACAGATATCTTTGAATATAGCCGATTGTTGGATTTCTATTGAATTTTCCTGACTCCATTTGCCAAATTTCCTAGCTATGATATTTTGATGACATCTTCTCCTTTCTGTTACGTCAACAATGAATAGTTTTACGACAAACGTCGTCGGCATTCGTTCAACTGACTTCGAAGGAATGTGAGTGAGGCATATGTGCAAGTTGTTTCAATGTTTTATATTGGCATGAAATCTCGTAAATATACTGAGACGATTTGTGAGACGTTTTGTCGAAGATCATATTTTTGCATCTTTGTTATCTCTGCTTAGTTTAATGCAGCAATTCAAACTCTCGTAGGCAAAAACTCGATAAAGAATTCGAAATATTTGGCTGTCTCACAGATTCTCCGATATCTACTTCAACGAAATTATATTTCTTTACATAGTTCAAACTGTTTTGATAGTAATGTATCTATTTGAGGAAGGGAATGTTAATCCAGCTGTATTGCTAAAGTATGAAAGTATTTTCTTTCGACGTCACAGTTAGAAAACGTGAATTTGAGAATAGTAGGTTCAATGCAAGATGCCGCTAATGCGAAGACTCTGATGAGCAGTCGGTCTCAATAGGATGCAATTAGAGATATTACGGAATTATCCAAATATTCGTATTATTGCTTACGACGATAGAAATACATGCATTTTCCATGTCTGTGTGTTAACATGAATCGACACTATAGCAGATCCTTGGTTAGCGGATATGACGCATCAGATATTTAGTGAATCATTTTCGCTGAAAAATGAATTGGATGATTTCATTTCTGGATTGAACATACCGGTGTATTTCGTTTATAAACAAATTGGCGTCAATCTTCAGTGGAAATCCGATGCCACCAGGTTATTTCTGCTGAGGATGGAAGCAGTTTACAACAAAATGTAGTCCGAACAAAATTGTGAATTGATCAATCCCTCGAGGTACTTAGTAATTGGTGTTTAACATAAAGTGGACCAAAGGTTCCCAAACTTTAAGTTAACGCGCACCACTAAATTCAGTAAATTTGCTCGCGCACCACCAAAACTATTCTTCGCTTCAAAACATTACAAATGTTATAAGAATAGTAGAACAAGTACCCTGTTTAATTAGGCTTTAATCAACGAACAATATTACCGGCGAGCAGAGAGGCAGCCACTTCATACAATGAACATCGTTGGAAACATCTGAATGCGGCAAATAGTCTTGCAAACAGTTGTAAACACAAAAGATGTAATATACAAATATGAATATCATGTAGCAGTGAAGAATGTACCTGTTTGTATTTGGTGAGATAGGGTATATCTGGTTGTATTTCAGACAATACAGACGGATATCAGGCTCCAAATTCAGTCTGGCCCTGGAAATGGCTTTCATTGCAACCATACTAGAAAATTCTGATTCACACAAGTACGTTGAAACGAATGGGCACAAGTATTTAATAGCCTGGGCAGCTAACTGCTGGTATTCAAATTTGCTGTGACGGCGGAGGCAAAATTCAGGGAAAGACTCATTGACATACTCGATGGCCTGCAATTTGGTTCTCACACGGCTTTCAATGTGTTTTTAGTCATCCTGCGTGCAGTTCGCTGCTGCCATGTAACCATTTCACTATTCTACATGTCTATGAAGCCAAGGCTTGTTGATAGGCATATGAGAAATGAGAAATACTAATCTACATCATAGACCTGCCGCATACCACCTGGTAGTCAGCCGCGACACTTTGAAAACGTTGAATTAGACGAATAACTGATCCATTTTTTTACTATATCAATGCCGTGGAAGATTTACTGTTGTTGGTAATAATTATCAATTATGATAATAAGGAATCAGCATGCTGTCAATAGTCAGTATAAAGAAAGCCTCATCGTAATCATGGACATTATGTCAATATATTCAATATTCATCAATACATCCTGTTGGTCTCCATGGCGCAGTGGTTAAGCGCTTGGCCTATCGATCTTTCGGTCCAGTGGTTGAGCCCCGAAAGTGTCATTGAAAGTCGGCAGGAAGGCCGTCCGGTCTAAAAGATCAAAACGCTCCAGAAAATTCTGACTATGTCTGCATCATCTAAGCCCCAGTATGAGGGAGTAGTGACGTTAAAGTTTCATTTTTTCATCAATTATCCTGTTGCATGTGAATTTTCATGCGCATAATTGTACATGTAAGATGAACTTCTTTCGATAAATAGTTTCTTCGGCCTCACTGTTAGAAGCCCTCCGAAAAATAACTTCTGTTTCAAGCATGTCTAATGAATCGGACTCACTCATGAACCTTTGGAAATAATAGGCCTTGAATCCATGTAAGAAATGAGTGGATCCTTTTCGAACGGTATGAAATCTACGTTTTGAAGGATAGATCTTGGAATTGGGATTGATAAGTCATAATGACGCCGTTGATATGTTTAGTGTGGAGGCAGCTGATTTGTGGACTGCATATCGTAGGGGAGGTGTGGACAGCTGCTGGTAGCCGAGCTGGTAGCCTGCTGGAGGTGTTGACGACTGCTATTTGCTAGCGATTGCGGTCATATCGCATGTATTTACAGATATGAATGCTGTATATCCAGATATGTAACTGTCAAATCATCGCAACACGATATTTGGAAAATACCACTCTTATTTGTATTGTTATCTCAATATCCTGAGAAAATTCAATGTAGGCTAGTCTCCCTGCCCTAAACGCAACATATCAATGCCAAAAACAACATAGTCAGCCAAAGACTACTCACGGACTTCTATAACACGTCAACACCATAGATATTGTGATGGTCCTTGAGTGAGTGTACAGGAACAGGAGGCACACCCATGCTTTCTTTGGTGACTATTTAAAGAGCTATCACACCGAACTGCGGTTAAATTGAAGTGACATTATTCGGATTGGATTTCAAAAATGGCCAAGCATGTACCTATGCGAGCCTGTTTTTCTTTTATATTAGTGAAGTCCGATCCATAGAACCGATGGATTTTCTCATTATAGTATAATGAATGATAGATGCCCAGATTTTCTTGGTCTATAACTGAAAAATGTAGAATTCGTTGCCCCTGTGTTTCCCTTTTTCAATGTCTGGTAAAGAAAATAAAACAAAACATGTTTTAATGAGGCTGTTAGCTATAATTTTCATACGATTGACGACAAAGGTCTGTCGCAGTAAATTGAATATCTAAAGAGAGTGATAGCTATTAAGTCAATACAAGACACCAACACCCTTGATTCTCCGACCGCACCCGCCCGACCCAGGAATCGAACCGAAGTCCGCGGTGGAGACGAGCTCGCACCTTCTTCACTAGGCCACGCTGACGGTTCAGAAGGAATGCCAGTGAAGGCAGTAGTAATCTGCAAGTGATATCGAAAGCGGTCGGAGAATCAAGGGTGTTGGTGTCTTGTATTGACTTAATAGTTGTCACTCAATTATTCATATTTTGATAAAACGGTTACCTCGAAGTTCTGTTATAAAGGATATCCTACTACACATTTGTTTAAAACATTTGAAGTCTATAAATAGTGGTACAAAGGAATAGCGAAGATCCTGCAAATTTTTAGAAATATTCTTCTCAACCGGCCTTTGATATTTATGTTTTGATTTTCCTGTTTCATTACATGGGAGCACTAATGTCTCCATATTATTGCCTTTTGTGTTGCAACTATAACAAGTTCTACTTTTAGTCATAACTCGGCGCATGTTTCATCTTCTTTTCTCTGTCCACGATAATCGCACGAATATTTGTCATTTACGACTGAGAGCATGAAAAAACGATTTCCTCATTCTCCTTCGACATTTATCATTTCTCAATTAGCTTAACGGTTTCAAAGTTAAAAATTATTTGAGATGAAATGGTCAGTCTGCCCTTCAGTGAAAAACGATCGTCAATAAAAGTGGGTGGAAATTTGCTAAGGTTTCAATCTAATCCTTTCAAGACTAATTCCATGTTCGCCGTCAAATCTTGACATAAATCGACAAGAATGGTAGGAAAGGAGAATCCTGTAATGTCCAGGTTGCGCTCATCAGAGTTTTAACTATTCTCATGGGCATTATTTCAACTGTATGGAAACCTTGTTGCAGCGACGAAACGACCCAATTGGGGCAAATGAACTACAGACGAACTGACATTGAGTCTCTACCAAAACATCAAGCAGGAAGGCATCAACAAAACACAACACCCTCGTTGACCTGTCCTATCTTCTCCTAGCGGTCAAGCAGAAATGTCACGAGAACGAATCCTTTAGATGGTTTCACTTGATAGTTCTCTCTTCAAATTCAAGTGAATTTGAGAAGAGTTTATGAGGATGAAGAAAATTTTCCTATTTAGTACAATCACAAAAGCTAGTTCTCGAGACATATGTTGGATTTTGTTGCATAATAATAATAATAATAGCAATAATAACCTTTATTCTTTGGTTCACAAGTATTTGCATACATTCGGTGAACGCAATTACATAACACAAGAGGCACAAGATTTGCGACGTTGATGCAGAACAGCACATTTACTATCTATCGTCCATGTATCGTTCAAAGCAAGTTCATTAACCCTTTCGCTGCCAATGACGAATATTTCGTTTTCACTAAGCAATACATCAGAGCCGGAGCAAAAAAGTATAAACGTATCTCTGATGCCAAAGACGAACATTTCGTCAGAACATTTGCAATACCCGAGTGCCACTCAATTATCTACTCGGAAACTATTCACTGCCAATGACGAATATTTCGCAAAGATTTACAAATAGCTGAATGCCAGCGTTAACTGCAAGGGATGATTACCTCAGTGCCAGA
Source organism: Prostheceraeus crozeri (assembly GCA_907163375.1). Classification (NCBI taxonomy): domain Eukaryota; kingdom Metazoa; phylum Platyhelminthes; order Polycladida; family Euryleptidae; genus Prostheceraeus; species Prostheceraeus crozeri. The sequence goes on along the minus strand of CAJQUW010004325.1, from coordinate 134,948 downwards.
GAATTAAGCTAACGCACCAAAACAGTTATGAAGAACAAGAAAGTTTATCATAAAATGTATTACACGAGTACAAAGCGTAAAATTATACATTCATGTCAACTGCATGAGACAATGTTTGAGATATTAAATCTCCAATGTGTATGATTGATGCTGATGTAAGGTTTTGAAAAAGCAAATTATAAAACTAGAACGAAACCTTTGTGTGGTAGGCCTCAAAACAAGGGGATGGACACAAAGGCACATGTCCACATGTATCACAGCAAAATTTGGTGTCCTTCCTCTGTTTGTGTCTGAAACAGACCACACAACGACGAAAAGTTTGTTTCTGATTCTTGTTTGGTGGCAAGAGACGGGGATAATGCGCATCACGATGCAAAAGCCTGAGTGATGTATCCCCACTCAAAGATCGTGCAGGACGAGAGGTCATATTTTGCGCCATCAGTTGGTTTATTAAATTTTAAATAAATTGCTTCTTCGAGCACTCTGATCCATGCTGGTACACAACAAAGGCATTGTGGATTATAAAATCCAAAACCAAGAAAAAAATTTTCTTATACCATTTGGTTGATTTTCTTGACACAGAGTACGGGTCGATCACTTGAGAAAGTTTATCGACGCCGCCCATCGTCAAGTTGTAGTCAAGTATAATTTGGGGAATCACTTTTGAAGTGTGCCTCTTCGTTTTGATTTCAGCGAAAGAAGAATCATGCAAAGTTGAGATGAGATTAACGGTTTTGTTTCCGTTCCTCCGTGGATCGTTGAAACGGAAAAGAGTGATGGAATGTTCATTCTTTTTGTAAGTGCAAGAGAGAAGGGCGTTCTTTTGAACGGCTTGGTCGAAAAAAGAAGATGGCAAGTCTTTCCGTGACTTATTGACGGTTCCATAGATGTCAAAGCCGCACTCGATAGCTCTTTTGGCCAGCTCAAGCGAATTGAAGTAGTTGTCGAGGACTAGGGTGTAACCCTTCCCTTTCAGGGGATCAGTCAATGACAAAACCAGTCTCGTAGCAAAGTAATGAAGGTGATGTGGTAAGTATAAACGTCCATCACAATCCGAAGGATGATTGCCGGATAAAGTGTCTCTTCCAGTATAAATGATGAAGTTAAAAACAAAACTTGTATCAGATTCACAAACAAGAATAAGCTTTATACCGTATCGTGCTCGTTTGCTCGGGATGTATTGCTTCCACTGTAGTCTTCCTTTAAACTTTTGTAAAAGCTCATCAATGGAAAGAATGTCCTTTGGCATGTACGTTTGAAACCGTTCGAGAGCCAAATCAATAAATTTTCGAATTTTGTAGAGCTTGTCATTTTTGTCGGAGCTTTCGTTGTTTGCGAAATGTAAAGCCCGCAAAATGCTTTGGAAGCAATTCCGAGACATCAACTGGGAAAATATCGGAGTGTTAAGAATGGGATCTTCGGACCAGTAATCTGACAGTGAAGGGTTTTTAACCAGTCCCATAATGAGGTGGATGACGAAAAATGTCATAATTTCATTGAAAGTTACGTCTTCCCATACTAATGCTCGAGAGTTAGATGTCTTTGCGAGTCCTTGTAGAGCTCGACCGAATCGATTTGTTTCTTCTAGTATTAGTGCTATCATATCATCGGGAAAAGTGTCGGAAAGCACTCACTTCATTTTCAAAATTGGCCGTGATTCCTGGCTCTCCCGAAAAAGTAAATGGTGGTTTCAAATCATCGCCTTCTTTCCATCCTGTGATTTCTGCATGATGTTCTGTGTCATCTTCAGGATCAGAAAAATCAGAAAAATCGCTTTCTTCAAAATCACTTCCACTGCTTTCTTCAGATAACATCTTCACTCAAGAGCGTGAGAAAAAGTGAGCTTCGAACGACAAACCCTGAAATTTATGACACTTTTGCTAAAAATAGATATGAAGTGTTTGGTATCGTTAGAAACCGTAAAACGTCACCAACAATCCCATCTTACTTTCATTTCAATTGAAACGTTGTAGAGAACATCAGATTGGCACTGTGTTGTTATTTCATGGGTGACGAAATATTCGTCCATGGCATTCTAGTATTTTCTATATAAAATCACGTGGTATTGGTGAAATAGGGGAGCTTCGCGAAATATTCGTCATTGGCAGTGACTGATAATCCTACTTCAAAATACTGTGGCACTCGCTAAATGTTTGTGAAGAGACGAAATGTTCGTCATTGGCACCATTTTATTTGATTACTAGAATTTCGTTGGCAGCGAAAGGGTTAACCGGTCACGGGATGCAGGCGATTTTCATGGCGCGGTCGGAAGTTCAGAAAGAACAAAGAAAGCTGCTTCAGATAACACACTATAATGAATCCTGTAGCGTTGAAGAGCGTGGAATGATCACATAGAATGAATGCTGTGGCGTCGAAGAAGGTGTCTTGAGCAAGGTATGAAGAGTTAATATGCTGAATATTGGAAGCAGAAGGATATTGGAAGTGAATTAGCAATAATACAGCAAGGCAAATCAAGCGGCAAAGCAAGAAGCATGGTCTGAGACTGAGCATAGAGAAATGTGTACTCTTTCTTATGACATGATGACTGTAACTGAATTTCTGAATGAATTAAGTTTGCATTTGCCATGATTGTCAATCAAAAAACAATTTCAACAACGATAAAGTGTATTTAATTCAAAGAAAGGAAAGACAGCAAACTTGCTTTTTTAATATGTGCATATCCAACTATTACAGACTTATTAATAATCACAGCTATTGTTCATCGTAGGTGTAAGGTAGTCAGATCAATATCATATGTTTGGAGAAGCACAATGGACCATTTTTACGTCATTAGCTTTGAAAGTCATGGATGTCCATTCATTCCTTGGTGTGGATTAGTAAAGCGGGAGCAGTCGTCACAACTCTACAACGGTAACATGACAATTAGAATGAACAAAGCATGAAAAAGTTACGACATATTTTTGCACAATAATAGATGGTTATTCTATCGGTAGTCGTACACTTCTTCGACACGGACACTTCGACAAATTTTCGGACACTTCTTCGACACGGACACTTCTTCGACAGAACTCTCCTTCGACACGGACACTTTTTCGACAGTACATTTCTCTGACACAGACACTTCTTCGACAGTACTTTTCTTCGACACGGACACTTCTTCGACAGCACTTTTCTTCGACACGGACACTTCTTCGACAGTACATTTCTTTAACACAGACACTTCTTCGACAGTACTTTTCTTTGACACAGACACTTCTTCGACAGTACATTTCTTCGACAGTACTTTTCTTCGACACGGACACTTCTTCGACAGTACTTTTCTTCGACACGGACACTTCTTCGACACATATTGGTTTATTTTGATATATAGACATTGATTCATTACTATTAGTACTGTTCCAGTTATTGCTTCAACCGTATGATTTTTAACCCGTCTATATTTTTCTATCAACGTTTGTTATTACACATGTTGGTACTAAAAATATTCTGTGAATGACAGGAAAGTATAATTAACGATACTATTTAAAATATATTTAAAAGTACTCTTTGATAATGACATGAAACTATATTAACGAGTTATTATTCAAGTTAGACAAGATATTCAGTATCGAGGAAAACAGTAAAAAATTACTTTAATGCAATGTTCATAGAAACTCCATGCAAATAATCAAGGATTGGCATTTCTTTATCATCATATATCTTCTTCAAATGCTTAATTGCATTCTCCCTCTCGCGATTTAATTTGGTCTTCTTGGGTGGCCTTGCTCCATTACTCAGATGTTGTCGTATTTGGTGAAGGGTTAAGGTTTGTTTACTTATCAATAAGGATGCCAATTCATAAATGCCGAGATGGCTTCTGCCTGCCAAGATCTTCATGGCATTGTGGTATCCTTCTATGACATTGTTTGTCCTCTCCAATTCCTCATCTATTCCATTGTAAACATTCCATTTTTCAATCATGAATATTGGTTTCCTTCTGACTGTGTTTTCTCCTGAACCTCTGATCGGAGCACCCCTGACAAATGTATTGTCGAAGTAATTGAGGAGTTCGGGGGCTTCTTCCAATAACTTTGACACGTCCAGATAGCCTTCAATAACGCATTCCACAGGCAAAAAAACGACGGCTAATAGCATCCGGACAGCATTTCGAAAATCAATGTTCTCATTGTATTTTTTTGAAAATCCAAGCTTTTTCATTTTCCTGAAAACTACTTGTCCAGGATGGAAAAGACAAGATTGAATTTCTCCATTAGGAAAATAAAATGAAAATGCATTCATAGATGCAATTTCTAGATCTACATGTAATGTGATATTACACGGAGAGACACCTTCTTCATTTGGGGCATTTTTTAGAATTTGTTCCCATACTTCTTTGTAATCTTCTTCACGTTTTCCGGGCATCAGTGCATAAACCAGTGGAAACCACCTTCCATAACAACATCCCATTATAGTAAGCAGCTGATAGAACATGTATGGAACAATATCAAAGGTACCATCTAACATCCACGCATCACATCCCATCAGTCTTGCAATATTATCCTTTGTAGAGAATATCACAATCCGGTTACTATCGTTTCGATTATCATACAAACAAAAGTGGTCTCCGTTGATAAGAGTTATGTCATCGAAGTTTACTTCACTTATATTTGTTGGCTCGATCATCTTGTGTTTCCTTCGAAACCTTCTTGCCATTACCTTGACACTTTCGGCAGATGGAAGAACGTCAGCTCGGTTAGGATCTTTTTCAGCTAAAACTTTCAGAGCAATTTGTGAAGGTTTGGCGAATTTTTGGCTTTCTGTCATTTATATGTCATTATATGTCATTATATTTTATCATTGCGAGTTCTGTCTATAACAAAAGTGTAGCCATTCAACAATGCCATTGGTTTATTCTTACTTGATCTAATAATTTGTAAATTATTGGTTTCACGCTCTTGTACACCGGTATTCATCGTAGAAGTATCAATAAGTTAGAAAGATTCGATTTCTAGCTGTCATAGCTGACAATAGGATGAGATAGCAGTGCTCCTATCAAGCCAGTAGGTCACTGTCGCTCTCTATGCCATCATGGCTTACATACACTATCATATAACAGTCAATGCGATACAACGATATTGAAATAAGATGATAACTGTTTGAAAGTATGACGTACAAGGAATCCAGTGGACTGATTATACATGATAGATGGAATCGTTATATAAATTGAAAAATGGTAATTCAATGACATTGATATTGGTTGCTTGAAAAAGGACTAAAAAGGAATGTTTTGACAAAATGTGAAATTTTAGAATACAGCTCTTTCGTTTGTGTGGTGTTGATTTGTTTTTATTCATTCATCTGTATCCGATTAAAACATCATGTGCAAGCGGCAAATAAATACATGCACTATTATTGCTATTATAATAACAAGATCATTATTGCCGAACATATTATGAATGATCATTCCACTCTTGTTAAACATTGGTGAATTCAACATTGATTTTCTTGATCGTCAGAATGACCCTGTCCGCACTCGGATTGCTGAACCTAAGGATATTTATCACTACAAACCTGCTTTGAATCGCAAACATGAATTGCATGATCAACAGTTTCTAACCGTCTGTGTCTGTGTCGAAGAAATGTCTGTGCCGAAGATAAATACTGTCGAAGAAGTGTCTGTGCCGAAGAAAAGTGCTGTCGAAGAAGTGTCTGTGTCGAAGAAAAGTACTGTCGAAGAAGTGTCCGTGTCGAAGAAAAGTACTGTCGAAGAAGTGTCTGTGTCGAAGAAAAGTACTGTCGAAGAAGTGTCTGTGTCGAAGATAAATACTGTCGAAGAAGTGTCCGTGTCGAAGAAAAGTACTGTCGAAGAAGTGTCTGTGTCGAAGATAAATACTGTCGAAGAAGTGTCCGTGTCGAAGAAAAGTACTGTCGAAGAAAAGACCAAAAACATGGACATCCATTTGTCGAAGAAGTGTCTGTGTCGAAGAAAAGTACTGTCGAAGAAGTGTCTGTGTCGAAGAAAAGTACTGTCGAAGAAAAGACCAAAAACATGGACATCCATTTGTCGAAGAAGTGTCTGTGTCGAAGAAAAGTACTGTCGAAGAAGTGTCTGTGTCGAAGAAAAGTACTGTCGAAGAAGTGTCTGTGTCGAAGATAAATACTGTCGAAGAAGTGTCCGTGTCGAAGAAAAGACCAAAAACATGGACATCCATTTGTCGAAGAAATGTCCGTGTCGAAGAAGTGTACCACATCTCTTTCAAACAGTTATCATCTTATTTCAATATCGTTGTATCGCATTGACTGTCATATGATAGTGTATGTAAGCCATGATGGCATAGAGAGCGACAGTGACCTACTGGCTTGATCATAGAAATTAATAATACCATAGAAAGCCACTTCTATGGGCTTGATAGGAGCACTGCTATCTCATCCTATTGTCAGCTATGACAGCTAGAAATCGAATCTTTCTAACTTATTGATACTTCTACGATGAATACCGGTGTACAAGAGCGTGAGACCAATAATTTACAAATTATTAGATCAAGTAAGAATAAACCAATGGCAGTGTTGAATGGCTACACTTTTGTTATAGACAGAACTCGCAATGAAAAAATATATTGGAAATGCAGCCGGACTGATATTTGCAGAAGAAGGATAACAACAAATGACCCTTATGAGTTACTTAACGGCGCAAATTGAAATGTACACGAACATGAACAATCTGACATAGAAAAAAGAATAACAATCACTAAAGTAAGAGAAATGACAGAAAGCCAAAAATTCGCCAAACCTTCACAAATTGCTCTGAAAGTTTTAGCTGAAAAAGATCCTAACCGAGCTGACGTTCTTCCATCTGCCGAAAGTGTCAAGGTAATGGCAAGAAGGTTTCGAAGGAAACACAAGATGATCGAGCCAACAAATATAAGTGAAGTAAACTTCGATGACATAACTCTTATCAACGGAGACCACTTTTGTTTGTATGATAATCGAAACGATAGTAACCGGATTGTGATATTCTCTACAAAGGATAATATTGCAACACTGATGGGATGTGATGCGTGGATGTTAGATGGTACCTTTGATATTGTTCCATACATGTTCTATCAGCTGCTTACTATAATGGGATGTTGTTATGGAAGGTGGTTTCCACTGGTTTATGCACTGATGCCCGGAAAACGTGAAGAAGATTACAAAGAAGTATGGGAACAAATTCTAAAAAATGCCCCAAATGAAGAAGGTGTCCCTCCGTGTAATATGACATTACATGTAGATCTAGAAATTGCATCTATGAATGCATTTTCATTTTATTTTCCTAATGGAGAAATTCAATCTTGTCTTTTCCATCCTGGACAAGTAGTTTTCAGGAAAATGAAAAAGCTTGGATTTTCAAAAAAATACAATGAGAACATTGATTTTCGAAATGCTGTCCGGATGCTATTAGCCGTCGTTTTTTTGCCTGTGGAATGCGTTATTGAAGGCTATCTGGACGTGTCAAAGTTATTGGAAGAAGCCCCCGAACTCCTCAATTACTTCGACAATACATTTGTCAGGGGTGCTCCGATCAGAGGTTCAGGAGAAAACACAGTCAGAAGGAAACCAATATACATGATTGAAAAATGGAATGTTTACAATGGAATAGATGAGGAATTGGAGAGGACAAACAATGTCATAGAAGGATACCACAATGCCATGAAGATCTTGGCAGGCAGAAGCCATCTCGGCATTTATGAATTGGCATCCTTATTGATAAGTAAACAAACCTTAACCCTTCACCAAATACGACAACATCTGAGTAATGGAGCAAGGCCACCCAAGAAGACCAAATTAAATCGCGAGAGGGAGAATGCAATTAAGCATTTGAAGAAGCTATATGATGATAAAGATATGCCAATCCTTGATTATTTGCATGGAGTTTCTATGAACATTGCATTAAAGTAATTTTTTACTGTTTTCCTCGATACTGAATATCTTGTCTAACTTGAATAATAACTCGTTAATATAGTTTCATGTCATTATCAAAGAGTACTTTTAAATATATTTTAAATAGTATCGTTAATTATACTTTCCTGTCATTCACAGAATATTTTTAGTACCAACATGTGTAATAACAAACGTTGATAGAAAAATATAGACGGGTTAAAAATCATACGGTTGAAGCAATAACTGGAACAGTACTAATAGTAATGAATCAATGTCTATATATCAAAATAAACCAATATGTGTCGAAGAAGTGTCCGTGTCGAAGAAAAGTACTGTCGAAGAAGTGTCTCTGTCAAAGAAATGTACTGTCGAAGAAGTGTCCGTGTCGAAGAAATGTACTGTCGAAGAAATGTACTGTCGAAGAAGTGTCCGAAAATTTGTCGAAGAAGTGTCCGTGTCGAAGAAGTGTACGACTACCTTTGAAGGTATGACGTATAAGGAATCCAGTGGACTGATTATACATGATAGATGGAATGGATATATAAATTGAAAAATGGTAATTCAATGACATTGATATTGGTTACTTGAAAAAGGACTAAAAAGGAATGTTTTGACAAAATGTGAAATTTTAGAATACGGCTCTTTCGTTTGTGTAGTGTTGATTTGTTTTTATTCATTCATCTGTATCCGATTAAAACATCATGTGCAAGCGTCAAATAAATACATGCACTATTATTGCTATTATATTAACAAGATCATTATTGCCGAACATATTATGAATGATCATTCCACTCTTTTGTTAAACATTGGTGAATTCAACATTGATTTTCTTGATCGTCAGAATGACCCTGTCCGCACTCGGATTGCTGAACCTAAGGATATTTATCACTACCAGCCTGCGCTGAATCGCAAACATGAATTGCATGATCAACAGTTTCTAACCGTCTGTGTCTGTGTCGAAGAAATGTCTGTGCCGAAGAAAAGTACTGTCGAAGAAGTGTCTGTGTCGAAGAAAAGTACTGTCGAAGAAGTGTCTGTGTCGAAGAAAAGTACTGTCGAAGAAGTGTCTGTGTCGAAGAAAAGTACTGTCGAAGAAGTGTCTGTGTCGAAGAAAAGTACTGTCGAAGAAGTGTCTGTGTCGAAGAAGTGTCTGTGTCGAAGAAAAGTACTGTCGAAGAAAAGTACTGTCGAAGAAGTGTCTGTGTCGAAGAAAAGTACTGTCGAAGAAGTGTCTGTGTCGAAGAAAAGTACTGTCGAAGAAGTGTCCGTGTCGAAGAAAAGTGCTGTCGAAGAAGTGTCTGTGTCGAAGAAAAGTACTGTCGAAGAAGTGTCTGTGTCGAAGAAAAGTACTGTCGAAGAAGTGTCTGTGTCGAAGAAAAGTACTGTCGAAGAAAAGTACTGTCGAAGAAGTGTCTGTGTCGAAGAAAAGTACTGTCGAAGAAGTGTCTGTGTCGAAGAAAAGTACTGTCGAAGAAGTGTCCGTGTCGAAGAAAAGTACTGTCGAAGAAGTGTCCGTGTCGAAGAAAAGTACTGTCGAAGAAGTGTCCGTGTCGAAGAAGTGTACCACATACATTCTATCATTGATGTAGGATCCTCCATCATCCTCCTACATCAATGCATTCTATACCACAGACCTAGGATTAGGGAAAGACTGCCTGCTTTCATTCATTCACCCTTACTTGCGCTGAAGCCGCGATTTTTGGTTTACATCAACGACCCCCATCCTAGATCTGTGTTCTATACCGAGCTACAGATATTCCTGGATAAAACATTTCTATTAAGATTTACATTCGCATTCTTGGCTGCCACTCCCAACTCTAAGTGAGTAACGAGAAAAACGAGTTTGAGGTTCTATAACTTTTGTAACTTCTATCGCTAAATAGGATTTTCCACAGCATTAATGACCATCAACATCTCATCACAAACGCTCTCCGCTGGATCCGGGATTCGGCCGGATCTCATACCGGATCCGGATATTTACAACAGGATCCGCCGGATCCCGGATCGGGTACTTGACCCGGTGCAATCCCTGATTTAAATTCCTCTTCTAATAGTATACCCATGATATTTCCGGACATAGCGACTAAAAATCATTTAATGTCCGTGAATTACAATAGTGGAATTGAAAGCAGTCAAATATGGAAAAGTAATGTCACACTGTTCACAAAGATAATCTCACTTTGCCGTTACTTCTTTCAATTGCACGTGTTGGTTGGCCGTTGATTGTTTCGTTTGCTTCTGCTATCTAGTCTTGATCAAGATTTGATTTTTAAGATTTCCGTGTAGCAGAGGACAAGAGTTTTTAGCATATGAATGCATCTATGCCCATGCTTATCTATTTGTAACATTCACTGCAGTCGAATATCCAAGTCTATGGTAATGATATTCGTTAATGCATGATTTTTGTTAAGATTATTCAAATGTATTCTAGTTTTTTGCGTTGCATTATACGAATCCTATGGTTGTGATATACAGGGTGTCTCCAAAATTTCCGCAGCATAGGAAAAACATGCTATCAATGGCATTTCTTATATATCATGAAAAGTCATCAGCTATATTTTCCTATGGTACGGAGCTTCTAAGACACCCTGTAGATTGATAGGCATCAATCGTAGCATCATTTTCTTGTCTTGGATAGTTTGGACTCGCTATCAAAGATTGAGTTCGATGGATTTTATTACATAGTCATGAGCTGCCTAGATTTGCCAATGCTGCTCGAATGCTGTGCCCCACTCTTCACATCGCTTCGAGTACAAGAAAAAGAATTAGAAAGCATTCAGAATAGGGCTAATAAAATCATTTGCGGACCTCACTGTAATCGCAGCAATTTCGTTCCACTTGATTATCGAAGAAATGTGCAGGGGTTTAAGCTTTTTACTGACTTTTCGCATGACGAAAAATCATTTACATCATCTTACCCCGAAGACACTCCAATACAGCAGAAAGTCTTGTCTACCAAAAATCACTAGCAAACTTCAAATTTATTCATTTCTGACAAAGATGAGCAAGTTAGCAAACAATAATTTCTGTCTCTGAAATGACTGGCAGAACGACATTTATTTAACTTCATCATAATTCTCTTTCTTGTGTTTGTTTTTGATTGAATTCTTATCGTGGTTCTGCTGTACTCTGTTCAAATATTGTATGGCCTTACGGCTTTCATTATTAAGGCCGAGTTCATACAATGAACGGCATTATTATAACAGTCAGGTCTTCATGTTTAAATATAGGAATAATAGCCATCTGAGGAGGGCTTAAATCAATTTTTTCATTCAAGCCCAGTGAAACTCATTGGATTTACGGCGTCATACTCACAGCATCATGCGACAATGGGCAGTGTCATACGACAATGGGCTACGTCATTCTGTAATAGGCAGCGTCATACTAAAATGGGCAACATCATAAGACAGTGGACAGTGTCATATGATAACGGGCAACGTCACACTACAATGGGCAGTGTCATACGACAATATGGGCAACGTCATACTGTAATAGGCAGCGTCATACTAAAATGGGCAACATCATAAGACAGTGGACAGTGTCATATGATAACGGGCAACGTCACACTACAATGGGCAGTGTCATACGACAATATGGGCAACGTCATGCTACAATGCGCTGCATCATACGACAATGGGCAACGTCATTCTGTAATAGGCAGCGTCATACTAAAATGGGCAACATCATAAGACAGTGGACAGTGTCATATGATAACGGGCAACGTCACACTACAATGGGCAGTGTCATACGACAATATGGGCAACGTCATGCTACAATGCGCTGCATCATACGACAATGGGCAACGTCATTCTGTAATAGGCAGTGTCATGCGACAATGCGCTGCGTCATTCGACAATGGGCTACGTCTACTGCATAGATTCATGCACACAAACCGATGAAGCCGGAAGTTTCCATTGACTTCTGTTCGTGCCGATTGTAGGAGAGTTGACCAGTTGATAACTAGTGTCTTTGGAGTTGCCCTGATCTCTCTTAGTGATAAAAAGCAGTTTCCAAAGCAACTTACAGCCCGGTTCGGAAAATCATGGGCTCTGATTAAAACCATTGTTTCTACGGTGGCCTAGGCATTGAATCTCTTGCTGGTCTTTGAAGTCAACCGCAGAATTCTGAAAAATTCTGACTGTGTGTATATTGCACACACAACGATTCTTATAGCATCTTCAGTTCAAGAACACTTTGAAACTATTCAAAGTGCATTAAGGTAGCTGAAAAGCGAATGACTAAGTAATTTTATGTATGCACGGAATTATTGTTAAAAAATAATTTATCAAGTCAGGTTTCGCTCACAAATATTCAAATGTCGAGTAACTGTTGATGTAGGAGACTGTGAAGAACATGGTGTTTTACAACTCCTTCCAAGCCATGCTTTGTTTATTTACTAGATTGGCTTGCGCGTCAATTTTGATTCCCTCTCTGATTATATCGTACTCATGCTACTTATTATTCACATAGAGTAGTAAAACATCCACTCGTCGCTATTTTCAATGTGTTTATTTGACAGAAAATAATAATTCATTTTCTCAAGGAAATCAAATTTCATCCAGCAACACGTCTGTCAACATATCGGTGAAAGTAAAACAATACAACTACGTTTTAAAACGTGGGATATGCTATCTCGTTTATTCAAATTCTCAACAAGAGCAAACATCCGACAAACATCTTAATCAGCCTAGAAAAAACATCGCGACGCTAGCAAACATGGTAGACAAACAGGAAACCTATCAGACCATTTTCTTATACAAATACATTAGGTTTGGCGCTCAATTTCAGACATGACTACTAAATGTCGATTTTTGAATTTCAACCAAACATCGCCATTTACCTGTTGATTAATCAGTTAACACACAGCTCATTCGCTTTCCGTCTTTCATGAGACGATTCTCTTTTTCGATAAAACTTGCATGGAACATTCTCAGATCTTATTTCTATTCATCACTCAGCGATAGACCGCGAAGTCATGATAAAGAAATGAATTTATATTTGTTGTCCATTAAAGAATTAGATTTTCTTAATTGATTAATCTGTTAGTGGTTAATATCATCAAAAATATTATCAAAATTAATATAATCAAAATTAGGCAAGCACTGTTCCCAGTTGTAAAACAAAGCTAAATTAATAGCAGTGAGGTTGAACTAAAAATCTATGTAGCTATCGAGTGCGCGCTCCATGGATTTTTCGTTCAACAACTCTGAATTGTTGCCCGAAAAAATCTATGTTAATAATAATAATATTGTGTGCATTTGAAATGGACTGGGAAGCAATGATGTGAAAACACATGCGAATATGCGCTAACTGAGACTTCTAAAATGTCTTTCATATGCATAGATGCAGATATCATCATTACGAGATGCATTGTTGGTTCCTTTTTCCTCCACATTATACACGTACCATAGCTAAATATCGCACAATAAGATTATTGCATGATATTCTATTGTACACAGAATTGGGCATTACATTTTTCGATATTTTTGTGGATAAAAATGCTCGAAAAGGGCACGATAAACAATAAGCACACAACTGAGCAGGTTCTTCGCGGAAGCTCCTGGGCATATCCTGTGTGATGAACTCTTATCAACAATGCTTTACTGTTTCCACTGTCCGTTCCGCCTTGAGTTCTGCCCCATCGTGGCATATCTACAGCTGCCTACTTCGCATGTCGTCAGAATTGCGATTCAAATGAATTGTTCATTTTATAATTTGCGCAAAACGTTTTATCTTATATAGTCTGTCCCAACTCAGCCGCTACGTGATCAGAAAACACAGCTAGATACACAAATAAGAAAATAAATAAGGGTTTTTTGATAGACTGATGTTTTATGTGTTTACTATACGAAAGACTGTTGTTTTTATGTGACTCCACTCAAGTATTTTAATCAAGACATCTTTTCATAGTTCTATTCTAATGAGCATGGTCATGCTATGCTACGTATGCGCATTTTCGATAAAGTGCAACGCTCATCTTGCCACTCAGACATCCTTGTAGCAACAACCTCCATTGTGTGCTTGCAAACTCCGTACACATGTTGCTAGTCTACCCTTGTCGCTAAGACGAAAGGAATTAAGGATAGCTATTAATTGGTGCTATTATGTTGATTTGGGAAGAACCAAGTTTTATTCGATATTCTAAATACATCCTCTTTTTTTGGATACTTTGCGATTTATAAAATACTTGCCTGAAGATGATCAGCAGGTGCTGATCGAAATATATCGCAAAGTATATAAAAAAGAATTATATTTTGAATATCGAACAAAGCTTGATTCTTCCCAACTCAACATAATTATGTTAAACCAAGGCATCTTCACAAAATCAATCGGTGTCATCAATCAATTAATTGCAATTGTTCGATGGCGCCTATAGATTAATTGCAACTGTTTTATTTGATCAATCAACTAATTGTAATTAATCTATAGCACCAATCGATTAATTGCGACCAATTTTATTGCAACTAATTTTTGATGAGCCGATTCCTCCTTTAGCTGCTAGAAGCAATAAGCAATAAATAAGATAGTTAAAATATGTGTATAGTAAAGAATTTAAGAAAGCACTTGTTTATTTTGCAATCTTTCCTTGTCGAGTGTGCACATTATCATGCACATAATACGAATGTAAAGTCAACAATTTCTGCATCACCGGAATTGATCTTACAACAATCTCACGGTTAAAGAATATCCGGATTGAAAATTGTTCCGAAAGAAACCGTCTAAGGACGAGTAAGGTCAACTTATCTTTCGTCTTTTAAAACTAATTTGAAATCATCGAAATTTAGCTGCGTAGAACGCTGCTCAGTATCAAATGCAAGGCGACTAGAATTCGATTTTGATGAAAACTCAAAACACGAGTACTTTAGCAGTTCGGAAAATGGGCACCTTGCCACCTACATAGAATTGCAATTGCATCTGTTTTTACGCAACTAAAGTCATTAATTCCTTGATAAGAAACTGAAATGAAATTAATTTCAATGAACTTTTGTGTAAAGTGCGATACATTTTCCATTCAATGGTTTTCTTATCTAATGAGAGATCGTGAAGGCGGTAAAACAATAAAGGTTTGTGGCGATTTTAGGTGAGAGACCTATGATCTGTTAGAAAATATAAAACCCAAGCCGTTGGTTGCACAAGTTTGTTTATGCCCTATTGACATCTTCATTAAGCAGCACATCATTCAAACCATGTGCGCTGTAAACTGTACACCGTTAAAAACATCTAAAATAACCGTTCAACTTAACAGAAAAGCTTTACAGAAAATATCCGCAAATATCTGTTAAAATGATGACGTCACAGTTTGATAAGGGATGACGTAACAGTTAAAATCCGTTCATGTTAAATAAACAAATGCTTTTAATTTTGACGGATATTCACGGTCTCCAGTTTACAGTGTGATCTAAACATGTTGCGTTCTGCTTGGACGCTCTGTTAATATCTTCTCGAGTTAATATAAAACTCGAGAAACACCGTTGATATCTACAATTTCGTAACAAGTAGAGGTAGATTTCCGATAGCTAAAAAATTCTGATGGATATAGAATACTGACGATAGTGCGAAATATAAGACTTACTTGTTGAAAATTGCGTAAATTACACAAGTGGGACTGAGATATTCAAGCTCGTCCAAGTTGATTTCGCCACCTTTTTTTAATGTTAGCGTTTGCTCGTTATGATGCTATCTGTATTACGCAACTAGTGCATGATTGCTTCATTATTGCATTTCACGAGGTAAATATCGTAAATGCACGAGTCCGCAGTGCGAGGGCTATTTAAATCTAACGAGTCAGAATGCTATGATGAAGCAATCTCATGCACGAGCTGGGGAGATAATTTCATTTGGCGACGTGCTATGATGATTAAGGACAGATTGTGATTGACATGTCTATGATGTCGAAAAATGTCGCGAACTAGGATGGGTTTGCCTCCCGTTTGCAATGAGTGCATATGGAGGGTTCGGTGAGGAAGCTATGACTTTTATAGAGCACTTCGCACAGAGACTCTCAACCCAGACAAATGCCAAGATTTCGGAAAGCAGAGAGTCAATATATGGTCTACTTTCAGGTTCTTGTACGAAGGAACGCTCAAGCGATTCTGAAACGAAGACCTCCCATTGGCCGCTTTGAGCTAGAACACGCATATGTTTAGGATTAGCTTTTGTTACTGCTTTGTACACGTATTTTTATCTTCTGTTTCTCTCCAATAGGTTCAGGTACATTGTTTTTGTCTATGATTATCAAGAGTATTGGAATAGAAATTTAGCCTGACCAATATTGTAAATATCTATTCTCAGATCTAACGCATATTAAGTCGGTCAGAACTCGCCCATAATGTTCATAGATTATGCTCCTTACCGTGCAGTGGAGTATATATTATTTCCCGCGCGGCAATAATCTGTTTTACAGGTAAAATAAAGTGATAGGATATCTACATCATGCTCCCGGATACAAATAAAGTTACTTACGCAACTCCTGCAAAGATATCCATCTTAATTGCATTATTCTTGATCAACAAACTATGCACAGACATGTTGATCTCGAAAAATGCAATAAAGATGGATCCTTTGCACGAGTTGCACAAGTAAGTATTTTCTGGCCTTTGACTTCTGTGTTTATCTCCATTTTATATTATCCTCTATTTATCACTATTTCAAATCAGCTCACATTGTATCATTATAGACATTCAATCCTTCGATTTATTCCAAATGAAATCTGAAATTATCGTAATTCCATCCAGAGCGCTGCATGTTATCATCCTAAAGCGTGAGAGCGATAATTGTAGTAAGTCAGTAGGTGATAAATTGACAACAGTGAAGCCTGTATTGAACAGCTAGTTCAGTATACGAATAATATATTAGTTAAGAAGGTTGTGGATAGCATCCAGAGAATAATGAAAAGAGAAGTGAAATCTCCGCTAAATCGTGACAATCCGCTGTTTAATGCAAGAAAGTGCAAAGGAGACTGACGCGTTTGAATGTATCAGGTTTAAGGAAGCAGGCAAGCGATTAAGTGACAAGAATAGCAGTTAGATTTTATGAAGCGAAGAGTAGTACACTTTATTATCTCGTCAAAGAGAAATTATGGAGCCCACACGTCTCTCGTAAAAGAGGACATTAATTTCAGTTGGATCACTAAGCTGACTGAGACGATAAAATCAAATTTCTACTTTTAAATCTTATTTCATAGTCGCGTTGAGGATCTTTGCGATACTGTGGATGTCTTCCCTGAATAAAACACTTCATTACTGAGAGAGAGTCTTAATGTGCAGTACAGGATACATGTCTTGTAAGGAGGATAGAGGATAAATGAAAAGTACATCACGGTCGTTTTGGTCCTACAGCACATATACTGAACCTGCCTTCAATATGGAAGTGATTCTTGAAATTTTTGAATTGATCTATCAAATCTCAACAGATGAAACCACCACGAGATATGTTCGGCCTGTTGGGCCTTATCAGTCGTAGTCAGGTTCGAACCAGCGACGTTGGTGCTAGAGGACATGCAAGCATACCCTATAACCACAAGGCCACTGGACCATCTGCTGAGAGCGTGATTAGCCAGGAAGGCACTGCTGTAACGCAGGCACGTGGAGGGTGGATTGTATTCTGCAACCACATAATGCAGCATCCGAGATTGAGGCGTTCACGAAGGCCCTACTCATTACATGCTAAGATATGTAACCTAGTAATTGATGCATTTGTCAAATCTCAGCAGATGTAACCACTTCGAGACATGCTTCGGTCTGTTAATGCAGTGCATGACTTTCGCCCTAATACTGATACATTACTTCTAATAGGTTGATTGACTTTCCAGTTGGACCAAATCCAACGATTTTTTGGGAAAAGTTTTAAAATTGAATGCCGCCTGCAGTCACGAGTGCCTAGGTAAGGCGGTTTATCTTTAAAAGAGTCTCTGACAGTATGGATAGAGTCAAGAGTTCACTAATACATTTGTGGATATTCCAGAATAGCCTTTTGGAAACTCTGACTTCTTGACCTCGTGACTTTCTGTGCTCTCTCTCTCAAAATTCAATATCCAAGAAATTTTAAAACTTAAGTATTCTCTCCCGAAGTATTTATGCCACAATAAAAGAAAGATAAAGTATAGATACAGGAGTTGCCAACGTTTCAGGTCCTGACCCTTTCTCAAGGCAATTAATTATAATTATATATATTAAGTATATATACTTTATTAAATTAAATTTTTGTATTTTAGTTAACTGCCTTGAGAAAGGGTCAGGACCCGAAACGTTGGCAAATCCTGTATCTATACTTTATCTTTCTTTTATTGCGGCATAAATACTTCGGGAGAGAATACTTCAGTTTTGAAAATTTCTTGGATATGGTCCTCTCGCCCACTGTCATTACTTAAATTTAATATAGCTCATCGTCCAAGTTGGGAACAAACATGAATGAAATACTACATAGTAAATGTGCAATGAAATATTATTATCAGTGGATGAGAAGGGAACGATGACAATGATTGAATGAAATGAAACAGGAAAATGCTGCACTGCACCACGTCCGTCACTCTCTCTCCCTCTGTCGGTCGACTGTTTGTTAGAGAATTAATTATCAATATGTTGTGTTGACTGCGTGGCTCAGTGATTAAGTGCTTGGCCTAGCGATCTTATGGTCGTGTGGTCGAACCCCGATGGGGTTTTTGGAAGTCCTAAGGAAAGGTATCCGGACTGAAAGTGTCACATTGCTCTGCAAAGTCAGCACTGTTCAAGCCTCCAGTTGGCGGAGTAATGATGATGATGTTGAAGCTTCATTTTTCCATGCTGTATAAACTCCTGACTTCCTTTGAGAAACGTCTGTTGAATACCAAATTTCAATAGTAATAGCGATTTCAAGTGAACATTGCTTGTGTTGATAAACCAGAATCATTTGATGTTATACACGAAAAATGTATATTTGGATGCTTTCTAAAGCCGAGCATCGTATGATGAATGATATGTCAGCTTAGAAAAATAAACATGAAGCTTTCTCCTGATTATTCTCTCATGGAACTGCTGTCACTGTCAATGTTTCCATAATTAGACCAAGACTCACGGGAGACAAACAATCTGACATGACTCGATGTTGAACAAGATTTCATTTTCATCGAGTTCTATTGTTCGATCATTTGACTGTCTAGGAAGTAGAATATAGTAAAAAAGAAGGAAATGTAATAATGAGCTAGATTTCTAACATCACATCAATGCTTTACTTCGTGAAAGTTGATCCTGCCTATACATGTATGTAATCAGTAGACCTATGATAAATCTCAAATTTTCCTTTGTGTAAACTGCAAGTAAGATGACTTTTCAGTTAACTGCGCTCTATTACTAAAGTAGAGCTCCAATCAAATTGATTACTTAACCCGTTCTAGCTAAGACCAGCTATCAACAATCAATTTTATTCAGGGATGTGATTTTTCCTGATTTATCTGGAAATCCTGATTTTTTGGCTTGATTTCGGTCATTTTTGAGACAAGGCAGTATAGGGATTAGGGGCGTGTGGGTGGGTGGGACTTCACACGTGCATATTGCTTAATCGTCTTTGACAGTACATTTCTTTTTAAAAACGATCATTGTATATATTCATTGTATCATGTCTGCTCATATCTGGATATTTGGTTAACATAAAGAATTTGCATAGTCAATATACCACTCGTCTTGTTATTTTATATAACAAACTGTTATACAATTTCTGTGCTATAAAAACTATCAGAACCATTTATGTTTTATGGTATCCGTCAGCTGAACGATTAATTATGTGAATATCATGTAAGAATCTCAAGTCAATTGTAGTATTTGAGTTACACATAGAATAGAAAACAACTCAAACAACTAAATTTGTTTAATTTACACGTGGCACGTGGCTTACAAATATGACTCCTGTATGATTATGATTGTTTCACTACTACTCAATGCTAGGTTTTAGTCACATCTGTTGTCACATGGATTTCGCCAAAATATACACGTAGAATATATGGGCTGCATGCATCACTTAGCGCGTTGTTTTTGTTTTAATATTGTGTCGCTTCATTTCCTGCTTATAATCGAACTACACCAGGCCATATGTGAATATCCCAAACTCATGGTTCTGCTGTTCATGTAGTAGTGACTGTTTATACTGGGTCCCCTTCAAAAATAGGTTTCATGATATTTTTCGTTTGGTCAATCACATCTCCCTGTTCATCTCACGTCGTTGAAGGATGGATAAATAGCACTCTTTTTGCACTTCACGGATATATCGGGTAAGACGCATGGTCAAGCCGCCTCTTGTGCGGACCGTCTGTATGGATGGACGGAGCGCGCCGCCCAGTACCCGGACCGGATCAGAACAGCTTGTGCGGACTACCGACATTCTTATCACCCCAGTCAACTCCACTACAAGAGAGAACGCATTTACAGCAGCGGAATTTGTCATGAGAACATGAGGAGGCTTCCTTACGTTCAGAGCAACTTAATAAGAAGCTTTAAACCAATTCAAATAACTTTGCAATACTTTGAACTGGTGCAGCCTCCTTCAGTGAACTATCGCATTGTATTGATGTGTGTGTCTTAAATCAACGTTTCCTTAGTCGTTTTCACCGCCGAGACCCTGAGACTGAAATCTCACACCACCTTGTTTTGAATGAAATGTTTGTCTGCTAGTCCAGTAGTCCCCTTTCTAATTGTAGGGTTAAGCTAGCGCGCTAACAATTGGGGCCAAGCCTCTGAATTCGGTACCACAGCTTTGGTGACATCAACTCATCCTCAGAAATTAAGTATTAGTGGCAGGAAATTTTTTCATTCATGGAATCATGGCGCCTCCGCCTCATATTGCACAATCTGGCCTGTGGACGTTTGATCCAACCATCTGACTCATGGCTTCACTATCTGACTCATGGCTTCACTATCTGACTCATGGCTTCACCATCTGACTCACGCCTTTGCCATCTGACTCGTGGCTTCACCATCTGACTGACGCCTTTGCCATCTGACTCATGGCTTCACCATCTGACTCATGGCTTTACCATCTGACTCATGGCTTCACTATCTGACTCATGGCTTCACCATCTGACTCGTGGTTTCACCATCTGACTCGTGGCTTCACCATCTGACTCGTGGCTTCACCATCTGACTGACGCCTTTGCCATCTGACTGACGCCTTTGCCATCTGACTGACGCCTTTGCCATCTGACTCATGGCTTCACCATCTGACTCATGGCTTCAGAGCAACCTTCACCATGCATCACCATGGCTTTCAGGGCTTCAGCAGCTGACTTATGTTATGGCTTCACCATCTGACTCATGGCTTTACCATCTGACTCATGGCTTCACTATCTGACTCATGGCTTCACCATCTGACTCGTGGCTTCACCATCTGACTCGTGGCTTCACCATCTGACTCGTGGCTTCACTATCTGACTCATGGCTTCACCATCTGACTCGTGGCTTCACCATCTGACTCGTGGCTTCACCATCTGACTGACGCCTTTGCCATCTGACTCATGGCTTCACCATCTGACTCATGGCTTTACCATCTGACTCATGGCTTCACTATCTGACTCATGGCTTCACCATCTGACTCGTGGCTTCACCATCTGACTCGTGGCTTCACCATCTGACTGACGCCTTTGCCATCTGACTCATGGCTTCACCATCTGACTCCGCCTTCGCCATCTGACTGACGCCTTTGCCATCTGACTCATGGCTTCACCATCTGACTCATGGCTTCAGCAGCTGACTTATGTTATGGCTTCACCATCTGACTCATGGCTTCAGCAGCTGACTTATGTTATGGCTTCACCATCTGACTCATGGCTTCAGCAGCTGACTCATGGCCTCACCATCTGACTTATAAATTTATGATTACGACAATTTCTTTGATGGAATAATAATGCCGCGCAAACTGATGTCAGTTTAAAGCAGAATTTCATGAATGAAGAAATGAAAGTAGAAAATGAATGCTGTCATTCTTCGAGTAATGGCAGGACATCATGGATTGCAAAGTTGAACTTGTTTGATATCAGCAGTCACGAAATTGAGTTATTTCAACAAATACCACTTCGGATTATCTGTTGAGGAATGTGCGCTCTCGGACTTTGCTTGTCAAAGAAGTTATCTTCACTTTTTGGCCTGACATTCCAAGATGATGAACTTTTTGTGGTTGATATTTGATAAGTTTGTATCAGCTTCTTGCTTTGAACTGAAGCCAACATCAATGTTCACATCATTCTTCAAGTAATTAATGAAAAGATGCAACTTCTAATTAGTAGGGCAATTACGCGCTAGCATCAACCTCGACGTTGAAAATTTTGAGATTTCAATGATTTTGTTCATCAATTGAGTTGAACAATACCCAAAATCACTAGAATCTCCAAGCGCTCTGTTTGAAATGAGAGGAAGTTTTGATATTATTTTTAAGATTGCCCACAATTGTAAAAAAATAGAATATTTTTCTTCACATTTGAAATATGGACATTTAATACTCGTATATATCTTAAAATCTTGTGCACTTTCCAAATAATCATGCAATATATTTTCAGGTCGTGAAGTTTGATTTTGTCTTTCAATCACACATCTCATACAGGTTTTGGACTTCATCAGTGACATGTGAAACAACTAACGTGAACTAGTGATTTCAATAGTGACAGCGGATTTCATTAGTGACACAGGGACTTCAAATGAAGACATCGAGAATTCAATTGATGACATAGATATTTTCATTGAGAAATGAGTCACATCAAGAGTGACATTTGGTAATTCATCAAAGATCTTGCGAAAACAGTTATGACAGCAACATTTGAATTGGTTAATTGACATTCAAATGCAAATTTGTAGCAAATGCCAATTAGGAATCCTACCACTCAATTCAGCATTGTCAATACAGAATTAAACATGCGATCTATTTTGAATGAAGTCTATTTTTTTGCTTGAAAGGTAGCCACAAGAAAGCGCCTTTGCAGTGCATACAGCATCCCCAGCTGATATCCCAACAATTCATGTATTTCAGAATTGATGAACCTGACTAATTAAAATGCAGCGCAATAGAAGAACACCTTGCTATCCACATGTCTATATATTATTTCTTTTAGGCTTGCATGCACTGATGAGTTGTTACATCTTGAAGTTGCAGCATAGATGGAATATAGGTGGTTGTTTTCTGAAATGAGTTGGAGCAATGCAGGGCCGTTATTTCGCTCAAATTTTGGGAGGCAATCTGTAAAAGTGTCGCTTGCTTTTGTTGCGCAGATTGGTGCTGCAGTTGGTAGCGAACTTCTGCCATTTGCCTTTTGACAGCGGCTTTCCAAACACTGAAACTGTAAACTGTTCTCCGCGATGGTTAAGAAAGGACTATAGGCAGGTAGGTACTTGTGATGATGTGCTTGCGGAAGCCGAGCATCATGAACTCGCAGATGGCAAGGAGCGTTGTCAAAAATGAAGGTAACCGGATCTCCACGATCTCCATCATTTTAGCAATCATCTTATTGTCAACTTTCGTGTTTCTTGCTCCACCACGTGGACGAGCCACAAGTCCAGTCAGCTGGAATCGCCGGATGATTCCCCAGGCTGTTGTTCTGCCGATACCAAGAAGTGTAGCTGTTTGAACATAGGCATCACCATTTGTGAAGGCCTCAATTATCCGACGCTTGTCTTGTTCTGCAATTCGACTTCTTGACACTGTGGTAGCTCAGCATTCGATAACAATGCATCCATCTGGCTTATATTTCTATTGAAATCCTAATGCCACTCATGAACATGCTTCATTTCTACAAAACATCACAATGTCCGAGTTGAAAGCCTTTCGTCACTCATGAAATCAGATTGTCGATAACCAACGCATTATGTCGCTATTGAAATCAGATTGTCACTGATGATTTCTAGGCAGTCCTTCTTGAATTCCAAAACCTGCAAGACTGTCATCTGAAAAGGATGATTAAGTTGCGAGCGTCCATTGCGCTCAAAATACTTGCAGTTTGCCTGCATAGTTAGCTAAAGGACATAGAAAGTTAATACCTCGGGCACACAGTTATTGCCCGGGTTGCGGAACCGCTCACACCTCCATCGCTTCCGCTACCGGGAGCGCTTCCGACTGGAACATTCCATCCAAGATCCTGTCACTATCATGTTGGGCTCTATATGTATCTATGCCGGTAGTTTCTCAAATTTGATAATTGAGCTTATTTTAGAATGCGTAAGTATTTAGCTTCTCCTTTTCAGTAGCCTAGTCCACTGTGTTCTTTATTCAACTGTCTATTCACATAAATTGCAAAATCAACTGTAGAATCAAAACATAGGACTGAACTTTTTTTGTTATTGTTACCTTTTAATGCTATTACCGTAGCTTATAATGTGTTCCTTTTCAGCTGTCTACTCATTTAAACTGACTTATTTTTTACTCATGTGCAGTGCAGACGAAGGCTACACAATCTTGTATTATATGCGTAGGCAGAACACAGTAACCATATAATGGGGGAATGGCACATAACAATGGAATTCTATAGATTTAATTACTAGGCCCACCATACATACTTATTTTTAGATGCGATATAGTTTTTTCAGTTGCTGAACTGAACTTTCAATACAATCAGAACTCAGACGCGGAAGCGCTAGTTTTCAGTGCTCTTGCTTCCGCTTCCACCCGAAATCACCGCTTCCGCAACATTGGTTCTTGCAATGCGATCCAGTGCAATCAATTCTCCTAATTTCCAGATGATCTAGGATACTTTACTGCCTACAGAGCTTTAAAAGTCTTGCGAACGAGCGCCCGTTGCTGTATGGAATTGCCCAGTAAATGGTGAAATGATGAACACATTTAGTCCGAATACATGCCAAATTCTTACCGTCCGGACCAGGATTCGAACAAAAGTCCTCTGGGAAGCTAAACACGTGAGCCATATCATAACGCTATTGTTGTACACATCAGATATCAGATCCGCATTGATCTGTTCAGGAAACCTATAATAAATTCTTCCTCTACTTGCATTGTTAGTCAAAGTAGGATACAGAAAGAAAATACAAAGCTGCGGTACGAGGATTGCGATAACATTTCCTGAGACCTTCCTCCGGTTCACGCTGTTCATCTTCAGGAAATTTAGGCATAATGTGTTAAATTTAATTAAATGCAATTGTCTCCGTGGCTAATGGTTAAGTGCTTGGCTTGGCCATCTTTTGGTCTAGAGGTCGAGCCCGAAAGTGTCATCGGAAGTCTAAAGTACTCCATGGCATCCTTTATTCAATAAATCACTATTATTGTTCATTGACGTGGATATCTAATTTTACCGTTATTTTCTTAAAATGTCTATTATATTTGTAACTGACAATTTGTAATTGTCAATTAGATATGTATCGTATTTTTCAAAATGTCGAAATATTTGCATTGACATTGAAGAAACCCGAGGTTGCATATGGAAGTTTGCATTGTCAACTGACTGTTTTTTAGAATTACTTACGACTGTACATCAAAATAAACAGCAAAAATAATGTGGAAGGCTTAGAAAAAACTGCATTTGAACATTATTCTTCTATGTAGGTGTTGCCGTATTGCGCGCGCAATAAATATGACAAAGTAGAATTTTGGTTGTAACAAAGATATCGAAATTACGAAGTAGTTTCTGCATGAAAATCGCTCTAGATACTGCGATTGATGATGCGATCCCTGTTTGCGGCTATCGCAAAAAATGCGAGATCAACAAATTAGAAATTCTTAAAATGTGATTAATTTGATGTCAGCCTAGAACTCAAGACCTGCTATACACATCACCACAAAGGTCTGTCAGATTATCTCACTCCAAAGCAATCAATTATTGTATCACTCCAGTGTAGGAAACTGTTGCACAGCAGACATCACGCCCGTCGTATATATTCTTCACTCGGGAAGTGAGTAAAACTCTGATTTTACAATCTCCTTCGATTCCCTGTGTCCTTGATGTGTTATTGTATGTCAAATCTTTTCCTCGACTCACATATTCCTTTTACTATACAGAAATCGGCGTGAAATCGGTTAGAAATGGTTACACTCTGCTGGGAAAAATGGTCTTCTCACCAAACTGACATTTTCTTCAATTCTGCACGAGTTGAGCTAACTACGAGGCCGTTTTAAAGGACACATTTTTTATAAACGAAGGGAGCTCATCCTTAAGAACGCCGCGGGTTGAGTCTGAAATATGTTCTGCACGTAAGAATTGTTTCAATGAGAACTTGTGACTTTATGAATAATTTATGCGTTGAAGAGCAAACACTTCCTTCTGTCTTTCGGTGTTTCGGCACTGTGTGTGTATGTGTGATTAGAGAATTTCGCTGGAGATCTCTCAGATGGTGCATTGGCGTGCGGCGGAGTGATGTACCCAGATTGAAAACAATACTCTTGCCGAATCGAAGACTTTGGAAAAAGGGATCACAATCCTCTGTGGGCTTCTCTGCTCATTAATTTCATATGTTGCATTGATGCCTTTCTCATTGGAAATTATTCATAATCGGCAATATTTTCCATTGCAGAATTGTTACAATACCTCAAGGACGTGTCTTATTCTACTAAACATTTGCAATTATCATTTTGTGGGAGATTGTCATCGGGGAAGAACTTTAATTAAGAAATCATTTTTGTCACACAGACATTATTTCAATAATCAGATATCTCATTCATCGGCAAGATTGTAATGGAAATTCCATTTCTCAGTGGTCGTGATCAAAACTTTCATGTTTTTGTTCTTTGCGAGAAATAGCATCATTCTGGCTTCATCAGCCGCCAATGCAGAAAGCGAGTAACACTTTGCAAATCACAGATTACTTCTCGTTTTTCGTGTAGGCGGTGAGTTCCAGATGTTTAAGGTAGAGTTCGGCGTCACCCTCAACGGTGTGCAGGAAGGTATCCCGTCCGTTTTTCATGGTAGAGTTGGGCGTCACCCTCAACGGTGTGCAGGAAGGTATCCCGTCCGTTTTTCATGGTAGACTGGGGCGTCACCCTCAACGGTGTGCAGGAAAGTATCCCGTCCGTTTTTCATGGTAGAGTTGGGCGTCACCCTCAACGGTGTGCAGGAAGGTATCCCGTCCGTTTGTCATGGTAGAGTGGGGCGTCACCCTCAACGGTGTGCAGGAAGGTATCCCGTCCGTTTTTCATGGTAGAGTTGGGCGTCACCCTCAACGGTGTGCAGGAAGGTATCCCGTCCGTTTTTCATGGTAGAGTTGGGCGTCACCCTCAACGGTGTGCAGGAAGGTATCCCGTCCGTTTTTCATGGTAGAGTTGGGCGTCACCCTCAACGGTGTGCAGGAAGGTATCCCGTCCGTTTTTCATGGTAGAGTTGGGCGTCACCCTCAACGGTGTGCAGGAAGGTATCCCGTCCGTTTTTCATGGTAGAGTGGGGCATCACCTTCAACGGTGTGCAGGAAGGTATCCCGTCCGTTTTTCATGGTAGAGTTGGGCGTCACCCTCAACGGTGTGCAGGAAGGTATCCCGTCCGTTTTTCATGGTAGAGTTGGGCGTCACCTTCAACGGTTTGCAGGAAGGTATCCCGTCCGTTCTTCATGGTAGAGTGGGGCGTCACCCTCAACGGTGTGCAGGAAAGTATCCCGTCCGTTCTTCATGGTAGAGTGGGGCGTCACCCTCAACGGTGTGCAGGAAGGTATCCCGTCCGTTCTTCATGGTAGAGTGGGGCGTCACCCTCAACGGTGTGCAGGAAGGTATCCCGTCCGTTTTTCATGGTAGAGTTGGGCGTCACCCTCAACTGTGTGCAGGAAGGTATCCCGTCCGTTTTTCATGGTAGAGTTGGGCGTCACCCTCAGCGGTGTGCAGGAAGGGGTCCCTGTGTGCTCTTTATGGTGTGCGGGTTCCATGCAGGAACCCACCGGTTCCTCCAGTTGCCGAAGGTAGAGTGGTTCCACAACGATTTGTGGGAAGGGGTCTTATCCGTTCTTAATGGTAGAGTGGGCGTCACCCTCAACAGTGTGTCCAAAGATATATCGGTTTTTCACTATTATGATTATTATGTTAGCCGTTGTCACTCTTTAGGAAAATGGCCTCCCTTGTGATGCGAATCCAACCTGCACGATCCATAGCCATGCTCCTCCAGTACTTTGGAAGTTTGTCTCTCCATCGCATTCTTTGTCCGCCTCTGTCTCTTTTCCTTCTCTTGGAATCCATGCTGTTGTTTGGTGGCTCCACCTGTTGTCAGGTCGCCTGATGACATGGTCAACCCATTTCCATTTGAGATGTTTCGCTTCGGATACTACATCCTTCAGTCCCGTTATTCTACTGAATTCTTCATTTCTTACTCTCTCTCATTATGATACCGATCATTCTTCTTTTCATCGCTCGTTGTTCTGTTCTATGTTTTTGTTTTGATCTTGCAATCTAGTTGTTTACCAAGTTTGTGATCCGGATGTCAATACAGGCAGAATACACATCTCGAAGAATCTTTTCTTGTTTTTCTTCTCCATGCTTCTTGATGTTAGATCGTGCTTCAATTACAAAAGAACTTCCACGCATTTTGTATTCTTCTTGAAATTTCTTGACCTTGACTGGATTGGAAGGTGATCAGCTGACCTTGTTAAACGAAGTCATCGACATACTCGACCTCTTGTTCACCAATGTATGACATGTAGATAAAACTGTTCGGAACAATTGATAGAATTTTAGTTTTGTCGATATTCATGTCCAGTCCAACTTTTCTTCCTGTTGAACTTTTCTTCATGAAAACTGTTCGATTGGAATACGACCTGGACAGGAACACAAGCCTGCCAGATACATCGTCTAAACCTCCAGTGTGAGAAATAGTGACCAGAGTGTGAGTGCATAGTCGAAAACCATGCTGCATAGTCAGCTGCATAGTCGAATGAGAGTTAAAGTCGATGGAGAGCGTCTTTTAATTTACGGTTTGCAGGCGATATTGCTGGCTTTGCGAATGACGCAACATCTTTCCCAAACATTTTAAACAATTTAAACGAACAGTTTTCATGTTGTTTTGTTGATTTGTCAATATTGTTTAATCGTAGCCATACTGATGCGAAAGAAATCTTAAATTCGCATAAATGTTTATAGCCATGAAAAGAGGATGATTTTATCTAATCAAGTGGAAAGATGATTCTGCTGCTTCTGAAAACATCACCGTCGTTTTAGTTTAAAGTACTAACAATCTGTTTGTGATTTTCTTAGAATAGAAATTCATTTCTTGGATAAATTCAAAAATGGAGAAAATTGACCTTTTTTAGAAATTGCTCGTTCAACCGATGATTGCGAATCTTCATCTTTTTCCTGTCTTGCCGTTGGAATTCTGTCATTTTTTAAGGAAAAACGACTCACCTGCGATGTTTAATGCACCGTACATGACTGTACTGATTGACATTTCACATAATTCCGTATGTCCCGGCATTTTATCTGAATTATCATCAGATGACTAGGTTGGCTTTCTATTCTGCAGTTCAATCTCTGAGACATGTGGTAAATCGTGTTATTATCAATGTGAAAAAAATGCCATTCGATGAACTTTGCTGTTGTGAAGGTGCTCGACATGAAAGTGTGTAGTTGATTGCACTTAGCAATAAAGAATACAAATGCTAGACAAGCCAATACAAAAATAATGCTATAAGTGGCAATTGAAAAAATGCGTAAGGCCGCGAGACACGGATATCTGCTTACTTGACTCCTTTTACTGAACAGTCACTAAATTTAGATCGTGAAGAAATCAGATTAAAGAATTTAAAGAATATGTTTTAAGATGCAACAACGGTACTTCTGTTAATCAGCAGCGTTTTCAATTGAATGATATTGGTTTTAATCGGTTTGAGCGGCAACTTGAAATCATAACGGCTTTAACAAGTAATTCGAAAAGGTAAAATATGTCAAAAGGAAAAGTTTTTATGAATTAAAATAATTATCAAACTTTTCCTTTTGACATATTTTATCTTTTCGAATTAAAAAAATTATCAAAACTTTTTCGTATTGACTTAAAAGTTTGACTTACTGTATTACCTTTTTATGAATTAAAATAATTATCAAAGGTAATACAGTAAGTCAAACTTTTAAGTCAATACGAAAAAGTTTTGATAAATCATGAAATTTTTTATTCCATTGAAACAAAACAAGTACCGCAATATTCATTGATGTTTTTGTAAGACATCCTCGCGATTAATTAGTCTAGGCATTAAGCTGCCCATACGTCTGGAAGACCTTCCCATCTTATTTGCAGTGATGGCACTCATGTTTTGGGAGGCGAGTTGCAGTAAGGTCAAATTCCGCTGTTGTCCAGTGTAGTTGTGTAACTGCTCACGAATCTCAGCTACTTCTCTCTTGAAAGCCGCTTTCCACATGGAAAACGCGTTCTCTGCGATATTGAGAAATGGAGAGTAGGGCGGTAAGTACCTAATAGAGTGTCCCTCTCGCAAACTGACTTCACGGGCTCTATTGTGGCACGGAGCATTATCCATGACGAATACACGAGGTCCAGCCCCAGCCGCAACGGACGCTTCTTCCAGCCAGGAGTTAAATCTCCCACAGGAGGTTCCGCTTTCGTAGAATTCATGATGGACGACACCTTCATTAGAGACCGCCAAGATGAGAGTAAAATTCCGCCCGCGCTGTCCATGAACAATCCTGACAGCTCGCTCTCCCCGTCTGGCACGACCTCGTGTGCGACTGATCCACAAATTAAAGCCGGATTCGTCCACAAAAATAAATGTTGGCGGATGGTTTGCGTTGATCGTGTGCAGATATCAGTTCGCATACTCGGCCCTTTCCACTTTGACGTCATGGCTATTGCGGTTGACTTGAACAGTCTCCATTTTCTTTAAGTAGATAAGACGATTTCTCAGACATGTGCTGATAGTTTGAATTGAGACAGATGGCTTGTCCGGCATCCGCCCTGGTAGATCAGCTTTGATTTGGGCTAACGTGAATTCCGGTTGGGATTCAACAATCTCTACCACAGTATTTGCCATATCTTCGTCCATCTTTTGGTGTCGTCTTCCTCCTCTGGACGCTCAATGACTCCTTCAAGTATATAACGATGTACTATTGAATACGCAGTACCCCGTTTTACACCGAGAATTCGAGCGGCTTCAATATAATCATCTCCGGCTTCGTGAACCATAATGATTCTGCGTTTAACATCAGAAGGTATTCGATGGCGCTCCATATTGATAAGTTAATTTTGCAGATGTGAAGACATCTATATAGGGTTTTGGATCAAACCGAATAGATATCATTTATTCTTCACGTGAAATACCGCTCACTAATCTGATAGAGACACAATTGAACTATTTTGCTGCAGTTTATTTATTGTTGTCGCTCTCAATTGTGAAATGACGTAATATTTTATCTTTTAACGTTTCAGAAATTAAAGTGCCGCTCTTGATTCGGTAGTTGCCGTTGTCGTGTAGGAAAACCTGTGTTAGTTCCAATCATAGAAATTGATAAACAATCTATTTCTATGGTTCCAATTGACGAGCTTATCACGTAGGGAAATTGTGTTTAAGATACAATTGATAGGACTGTCTGCTACTGACTGTTGAAGTTCGTGTGTTCCCTGGCTAGCTATTTCTGCAATGCGCACGTTTGGTCAATCGCACAAGCCAAAGAGAGACGAATATCTATGTCTGGTATTCAGACAATCGATAGCGAGTCACGACAACACGACAACAGCTTGGTCGCGCACCAGCAGTCGGCTGCTGATCTTCTACATAGCAATCTTTCTTCTTTGGCTACAAAGATCTGACAGAAGCCACTTCTAAGAAGTGGTTTTCAATTCCATCAAGGCTTCAGGAATTCAGGCTGTCAAATCAGTAGTGCCTGAAAAATCAAATGTGTATGCAATAGAGATGAAATGTGCAGAAGTGTAGGAAAAACCGACAGTAATGCTATCAACACAAATGCAGATATTCGCTAACTGAGATTTCTAAGATATATTTCAGTTGAATCGATGCAAATATCATCATTTCTGTCTTCATTTTTCCACCTGATGAAGGCGATCGAGTCTTTAAAAGTACATAAAAGCGACAATTAAAGGTTACACCACGAGCGATTACACGATTGCAAACTCACATCATTTCCTCGATGTATGAATCATAGATATCGGACCGCGTGACCAATGATTTCTGAAACCGTTTCTAAACTATCGACAGGCAGAATTTCATTGTCTAATTGGTTTGTCGATTTGTCATAGACTCAGAACGCTCAATTTCTACACAACATTGCTGCATTTAGACAGAACCACATATGTCTGAGATAAGAAACATTCCTTGTCAACTTACTCGAATGTTCTCTATCTCTCTGTTGTGTTTTCTATTCTTTTTGTAGCTAATTTTCAGTTGCTATTGCTATGTTGGACAGAATGTACTTCTATGACATAAAATAATCAACTAGAGCACGCCTATGAATGTTCTCTCTTTAGACATCGCAATCCAAGAACTTTTCTGTTTGGATATCAGCAGTTCAGACTTCTAATCTTCGAAATGTTCATCTTGCCGTTACGTATCAGAGAACAAAGTTGAAAGACTCATTCATTTCCGGATCCACTTGTTGAATTGTTAAGGTAGAGCTTCTGCAGTTACGCAGAAATCGGTCCAATGTGCTGCATCACACTTGCAAAGAAGTTGCACTTGTCATATTTGTCAGTCTCACAACTGTGTGCGCAAGTGAATTAGAACACGATGACCAGTGACTTCTTACACCGCTACTGAGCTACAAGTGGACGCTACAATCCAGGACGGACATGCGCATTAAAAGCAGGATTTCACTATGCACGCACACGCGTTGGCGATGGCGGCTTTCAGTGCTTGGCTGTAGTTATGTGTGAATGTTATGAATCCCCCACCTAAATTGCTGACCTTAAAAGGCATTTCAGAAAACTGTTGTAACTTAAATTCCGCCTCGGAAAAAAGATAAACAAATAAATTTTTCCTGAAGTCACAGTTTGAATTTTCAAATTTTCAAGATGAAGAGTAGAGAAATTGAATAACACGGAATCTGTCAGTCAACTGAACTGCAGTATGCTTTCCAGCCGGAAAGTGAGAGCAGGGGGAAGGCAAGAAGAGTAGTGCCCCGTACCTTGTCACTGCACTTTGTTCAGATTCAACATTGTTATAATTTCTCTTTAAAGATAGTCATTTCATTCATTTTGCAATGAGTGACTTGTAGGTGCTTTGAGCTTTGCGGCCGTTGTCACGCTTGTGTGTGCATGGTTCTCTACATTGCTACATTACATCAGTCTCCCATGTATGACGTCACCATCATCTTGTTGTCGTCTCACAAACTGTGACATAATTTATCAGTCAAAATGTGATTTCAAATAGATTATGAAGAATGCGAATTATCTTTGCGCAGCTGCAACTAATGAATAGACATAATAAGCTCATACGCTGACAATGAAAAACAACGATTCAAGGAAAACAATAACAATTAGTAATTGCTTTTCCATGAATCGTTGTTTGTCATTGTCAGCGTATGAGCTTATTATATATATATATATATTAATGTTATTGTAAAAAACTAGAAAAATTCAGATATAAAATTCCATTACGAACGGTACAATTAGTTTCACGGCTGAGCCGATTTTCAAATGTGACATCAAATATACTGTAGTAGAGAAGAGATGGAATAGGTTTTGAAATTTAAAGTCTATGATTGGCGTGATATTTGACATGAATACTATTTTGCATTGGCCAAGATATATTTTCGCCTGTGTCGGCATGCAGAAATGATTTCTGACTTTTTGTTCAAAAGATTTTGGCCTCTATACGTCAAGATATGATATTTTTCTGATGTGCATAGATAGCAACGTCTCGTTCCACATTTGTAGGGTGTTGATTGTTGAAGTATCTTCCATTTGACTTCATACTCTTTATCATTATCGTTTAGATCCCAAATATGTTTTGACAGAGCTGTTTTATTATATATATATATATATATACATATATACTCATTGACATAATTAATGAAACAAACTATCATTGGCTTGAATTGAAGTTTGTTTCATTTTTTCTCAGGTATGATGCAATATCTCGCTTTCTATGTACAGTAGAATTCGCATATATCGGCTTCGGCTATATCGGCGGTTCGTCTATATCGGCGGTTTCTTTTTGTCCCGGCAGAATCTCCTATCTTTTCCATATAATCGAGTTCGCTTATATCGGCTTCGGCTATATCGGCGATTCGCCTATATCGGCGCATTTTCGCTGTCCCTGACAGAAAAAAGTTCGTTTATAACGGCGGATTTCCTGGAAATCCTCAAGCGATGTGTTTTGCCTAGAAGAGTCACTAGAATGACAGTATATGTGGACGCGGATGGCTGTAGATTCTGTCAGGACTATCCGATTCAAACTATTCTAGTGGCATGTGAAAATTTGGATCTTCTACAATTCATCTCGATCATGTTTGGGGGTTTGATCAAAATTGTAGAATCAAGCAGCCGAGCAAAGATAAGTAGGTTTGCCACTGTATCTCACTGATAATTCTCACATAATTAGTCTTTCATTCGACGTGATGATTGCATTGTTAACGCCATCACTTACGATGCTATTGTCAGACCTGACTTAGTGACTGTTGCGTCATCAAAGGAGCACAAGCTACCGTCGAAAACATTGTTGAGTTCGATGCATGTCCTCTCTCTAGACAGAAAGCGGCTCGCCACCCCATCCATCTCTATGGTTTCGCCTGCACGTGACTCTTAGCAGCGTCTTGATTTATGCATACTCTTCTTTGTTTTGTGCTTCATATATCAGGTAAGCATGTAGGCATGAAGAAGCTTCAATCTTCTTGATTCAAAAAGCATACTCAGTTTTTGACAAACATAGTGATATCCGGCTTGCGATACTTACGTTGCAAGCATCAGTTCAGAAAGGCACAATTTTTAGATATCTATTGAATACATAGACACAATTACATGTGCATGCACTGTACATGTTGGACAATAAGTCAATATGTACATGTTTTTAACTATAGCAACGCAATAATTCATGAGTCAATACACGTATATACATTGTATGATGCATGGGATGATCTCAGAGCTCGTGTAGATTTCACAAAACTTCAAAATTCAGGGAGTTCGCATATATCGGCGGTTCGCGTATATCGGCGGTTTTCGTCTGTCCCTTGAGGCGCCGATATATGCGAATTCTACTGTATTACCATTCAACACATTAGAGAATGGAGAAAGATCTATGGTGGTCAAATTTCAAATTTCGATATCGATACAATTGTCACAATTGCTTTTACAAATTGAACATAAACGTGAGCTGAAATCCAGCTTTTGTAAAATAAAATGGCACACGATCAGTTTACCAGAGGTATGGCTATTGGAATGATTCGTTGTGGTAGAAGTTGTGCGAGTGTTGCCGAAGAGCTGCAACTATCGAGAGTCGTTGGTTGGAGGTGGTGGTGTCGATGGAAAGCAGAAGGAGATGTTAAAAAGAATAAGGGATCTGGTCGACCAAGAAAGTCTGCAGGAAGGACAGACGCACGTCTAGTTTTAGCTGCAAAGAGGAATAGATTTGTGTCAGTCTCAAAGCTAGTCGTACACTGGAAGAGTACCTCAAATATAGACTGTAGCGTTCGAACGGCTTACCGAAGATTGCGAGAAGCTGGAATTCAATCGCGACGACAAGCTGTCCTAATTCCATTGAGCTTTGAGCACCGCAGAAGACGAGTTGCCTGGTGTGATACCCATCGCTCATGGAATGACCATCACTGGCAGAAAGTCTTGTGGACCGATGAATCGAGATTCACTCTGGATTTCGATGACGGTCGTGTCAGAGTGCATCATCTTCCAGGTGAACGCTTTGCCCCATGCTGTATTAAAGAACACGACAGATATGGTGGTGGAAGTGTCATGCTGTGGGGTGGCATTTGGCATGGCGGACGAACGACAGCAGTCATCATCAAAGACACGTTGACTGGAGAGAGGTATCTCAATGATGTGCTTCCTGTTGTTGCCCCAGTGGTCAGGGTGGAGGATCTCGTCTTCCAAGACGACAACGCAAGACCACATCGCTCCGCTGTCATTGCCACTGCATTCAAACCCTTGACTGGCCTGCACGCTCACCCGACTTGTCACCCATTGAACAAGTCTGGGACGAGCTTGGGCGGCGAGTGAGAGACCGCTATTCACTTCACCAGTGTCCAGTGTCCCTGAAGATTCTCTCTGAAAGACTGACAGAGCAGTGGCTTCTCCTTGAAACATCATTCATTCAGAAACTTTGTAAATCGATGCCATCTCGGATTACTGAATGTATTGGAGCTAGAGGGGGGCACACGCGCTATTTAAGTTGAATCTGCTACATGCGTTGTTTTAGCGACTTGGTGGAGATTGTGACTAAATTATCAAGGTATCATACAGACATGTATATATACCAGTCAAAAATGAAAGAAGTTAAAGAAGTAAATGTTCAAAAATTTTGTCAATGAGTTTATATATATATATATATTATATATATAATATATATATATAATATATATATATATATATTATATATATATATATATATTATAAAGAAGCTATGTGTATATAACAAGGAGCTGTTAAGCTGTTAATGAAGAGTGAAAGTTGACACTAGACGCTGGTCTTCTCATTCTCCTATGAGACTCAGATGATTATCATGAAATTTCAGTATCATTTTTTACATGACGATGTTTATAATTGCATCATTTCTATCATACATAAATTGATAAGAATCCAGAGGCCTTTTTTATTCTTGTTAGCTTCATTTCTAGTTCAACTTCAAACCACACGCTCAGAAGAAACACATTGGCTAACACTGTCAAACGCTTCTCGATTTCCCACTCTCTCTACACTATTCATGTGACATTTTCAAGTTATTATGATTATGGCTGATTCGACTGCACGATATTAGATTATGGACAGCTGCTGCATTATCAGTGGTCCCATAGCTCAGTTGGTTAGAGCGTCGTGCTAATAACGCGAATGTCGAGGGTTCGAGCCCCTCTGGGACCACATGTTTTTACCTTATAAGAATGAATCGCAAGTTGGCTGAATCTGTCTGTCAATGTTGTACGAGGGTCGTTAGAAAAGTATCCGTATTTTGAATTTTTAACATTGAGAAATGACGCCGCGACGAAGCTAGCAGTTATTATATCTATGGTAGTGCTCTGTCAATTGTGTATTCAAATTTCAAATCTCTAGCGCAAGTGAATTTTTTGTAGATGTCTATTGTCTGTGAGATAGCTTTGCCATCCGCCAATTTAAGAATCACGAATCTGCAGAAGATTTTCAAATTGTCCTGTGCAATGGAAGACGCCATCTCGCAACAGAGAGCCATCATCTTTTTCTTGTGGAAGGAAGGCAATGCATCCTCCAATATTGCTGAATGACTTTCAATTGTCTTTGGTGATAAAGCCTTGAAGCGAACCAATGTCTATGAGTGGGTGTCCAGGTTCAAAGATGGACGATCATCTCTCGAAGACAACCCTCGACCAGGCCGGCCAGTCTCTTCGTGTACTCATGAGAACATCGGCAAAGTGAAAGACTGCATCCTTCAAGACCGATGCGTTACAATACGTGAAATATCGGAATGTGTGGGACTGAACATTTTCACTGTTCACCAGGTCATTCATCATGAACTGGACATGCGGAAGTTGACGGTTCGATGGGTTCCCAGACTCCTTAATGAAGAAAAAAGATTGCGGCTTGAGATGAGCCGTGCCTTGTTGACGAGAGCTGAAAGTGAAGGAGAAATGTTTTGGTCGCGACTCGTAACGATGGACGAAAGCTGGCTGCCGTATTTCATGCCAGAGACGAGGATGCAGTCAAGAATGTGGTGTGCTCGGGGAGATCCTTCACCTTTGAAGGCAAAGACTGTTCCATCCTGTCAAAAGGTGATGATTTCAGTGTTCTGGGACGAAGATGGATTGATCTTGGTGGACTACCTGCCGAAGGGCGCGACCATCAACTCTGAATATTTCTGCAAGCTGGTGAACGAAGATCTGCGGCACCAACTCAAGAATCAAAGACGTGGGAAGCTTTCCATGAAGCCAATCTTCCAAATGGACAACGCCACGCCGCATACCGCTGCGCGAACTAAGAATTTGCTGGAGAAGTTAGGCTGGGATGTGTTGCCACATCTCCCCTATTCACCCGACTTGGCCCCTTCAGACTTCTATCTCTTTCCTCGCTTGAAGGAACCCCTGAGAGGAAGAAGATTCTCCTCTTTGGATGAGAAGAAGGAAGTGGTGGAGTCCGGAGGCAACGTACTCCCAAGGAATTCTGCCAAGGTGGACTCCGTTCCCTGTTAAGTCGGTGGAGGAAGTGTGTATCGAGTGGCGGAGACTATATTGAGAAATTGCGTGATGACAGTGAGCAATGTTATATGTTAGTTTGCATGAAATTGCACTGTTACTGGAATTGGGAGTTTTCATTTTACTCTGTCCGTGAACTTTTCTAACGACCCTCGTAGCTTGGTTTCGTAGTCTGCATTCTGATAAAATAATTGCTGCTATTTGAAGACGCCTAGATTTTAAATTACAGTTACTGTAATTATATGAAGTATAAAAAGTGACGACCAATTCAGTGGACATGCGTTGTTAATGCTTGAACTATGACCGCTTCCAGTGGTCGACAGTGGGTAGGTACTAACAATTTGTCAGTCTAGTTAGCAAAATTCCGCGGTTGTTATCATTTGTGTTAAATAAAAATAACTTTGATAAAAAGTTACAGTATGTCGTCATTGGGCAATTGAATCTACAACTATTACATGTTTCAGTAATTTTTATTACTCTTAATAAATAGCAACACTGACCAAATCCATGCCTATGTATGTAACTGAATCAATAAACGGCTGGTGGTGTGCTACTTTAATGGATAAATATAATGTATAAATCTTGTCAATCTTTATTAAACTTCATAACTCTATAATAGCAGTGTAAATATTATAACACATACCGATGCATCGCTGATGGTATGACATGCGTCTTCATCAACACTCCTTTTAGTGCGAGAGCTGCGGTTTTTAGCCACATGTCTCCTTGTTTTTGCCAGACCTACCTTCAGGATCAGTTGTTCTGACAATAGGAAAGTCATCCTGTGTTTTGCGATGTTCCACTCCACACTCCGGAAGACATGTCCGAAGCATCGAAGACGTCACTCACGCATCTTGTCAGGTATAGAAGCCAACCCCATGGCGTTGTTGTTGCGGATCCTGTCCATGCGGGTTTGTCCAAAGGACCAGCTGAGCATACTCATCTCCGTGGTACGGAGTGTCTGCTCGTGACTCGCTGCGGTAGGCCAGCGCTCACATATCCGTTCACCGCTGCAGCACGGATGACAAATCTTCGACTTGTGTCAGATTGGTATCCTGCGGTCACACTTCCTACCTCACAATGCTCCTTCTTGACAAAACGTCATCAAGGCAGTCGCCGTCCGTTCCTATAACAGATGGCTTTTTCTTCAATTGTTTTTTGCAGGGAGATCATGGCCGTCAACAGTGATGTTGCCATCTCCTTGCTCAGTTCTGCCTGTATTGAGCTCAAGAACGTTTTCAAGTATTCGCGACAATCAGTTGAACTTCGTCTAAGTATTGAAGTCCCACTTCACACTTGTGAAAATTTCCGCTCGGAAAAGAATTTCATTGTTTCTCATAAATCGCTCAAAATTGTCATAAATTATACCCCACCTTTTTTCCATTCTAATGGTGCTGCAAGAAAGTCAATTTTGAATTTGATTGACTCGTGATCGTAATCGAGGTGGAGTTGGTTTAACTTACACTATGTTGTAGTTGACTTAAGCCTGT
Organism: Prostheceraeus crozeri; assembly: GCA_907163375.1. Taxonomy (NCBI): domain Eukaryota; kingdom Metazoa; phylum Platyhelminthes; order Polycladida; family Euryleptidae; genus Prostheceraeus; species Prostheceraeus crozeri. Next base: position 95,385 of record CAJQUW010004325.1, on the reverse strand, counting down.
CGGTTATGGTCATCCAACACATTAATTGGCATAAATGTGGATCATGTAGGCCTCCATAGGTTCATTTCTTGAATTCTTGATCCACATGGATGGCACTTTGTGGCTACCAAAAATGTGCAAACTTCGCTTTATATCCTTAGGCTTGATTATGACGATGTGCAGTGATCTATTTCTGATTTTTAACATTTTATATAGATTCATTGATTTACCATTAAGAGAAGAAATTATGTGCCGGAACAATTTTAGTAGAATCTAGATGAAAAATAGGCATGCAATAAATCCGCATGACCACGCGTAGATCAATTCATCGTGTAGGCTGCAGGCTATAATTTTATTTCACTAGTTACACCGGCGACATGCGTCATGTATTCTTATGCCACCGATTTTCAACGCTCGTTTCTCTGAATGCATTTCTGATGAGTCATGAAAGCTTCAAAAATTTCTGTTTGTTCAATTTTCATTGCTTCATTATTCCTGATGTGATTTCTACAGTACGGAGGTTAAATGCATCTTTCCGTGTTCCTTCTCATCTACTTTGTCATCCTCCGAGAATATTAAGATCTACTTAGTCTGGTTGATGTAATTTGATCACCCGAATTTTCTTCTATTCAGACAGCGTCATCAATAAGATATTTTACTTTCAACATGATTTGATTGCTGTTAAGGCAGAATTTTAATTTACGTGGCCCATTGACGTGAATGTTTCAACATCATCATTGACTCTTCAACAAAGCAATCATTTCATACATTTAAGTGGCTTTCAGGTAGCAATGTAGGTTTTCTACTGTTTCCTTCCTTATTAACTAGTGAATTATTAACTGTTGTTCCTCTGCTACCAACCCTCCGCCCTGTCACGATTCTGCAATTCTCATGCAAGATGGGTCCTGTGATTGCTAGACCGGTCACGTCAATGTCAAACTGTCTGAACGTCTTCATATCAAGGCAGTCATTTAATGAATTGATGGTTGCATTAATTGATGACTGCATTCCCAAACATGATGTCATTATGAAAAATTCAGATAAAAACTGGTTAACTCCCTTGACTAAATCCCTTATTGAACATCGATAGGAAGCCTACCGCAGCAGAGATTGGAAGAAGTATGACCATCTAAAGGCAAAAGTTAAACAAGAAATCATTAAGTCCAAGCAACTTTTTGTTGAAAAATTGAAGAACGATAAACATAGAATTTGGCAAATTCTGAAACAGCTTTCCAATCAGACATCAAGGTGCCGCTCCTGGAATAAAGAAATTAAGAGATATGGTGGTAATGTTCTTGCAAACATGTTTGCCGATGAGATAACCGGTCCCCAATATTATCCTCAAACGTCTACGACCAGTAATTATTCTGAAGAGGAGATTTCTCCTGATGACTGGGATATTGTGATTACTGACGAAATGGTATACAGACACTTAAGGCAACTATCTGTTAGAAAGTCCTCCGGCTCTGACGTAATCCCTACAAAGATTTACAAAGATCTTGCTGATTTCTTTATTACGGATAATGTATATGAACTCCATCAAACAACAGAGGTTTCCTTCTGTTTGGAAACATTCTGTCGTGACACCGATACCGAAAACAACTTCCGCCCAATTTCTGTTATTCCTACTCAAGCAAAGATATTTGAGCAAATATTAGTGAAATGCATGAGGTACAATTTCGAGAGCCACTTCGGCTCATCGCAGCACGGTTTTCGAAAAGACCATTCGACAACAACGGCGCTTATTGAGCTATATGATCGAACAACAGAGATAATGGACCATGAAAAAACGTCTGGGGCTGCGATTATGTCATTTGACGTTAAAGCTGCCTTCGATTCAATAGACCATTGCCTAGTGATGCAGAAATTTAAAAATTTTGGTTTTTCAAGTGGATTCAACAGATGGCTTTGCAGTTATCTTCTCGATCGTACTTGTGAGGTCAAGGTTGATGGAAAGTACTCTCGCCCTATAATTTTGCATCAAGGTGTCCCACAGGGATCAGTCTTGGGGCCTCTTATATTCAACGTCTTTGTTTCTGACCTAAAGAGCAGTACATGTAGTCAAATAAGATACGCTGATGATACTCATGTCGTCCTACCTCTAATGAAAGACTTGACGGATACCCAAAACCAAGACGAGATATCGGCAGAAGTAAAAGTCATGGAAGAGTGGTGCGTAAAAAAAATTGTCTATCAATAAAATGAAATCGTGCATTATGATTTGTAAGAAGAAGTGTGCACATCGCTTATCATCACCTCTTAACCTAGACATTCCTCAAACTCACGAAATGAAAATCTTGGGTGTGACTTTGAATGATAAGTTGACATGGACCAACCACATCGACAATGTGATGAAGAAATGTAATCGACGATTCTATATCATTCGTAAAGCGAAACAATTTGCCTCAAATCGCGAAGTACGACAAATTTATTGCGCAATCATTCTTTCTTTGATGGAATACGCATGTCCCGTATTTATTGGTCTTCCTAAATTTATGAACATAAAACTGGAAAGAATTCAAAAGCGATCCTGGAAAATCTTTGGAGAAGAGACAATGAATTGCGAAACAATGAAAGACAGACGAATACGAATAAGCCAACAATTGTTCAAGAAAATATCTAAAAGCCAAAACCACTGCTTGCGCAAGTTTTTGCCGAAACGTTTGCATTATTCTGGACATTTCTTATCTGGTCGTCATCGTACACAGAAAAGGTGTGACTCGTTCTTCCCGTATATGTCAAAACTACTGAATATCAAAAAAATCTAATGGAATTTTTACCAGCTGATGATGTACTCAAATTGATGTATCTTTTTAGTATGTATGACTTCATTTATCACTTACATGAAACGTTGATCTATAAATTATGATTTTCATTGATTTCGAAATAAACACTATTATTATTATTGTTATTATTATCACATTTTGAGCAAAGTACCGGTGCATTCAACATCACGAATTGTCAGAAAATATTGTAATATCAGTTGATTATAATTTTGGATGAACCTTGAAATCTCGGAGTTTCTATTTTCGTAGCAAGGTTATTAATTTTGGAACAAACTTTTGATGTCTCCTAGCAAATTAAGCCCTTCCCAAACAGAATATAATTTGCTCTGCTCCTAAAACCGACGATGAATGTACTGGACCGAAAACATTAAATGACTTTTCGTAACGATTTCTTCAGATAACCAACATATTAACTGAAACAATAATGAGGTTTGATAATAATACATCTGGATAGTGAATATTGGAATCCTTGATTTCAAGCCCTTACCATCAATTAGCAAATCTCTCAAAACCTTTGGCAACATTGTCGATGTGATGGTATGCTAAGGCGGTCATCAACATATAATGACGAAGTTATGACGTCAGTATCAACGTCGATAGCTTTGTGATTGTCGTCTTGGGCAGATGGCTTGCAAGTAACGTGTTCGAATCCATCCAAATACGGATTTTAGTGTTATTTATTTGTTTGTTGAAATTCAATTACTAGGTACTTTGATAATTTGACCACATCACTTTCCGAAACATTTTTTCATTATCTGCTTCTAAGCAGTCTTATGAATTTTCGAATCCTCTATTCAAAAAATTGGCTGACAGACAGGATTGGAGCATTTCATGTGGAAATACATATAATCTATACAATCACCGCAAGAACCTTTTCTGATTTAGAAAAATACACGTGTGGTAGTCGTCTTATGTAGGCTATAATGCCACGGACATTCTCCACCGCTCTCGGATATGAAGATGAATGATTCAAGAAGTATTTACGAGCACTTGTCATGCATCTTATCTTTTTGAGCATCGTCATATGAATGCGGGTCATTCCCGATTTAAAACAGCGTCGCCTTGCAGCGCCTCTGCGGCTGTTCCGCGAATCGTCAGCGATTATCAGCATTCATATATACCTTTATCAAGATACGCGCGCATAGTTTTCAATTGAAAACAATAATTTCTTTAATGACCGTAGACCAATTCCAGTTGTTCTATCAAAATTAAGAAGGTGAAGGTGATCCTGATATAGACATCAAAGCGTTGAGTGCAACAACTCTACTTGACATAAATAAAATGACAAAAAATAAAGCAAGTTTTGTAAACCTGTGTAGGACATTGTTAATGCGCTGTCAATACCAGGTAGTGTGGCCTTCATCAGTTTTGATGCATTCCTTCAGTTCAATTTAAAGTGATAATGCGATTAAGAGTATCAGACAAAATCTGCGAACTCGGTATAATACCGGTAGGAAGGACCGGAGATCCCTTTGAAGAACCACACTGAAGATACGACTTAGATCGAGATTGATCGAAGCATCAGAGTTATCGTCTCTGGAATGACAAATACATCGAAAGGAAGTTACAAGTCGATTCAACCGACATAGAAATATCATTCATGTTATGATGCTTTAGATATTATGGACTGCATTTTGTAAATTCGCGAATTCGTTTGTTGGTTGGTTTATCGTTCATTCATCAAATAAACAGTTATGATAATTATAAATGATGATTGCAATCACGAGGAAATCGTCAACAAAAAATATTTATGCGACATCGTGTATGGGGGAAATGGCTTCGATGTGATTCTGATCTTCAGTTTTCATGTCCTTCCAGCGAGGATCTTTCCCGCTCGATGATGATGCAACAATCATTGTAGGTATAGTGTCTCGCCATGACTTGCTATCCACATCAAAAACGAAATTCTTGAGAACAGGACTTATACTTTGCTTATCACACGAAAGACAAAATCCCTTTTTAAAAACAGTTGGCATTTTCCATAAAATACATCAACCTTCAAGCCACGCATCCGGATATCGTCTAGCAAGTGACTGGTACAGGACAGATTCATCATGTATTAAAGTGATGTAGTCACACTCACGACCTGCTCTTATCAGTGGCCCTTTTTTTTATCTGTCATAGAAGTGACTTTGACAAAAAGATAACGACTTTCATTTTTTGTATTTCGATGCATTTCCAATGATTTTGAAAAGTTTTCTCAAAATAGTTGGGAATATTTAATATCACACATGTACGATTTAATCAGATCGAAACATCCTGCAATAACGTTTTCTATAATAACATCCTCCTTTTATGGGAAATGCTATTTCTCTTAATGTCAGCAGTCACAATTGTGACGAGGTATCTATTCATTGACCATAATGGCTATGACAACCGATGTATGGTGATGAGGGTTTGATCCTGCCAATTGACACAGTCGCATTTAAGTGGCTTGTAGCTCAGTTGGTAGAGCACAGGTCTAGGTAACCTAGGACGTAGGTTCGAATCCTGCCATTCGCACATTTTTTGCATGGCAGTTTCATCTATCGTTCTTTTCATTTCATTTTATTAAATTGTTCATTTTCTAGTCTTGAATTGTTTATTCTAGTCTTGATGGTGCATGGAAATGGCTGAGACAAACAAGAAAAAAGCAAGATTTTATCATAGAAAACATTGTTGCAAAATTCAGATGGCTTATTTTCCTGTGAATCATTTCACAAATTTTGACGTCATTAACTCTTGCTTATCAAATTCTTATCCACCTCTCTCCTCGCATTTTTCACACAGTGAAGATTTAGTTTTATTTTCAGGTTTGATTGACTTCTCGTTGGCTGTCCGAAAGTTGGAGCAGACGGATCCTGAACTATCCGCATTGAATACGCAATTGAAAAACATTGTGATGCCTCAGCTGGAATTGTTTTGATCTCATAGGATTTTGATTGACTTCGAATACGATATCAATGAATCATGACAACTGACTTGTAAACTTGTTTTCTACCCTGACATTAATAATTTTGTTTTAATTGGAAAGGTCTTCTGCATGACAGCAGCGGAGAGTAGGTGTAATCTCCTGAATGCATTTATCTTTTATATGAATATATGATTTTCAAATGCCTGTTTTTTTGCATTCTATGACAGAGCAGGCCGCATATGACTGCTCTCAGAAACGTTCAAGTTCGTGTTTGTGAAGTTGTCAATGAACCAGAGAATATCAAGGATAGTTTACAGGAGTCCCAGCGTTCATGAAATCATAGAATCCAGTATATTTAATAAAACTGGGAAAATGGTTACATGCCATCGCGTTATACAATAAAGATTTTCAAAAACCAACGAGAATTTTTTCAATTGGATTTTAAGTAGTTTTCATAATAGGATAGAGACTGATTTTAATGATTTTGCAATTTTGATTTCATCAGTCTTCTCGGGAATTTTGGACGACTGTTGAAGGATTAGAAAGAGAAATAGTGTGCAAAAGTAGCATTTGTTGATGAAAACCTGCAGTTAATAAGTTAATAATGTATCTCAAATAATGCGGGTAAGTTAATTAGGCTTAAGTTTAATTTGAGTAAATTTGTAAAAGGTCTGTATGTAGCTGTCTACGTTTGCCATTTTGTGATCCTCCCAAAGCATCTGGATAAACCTTTTGATTTTCAGATCAAATGCGTAACCGGGTTTAACTATCGTAGGCCTGTATCTACCAAGTCAAATCTCCATGTCACCAAGTCATAATTTTCTTATGCGATAAAACAACTCAGGAGTATAGGCTATGGCTACGTGCATGTAGCCTATTACAAAATGTAAGCAATTACTCAATCATCAAACTGCATAGGTATGGCTGCATATTCACATTCGGAGTTGAGTCGATGTTGACAGATGCCTACTGATGATTCCGGATTTGGAACATCTAACATGGTAGACTTAATGTGTGGATTTCTGTCAATTAGCAGAAATCTGACATTTCACTGAATTGTTAGAAGCAGTGGCGGCTCGTGCAGTCCTGTTCATGTGGGGCGCAATCCAAACGTCTTCATCTTAGCCCATCCTCTACTACGGTCTCTGCTATATTTCATGTACGCCTATGTAAATGCCTGTTTATGACATGATAAGCCTCACTGCAAATATACTACTGTGGTCCTTCATAATGACATTATTTTCGGAAGATGCAAAGTCAAGCGATGATCACCACCAAATAGCACACAAGGAAAGCAAAATACAGCTTCCAGTTCATCTGATCCACAAAGCCATTCACATCGCGAATACCGTTCTGTATCAAAATTTCTCCTGTAGTTTCGTCCTCTGTCGCTTGAAACGTGAGCTTGGCTGCCGTTGAGTCGTGGCCTTGGCGGACCGAGATTTCTAATTTCAATTTTTTCTTGTAGGGAATGTTGAGAAAAGGGCTTTCTTAAAAGATATACAATCTGATTCATTTTCAGTCGACACAGTGAGACACAGTTATGATTGAAAGTGCTTCGCCAGTCCAAGGTTTTGCATACATGCATCAGAATAACATGAGTTTGACCAGAATCTGACTTCCCAACGCACGCGCGGCGCTACCTAATGAGAATGTACGAAAGCGAGCCAGAGGGACTTTTTGAGAGCGCCCCATCCATGCATTGTTTACGCGTGCGAAGCTGCTAAAAATCTTCGATGTATGCAGATCCGGTAGAAGAGAAGGAGAGTGACGTCTGAATGAGTCACTGAACCACTCTTCGAATGTGCTTAGCAGTACAGGTTGAACCATTGATAATTCAATTCAGTCTATCAGATCAGTTGCGTTTCAGCGCAATGTTCTGTGTAAATTTTCTTTGATGTAAATAATTTTTAATGGAGGGCTGCGCCCCAGGCGCCCATATGGACGGGCCGCCACTGGTTAGAAGGCAGGGACGCCGGCGTCAGTTTAGGGCAGGTGTTGCATCGACTTCAAGGATGGCACTTTCGGGTACCGCGCCTACGTCCCACAACTCAATATTTCATGTCTTAAATGCGTTGCAGGCCTACCTAGGTTTTGTACAGGCGTGGCTAGGCCTGCCTGTAACCTTTGCATTGATAACTATTCCTATATACTAGTGATTTATAGCCTCTCAGCGTGAAACATGTTGGATTTCAGCAATGAATATCTGATAACAAGCATCTTAATTAAGCTGATTATCAAGGACATTTCATAGACCGCATTATAATGCAAGTCTTCATGGAAAAGTTGAGATCTTATCGTGCTTTTTGGCGTAGATCTCAGAACTTTAATTCAGTTTTCATCGGCATGATTTCATGATTTACTAAATTCATATTTCATTTCTTGAATCTGAGTGCCAATATGAACCAAATGTTCATATCTTTCTAAGTTGAGATCATTGTCTTTGATTGTGATGTGTTTTTCTTTTAGTGACATGTAGTTTGTGATGTAAGCTTATAAATAAGAAAATGCTCTTGTTAAACCATTTCAGACCTCCTAAATTTTCTGTAAAAACGCTGGCAAGTACATATATTTTAAAATTTTATAATCTATAATTACATGAATAATCTTTGATTACCAGTTCGTAACAATAACCCTTTCTTAGAAATTAAATCCGCAACGATTTCGTTACGATAGCGTTGTATGATGTCAAAATGTAGAATAATGTACATAGTTTTTTCAAATGTAATTTATGAATTGCTCCAAACTATTCCTGTCGATCTAATAAGTCATAGCTTCCTCATGAAAGCTTCCATCACATTTCAGAGGTACCTATTTGTCGAGATTGTGAATTAGCAAATTCAGTAAAAGGCCTGCTTTTTTATCGTTGAAATAAAAATACGCTTTCATATTTCGAAATTCCTGTCGAAAAATTGATTCTCCTATTGCGTCGACTCTAAAGTCAGTCACGTTGGAATTGGAGATACCTCGGTAATTTGTAATATCCACTCAAATAAAGAACACCAAGAAATGAACGCATTAGATGTTGTTCAGCATTATGTAACCAATTCGTTTGTCCTGGGTAGTCATCCTGTTACTAAAAGATCAATAAGACCATAAACATACATATCAAGTATCTCAACGATTGTGCCTTGAATTGCATCCTGAGAATGCTTTCCCCATCTGCGAAGCTGAGAATCACCCATGTCATCCTTATCCGATATTTGCTGTTCTATCAACTGCTTCATCTGTTCACTGAAATGGTCATTCAAGTCATCTTTCATTGGAATCTCACACTGCCCTGCGATATCACCAACTTCTGAGACTTCGTTGATATACTCATTATCAGCTTATAACTCTGATGAAGCAAATTTGCTTCTGGAGATTTTGTGGCAACAGTCATATATGCAGTTATTGTTGGCATTATTGCATATTTCAGTAACTGCTTCATCCAAAGTTCGTAACTACTTAGACACTGTCTTCAGACAGCTAGGAACAAGCCAAGGTTATACTCAGCTTTATATATCGACACAGGCTGATATAGCCAAGTATAACCTTTTTAGATATTTTGAACTGCTTTGAGCCATTTCGAGCCGCTGACGAATCCTTGTACGGCATAGAGTGGCAACTTCGCATTTATTAGATCCGCAATGTGTATACATGTACACTTTCGATTTTATTAAATAAACTCGAGGGGGATACAGTTGGCATTGTTTCCAAATGTGAGATACGCACATTTATGCAGTTTTGAAGAAATTACAACGGAATTGACTGATCATGATAGCAATGCAGAAGGAAATGATATTATTTTACAGATCCTCCGTGTCATAACAGCCTTGGAGAGGTATGCTTGCTCAAATCGCAACTTGATAGGTTACTTTTGTGTTGAGCCTCAACAGTATTTTCTTAAGCGTGATCATATCATAAGCAACCTGCCATTGGTACAGCAAGACAACAAAATCAGACAATGATTTCAATTATTTTTGAAGGTGTAAATGGTTCCACATCGTCATTCAGATTCAAGAAGTGAAACATTAATTTAGTGAATCATAAATTCATGCCGATGAAAATAGAATGAAAGACAATTTTATTTCGGTCAAGAAAGCACAGTAAGATCACAACTTTTTCATGAAGACTTCCAATAAAATGCGGTTCATGAAATTCCCTAGACAATCGGCTTCATTTCTGCTTAGTTAGATGTTTATTAGCAAATACATTATACATGTATTCATTCCTTTTGATATCCAACTTGTTTCATACTTCTTATAACGGAGCGTCATCTCGGTAGCATATAAATTTGCAAAATTTTAACTTTTTTAAAGCTGCTCAAATAATTTTTTGTACCACGGGAACGTAGTCTCCGCAAAAAACTGAATCTTTTCATACAAACATTTTCACTCTATACAGATGTTTTTTTGAGTTGACACTCTACCTATATATCCCTACTCTATGCTTGCAAGGTGAGATGCAGCGTCAACGGCTAACAGACTGCACAACAGGCTGCTCTGCGTTTGTTTATCCTGGCTTTGCCGTGTGGCTAATAATCATAGAGATTGCAGACTGCCAGTTCGCCTGGGCAACTAATAGAAAGATGTCCTCAGACTTGAATAATTTAAGCACAGCAATTCTTTGGCAGCCGTAGAAGCTGAGTTTCGCCCTACAAGGGTTCGTCAGTACGCCTCGGAATGGCCCAAACTTCTTTCTATGAAGTCATCTTTCTATTCATTGCCGAGACAAACTGGTACTCTGCAATCCTTATGATTATTAGACGTGACAATTTCTTCAAAACTGCAAAAATGTGCATCTCATGTTTGCGACTGGGTCTCAACTCGAGTTCATAGAATAAAATCGAAACTGCATGCACATTGAGGATTTAATTAATATGGAGTCGGTACTTTACCTACTATGTTTACTCCATGGGCCTGAAAATCCAGAAATCACCAATATAACGTTTCCATGCACACTGCAGTACGGAGGTAATCTCAAAATTTTCATTTCGATGAAGTCCATATATATCGTGGCCAACTGGGGCGCGATGGAATAAACGCATTGATAAACCATTGCATTGCTTGTAATCAACATAACAAAATCATTATCCAATGTCATTGAAATTAATGTCTTATGTCGTTGATATCCATTTAATATTTACTGCAAGTCTAGAATTACATCTCACGATTACAACATCTTCATTGATGAAATCAAATCAACCTCGGCATAGATATCATGACAACTGCATAAGTGTGACGTTTGGTCACAATTGTCAACTCTCTATTTACTATTAAATCAACTTCTTTCCTTGTAAACCCGTCTCTCTCTCTGATAGATCTGTCTCATAGATTTTCCAATACAATGAACGTGAAATTCTTTCCGGTCATCCACCGATGAACTTGCAGACTTGACGAAGAAGGAAAGAGAATAAAAAGTAAAAATTCTTTCCATAAGCAATCATCTCATAATCTTTCCATATCAGAATCCACAGACAGATATCCCCGCTATAGATTGAAGAAAATTGTTATCATCTTCTTTATTCGTCTACCAAACCTGAGTTACGAGCGGGAGAGAAGTCAAACTTGGTATCGCCGCATCAAACCGTTTTCTTTTGATTGTTTTAAATGACCGTCGATTGCAGAAGAAATTGAAATTCCATCGTAGTCGTCGAGTAGAAAAAGGCCTTCGCGATGGATGGCGCACTACGGCCTGTGAGGGGCAAAGGTTGGGTGAATGCCAAACTTGAAACGTCAGTCGGAGAGGCGACTCGATAGAAAGCACTTCCAGAAGAAAAGTTAAGGGTTTGAGAAGTGTCTCAATTGACGTTTCTGATCTACCGAGGAATCGTAAGGATCCTGAGTAAGAAGAATTCTTTTCTTTTCATCACAATACCATCTGTTTGAAGATGTTTTCTTTAAGTGAACAGTTATCTCTTCTTTGATGCTTCGGTATTGTGGTGATGGTTTATTAATTATGACAAATATCAAATGTAAATAAACGTATTGATGTCTAAATATAATTGTATACAGAGGCAAGTTTGAAATGAATGCAGGTAGTCAGGCAGCCAGAATGAGTTTCTGCAGGGAACGTGGCTGAAAATGATTCTTTCAGAGAATGATGCACACTCTATGACTACTAGGAATCTGCGCGTCTGCCGAGGTCTAGTCAGTTCTACTTCTAGTCAGACACAATCAAAGAAAAGAACATGTTAGTCCAATTGGACGCAGATTGAAGTTTTTGGCAAAATTGAAATTTTCTATGTTTTCTCTGATTGAGCGAAAAGTACGAAACATTGTCGCGCACATTCATGACAAAGTCATTCTTAGATGAAGATAGTTGTTATCCAATGTGAACAGCGGGTACTTTCAACTGCGGTGCTTATTGATATATATATATATATATATATTTGTATATATATATATTATATTATAAAATACCTACGGAATTTTACTCAGCCCGAGTTAACTCGTATCGAGACGGAAAGACAATATCACTGGTGCATTGTAGAGGAAATATCATCAGAAACAAAGCCCGAGTTAACTCGTATCGAGACGGAAAGACAATATCACTGGTGCATTGTAGAGGAAATATCATCAGAAACAAAGCCCGAGTTAACTCGTATCGAGACGGAAAGACAATATCGCTGGTGCGTTACAGGCGGTAAAACAATGAGAAACTGAGCACGAGTTAATTCGTCGACATGATTTGTGCGCAGTAACTAAACCAATTCAGGGAATCCTCTCTGTGTCTCTGAAAGGTTTTCTGTCAAAATTGAACTATCCACTGCTTTTGAGATGCTGAACTTTGTGCATGATATGCATTCTTTTCGGAGAAATTGGATGAAAAGCATTAATTCTAAACATCATATTTACATGTAATCAAAGCAGTGACCATAATCTTCAGTTCAAATTCTGAGCAATATAGCGCCTGTTTAAATCGAGACCATTGCTTTAATGCTGGATCATAAGCGTGATCATATCACAAACTATCTGCCACTGAAAGAGCAAAATATGGCAAAAGAAGAAAATTATCATAATTAATAACTTCAAAAGATGTAAATGGGCTGAAGCTACTAATTAAATTAGAAAATTACTTTTCAGATTCAAGAAATGAAACATAGATTTGGTGAATCATGAAATCATGTCGATGAAAACCGAATTAAAATATTGAAATCTACGCCAAAAAAGCACGATAAGATCTCAACTTTTCAATGAAGACCTGCCTTATGATGCGGTTCATAAAATTTCCTTGATACTCAGCTTAATTTCGCTTAATTGAGATACCTGTTAGTAAGTGATTGTTCCCTTTGATGTCTAATACGTTTCAATACGTACCCGAGGTTCCAAATCGCTAGTGCACAGCGTGATTCAGTTCAACCAGCTGGTACTGATATAAGTTAATGTTAGTCGATATCTAAGCAAAAAATCGATGTTATCAAGTTCAACCTATTTATCTATGTATTAAGAGTTGGATTTTGTATATTTGAAGCTGTCATTGCCCCTTCAAATAAGCAGTAAAGTGAAGCATTCTTTCACAATTCTGACTTTCACAATTTGATTTTTGCCGATGCAGGTTGAACTATCCTGACGTCAGTTACGAAGTTATCGCTCATACTGCATCATGTTCTATTGTCTTTGATAATTGCGAGGCAACAAGAAGATAATAGAAATGAAAAGCTTTGAGAAGAGAGAGTCACTACTTGCGAGAACCGTTCGAAATTGGAGAAAGCGTATTAACCAAATTCAGTGTGTTGCCCATGAAGCATTCCGGCGGTCCTAGTCAACTTTCGAATGAAAATGAAGCAGAAATCTTTGAACGTTTGCAGACAATCCATGTAGGCTCCCTTCTTCACATCGGAAAGTTGCGGCGCAGCTCGACGCGTCGCAGTCCTCGAATATTGTGCAAGAATATAATAAAACCCTTCACATTTAGTCGAGTGCATGAACTGAAGGAGGTGGATTTTGAGTCTTGGTTGAACTTCTTCCACTACACCGTTTTAGCAATGAACAACGAAAATCTTGGCTGTTATCGAAAGATTGCCGTTACTGATGAGGCTGTTTTTCATTTAAATGGACAAGTCAATCTGCACATTAGTTTTTATTATGCGACGAAAGCCCTCGTGTGACTTGCGTAAGACCCCACAAATTTCCAGTTGGCATTCGGGCGATGATTACTTTATGACATTGTGCCTTAAGTTATCGATGGGTCAGTAACAACTGAAAAATAATATGATCTTCAAGAAACAGTGATTCCTATTACTTTGTTCGGAGAAAATAGACATTGATCTACCAACAAGACGGAGCTCCGGAACAAGAACACTGCTTAACGAAAATCCTCAAGTTCCCTGCATACATGTAGGTAGAGGCGATCATCAGAATTGGTCATCTCTGCGTCCTGACCTGGCTATAAGCCATTTGTGGTTATGGGGATACGCACGGGATCAGATCTACAAATTTCCAGGACCAGAATGTAGAGATACGATTAGAGAGATACAATTGTAGCAGTGTTGGATTCCATTCACAAGCCCAGTACAAGATGCGTGTAACCAATTTCTTTAAGCGATATGAAGTATGTGTATCAGCGCACAGGTCTCATTTTGAACAATTGTTTTGACTGGGTTAGCGGAAAACAACCTTCACTTTTGTTAATAATATTTTCTCGCAAGTTTTGCAGTAAAATTCAATTCATTACTATTTCTGTCTTTTAACACCACCTGCTTCATTACCGGCAGGCTGAAGTCAATCACCGTGTATAAACAGAGGGATAATTAGAAAAAGGTTAGCTTCTTAAAAGGTGATCAAATATTCTTTTTTGGACCACAGGAACGTTATCTCCGCAAAAATCTGAATTTCTCACTTATGGTGACACTTTTTGAGTCGACACTCTACTTTTGTATGCTTACTCTATGAACCAACGATCGCTCGTCGGATATTTAGATAGAATTTGCAGCTAGGAGGAATGGACCATCCAGTAACTTGCCAATTACAGCCGTCGGAATCAAACTGGTCAGCCGCACTTGCATCATTCTGCACACATTTCGAAGAGAGACATATGAGAAAAGACCAATTTGTTTGAATGTAAAAAACTTTGCTTATTCATGCCGTAATACTAATAGAAGCCTAATTGAATCTGAATACGATTGCAAGCAGCTCTATAAACATTATCTGGTGCAATTATTTGCACAGAAATTATATTTGCTGTTCTATCAGATTGCATTGATATATTTCGGTCTGACAATAACTTGCGTTTTGATTTTATTTGTATTCACTTCATTCTGTTTGCCTTAACAGATTTCTCCAAATGTCAGGTTTCGTTGATGTTACTTTGCAAAACCATCATTCTACTTCCGCTTACATCAAATAATTTCAGACAAGTTTGAATAGGCAGGAAATTTAAATGAATAACAGATTCAAACTACCATATGTGAGGTAAATTGTTGGTTTAATACAACAGATATCTCACAAGTTCAAATTAGCAGAAGTTTAACAGGGGAACTGCATTGTTCGACATGATATTTGATTGTAACAATTCAATCTATGTTAGAAGAAGATGTCGGATGTTCATAAGGACTTGACTACACCCGCAAAGGCTGCGTTACATGGGCTAGGGAAAGCAAAGGCACTCTGGGTGAACAATTTAGTCTAGACCATTCATCTGATTCACCGGAGAGAAATTTGCCTGGAAAAGCTGCCTGTTTGGTTGAGCTATCGATCGATGATGTTATCGCGCCATGTCAACGATAGAGCATTTGCCTCATTTTCGATAACAAGTTAAGTTTCAAAGATAACAGCCGAAGAGATTTCATTATGACAATTTTATTCAAATGCTGTTGTGAACCATCATTCTTTCATTCTTCAGTTAGACAGCTTAATCATTACGTTTGTACAGGTGAAGTCTATATCCAATCAATTTTGTTGTGATATTGGCGCTGCTCATTAAACAAAATTCTGCCGGTAAAGTATTCAGCCGACTTAATGAACGACGGTGTAACACCGAAATCGGCAGAATATTCAGTCGGTTTAATTCTCTGCCGGCAGAATTTTATTTAATGAAGTTTATTCAATATCATGAAGCAAATCATGATTCAATATCATGAAGTCGTGGTCTTGTATAAAAGTGCAGCCACAGCTGTCGAGTCTCTCTCCGTCATACACTCGATTTCTCTTCGACACGATTTGGTCGTTGTTCCGCTCAAGCGCGGAGAATAAGGCGGATACTGCGGCAAAGGCGGCTGAACACAAGACCAGTGGTGACAATTAAGTGGCGAATCCAGAGATTCTGCTCTTGCTGAACTCCTCGGATTGGTGATATCCTGGAAATAATTAACATTGTGTTTACTTGAATGCTTCACTGGCTCATCTAAGGATCATCACTTGTATCGTATTTTTTGTTTATCATTACACTATTATTTATATTTCGATGGTTATCTGCAACAATAACATCGGTTTTCATGAAGCTTTCATTATCTTTAACGGCAATGCGGCCAAGCTACCGGTATTCCTAGAATGTCGTATTCCTACCTGCTGTTGGAGAATTGTGCCCTAATAGTGGAATCATAATCATAAAAATGACAAATCTCATTTTGAGTTTTCAGTGAATGTTTGATCATTACGTTATTGAGTGTATCAAACTCGGAAGTGCAATGGATCTACACAAACAAATGATCTTTGAACCTCCATAACATGCAAGGCGACTGGAATCACAACTTAAGAATTGTGGTTTTACTGATGTTGGGTGACAATCTACGAATTAAAAATGATAAGAAGTTCGTGCGCAAATTTAGGAAGAAGATGTCAGTAGCTCTCACACTATGCGCAAAGAATTAGATTGCTAAAGCATATCACTTTGCTAGAAGAGCAAGCTGGCTCAAAATGGTGGCACATGTAGGAACTTGCTAAGTGGACAAAAAGAAAATTCTAATGCCTTACAGAGATTGCAAAAATAGCCGTGCGTTATTTGCGGATTGCTGTGAATTCCTTCAAAATGCTCTCCGATCACCACGATTATTTCAGATTCGAAGAATTTAGATCATTGGGCAAATTTTTTTCCGACAATATCGGCCCTTCCGATCATTATTAAAAAAGATAGCAGACTCACGAAAAAACACACAGATTTCTCTGCAGAACCTGACATCGACTGTTCCTCATTGCTGTGTGATCTACAGCTGCTAAAGGTCACTGAAACGTCACACAATTCGGCGTGTTTCATGATCAACTGACTGCTCATTGTTCGATTGCTACGGTATTATGTCAACAGACTGTGCTATTTCATTAGCGTTTCATGTTCAAAACTTACTTTCCAGTCAAGCAGAATAAGAGACGACCTGTCTAATTCTATGATCCTACGTATTCTGGCGCATTATTGAAATCGGTTGTTGAGTTTAACAGCAAACACATTTCAATATTTTCGTTGTTGTGTAGATATTGTAATTTTTAAAATCTGAATTATTTATTATTGATAATTGAAGAGTATTTCATCCAAATGCATCTCATTGAAGAAACGTAAATATAGTATTTGCTGTCATTGCATATTATTACTAATGAATCAAGTTTGGCTGCATAAATGAAATCAAACTGCTAAGAAAATCTTCAAAAATCAATTTTTACTTCTTGTCAATATCATTAGATTATAGCTCGCTGAATAGATTCCTAAACTGACCTTTTTCCTTTTTATGCTCCTTTTTATGGTTACATGAATAAAATTTAATTGCATCTGATTTCAATGACTAAAAATGTTAATGAAAATGCTAAAAAATCAATAAAGGATATCAATAAATGCCACTATCTTTTGAATGGCTAGATAGATTTCTCAGTAAACCTGATCTTTGTATTCTGTTTAGCGTCCTTAACTAGCTAGCATGAATAAAATTGGATTGCTAGTTTTTAGCAATACGACAAATCAACTTTATTTTGCAAAAATATCAAAATCAATATAAAACCCGATAAGTATCAACAACTTTTGATTAGTTTGTTGGATTATTTGGTATGCTATATTTTTCCAAGTGCTTATGAACTGCTTTACACGATGGTACCAACGGAAATGAGTTGCATTTTTTCGAACTATTTTTTTTCGGTACTGGAATGTTGTGTATTTGCATTACTACATTTCCGTGTGTAATAAGCCCAATGTATAATGCACTTTTGCTAAGCTTTGTATCAAACAACATGGGAAGTGCTTATTACCACAAATACGCGGCTTTTCGCTTTGTTCAAGTTACCGGAACTACACATCAACCTTTAGGTACCACTAAGTACATGTAATAGCTGGAATATCTAAGAGAATGAGATCGCGTTTAAAATTTGAGACTATGCTCTATGTTCACTTTCAATTTGAAACTGATGAAGATCGCATCGAATGGAACATGCTTCTCATCTTAATAAAAGTCTCACAACAGGATTGGCTTACAATATTCAAATCACTTTGATACACTTGATGCAAATCTATCATGAGCTTTAGTTATTTCAATTGATTTGATAGAGAAAAACTTTGATTTCAGTTTTCTGTTAAGTTGGAATTAATAAAAAACATTATTTTTCAGTCCTACGACACACAAAAAGGCAATGAATTATGCGAAGACATATTTCGCTAATCTGACTTTATCAATTGAAATAGAAATGAAAACAATTCTAAGGAAAAAATGTGGCAATCAAATGCTAAATTAATACTGCATTTGGAATCTGATGCATGCAATGTGGTCTCGAAACTAGGGATTATCAAAAATTGATTGCAATTTAAATGCTCTTTTCAATCAATCAATTGAGACGTACGTGTCGCGTCCTGCTGTCAAAGACAGGCTTCCGTGCGAGTAGTGTACTATTGAGGAACAAAACATTGTTGAGCTGCTAGAATTCTCAGTGCGACTTTCTTCATGATCCGGTTCTACGTCTCGGATAAATCCTTCAGTCGATGTTAAAGATGCATGAAATTGCACACTTAGTATCTGAATGATGTAGATCTGATTTTAGCACAATTGCGGACAAATACCTCAATCAGAAATTTCTTTATGAGCAGACAATTTACTGTAATAGGAATTTGAGTCAATCAGTAACATTGACATATGAAATTGATACAATCAATTAATTAATAATTGAATCATCATGCCATCAATTAACTGAAATTTGAAACTGAACAATCAATTAATTGATATTAAAGTTGCAGATCAATCAATAAGTTGGCATCAATTAATTGAAATTCATTTAATTTTTGATAATCGCTGCTCGTAAATCAAGAAATGTAACATAATCTATTAAATTATAAATAGCCTGATTGAAATACCATGACTTCATTATTAGCTTTATCTAAAGCACCGACCGGTCTCTGGCCCGACTTCAAGAGAACATTACTATTAGGAAGGCCTCAGTCTCCGTCAGACGAGAAAATCAAAGAGACCTCCCTGACATTCATGAAATTGTCCGCACCTCCTCAGACCACAGAATACCTTATTTCGAATTGTCCGCATTTTCGAATTCATGAAACTGTATTGAAGCTGCACGAAAATGACAACTGATTTCCAAAACTCAAACCCATATCAACCCCTCTGTTGTTTTGACATTTTCAGTTCCTAGTTGACAAGAGAATTCACTTGAAACCTTGTGGGTTTTTGACGCTGAAATTCAAGCGAACTGAAATGAAGTTACTGACAGAACAATTCCTGTCGTGCTCATCGAGAATTTCTGTCGGATTTCATTTCCAGAGAAAATAAAGGCAGCTCTACAATCGCTGATACATGAGCTGATGAAGGATTATCTTTCCACTACTGGAATGCTGAGAAAGCTACTTGATAAATACTGCTTTCCTTGACAATAACAGCATCAAATTGAATTTCAGAATTCCCTTGAACTTGTTGCGGAGTATTGATAGCAACGTGCTGTGTACTAAGCATACTGTATCAAATAGTGCAGTATTTAATGAGCCTTCAATTCATCGGATTTCACCTACAAATAGGGAGTTGGTTTTTGTTTTCGCCAACAGGCAGAGCATTTTCTTGTATGTACTCTATAATCGCAATAGGTCTTGTAAAGAGGTAATGATGAAAATAAAAAAAAATCATATGGCAAGAAATGAAATATATCTACATACTGCTGCTTCGTAAATAATGAGTAGTGCTGACATTTGATAACCTTTGCTCTACCGATTATATAGTTAACATCTAGTTAAAACATTTTGATCGAGTATCTACCTTGTATTTGAACTTCTGATTGTCATTTCAGTAGTTGTATATTTGAATTCTGACAAGGACATCCATTCAAACTTTTCTTCAAGAGAGGGAAGAGAGAGATTTCAGAGGATTTTTGAAGGACAGCAAATCATCTGTAATTTAAAAACGACAGTAAGGAAATAATATAAATCAATAGGCAAGAAATGGAAAATATCTACAGGCACTTTCTCGAGGTAAATTATCAATATTGTGAAATATAGACCTACTGATGACAATTAAAACCGTTTCCTTTGAAGACCTGCAGACAATTGTGTGGCTGGCCTATAGCTAGCTCAGTTATCTGCCTATCTTTGCCTATCTATTTTTGTCATCATCATCACTCCTTCCTTTCGAACTTACAAATTCTTTACGAGCTTTTTACCTTGAACGAGTGTTTCTCCTATAGTAACTCACTTTTTCGAAACAATAATTTTCTTAATAACAACTTTTTCGAAATAAACTTAGCAAGATTGCAGTTCAAAAATGGGAATGTAGGTATCTCACTATTTTATTTTTTCCATAACTTCTTTTGAGTTGCTATGTTCGCGAAAGTAACTTTATACATAACTACATACCTGCATTTCCAAAAAATCGGAATAGCCTAAGTGAACTGGGAAGACATTCATAATGAATAATCTTTCTAAAATACACGGTGCTCTGAAAGAGTAGAAAAAGTAGATTGATAGCTGCGATTAGATAACAGAATAATGCAATGATGCAGTTTTAGGAGAATATTCACGGACAGGGAAATCAGTAGGCTTAAAAGCAAAAAAAATATTTTCGCTGATGAATTCAGTATTACAAGACGTACTGTGTCGCAATGCTTTTCGAACGTCACACGGAACTGGAGACCATGAAAATGTGCGTGTAAACATAATTGTCCATAATGCTTGATCCTTTAATATGCGTGGAAAGTTCATGAATACAGATCTGGAGAGCTCGATATCATGGATTGAATGGTGATGAATAGTCCGGGAGCTACTGACATTTTCTTCCTAAATTCGTGCACAAAGGGCTTAATAGCATGGATTTGTAGATCTTGAAGCGCTGAATACAAAAATCAAATTCTTGAGTGTCACAGCCAGTCACTTTTGGCTATAAGTAAGGTTAAAGGATTCCCATTGGAATCCAATGTAAAATTCAAGAGATATCTATGGATTGTGAAACGCTTGGCAATTTTCGCACATTTTTTGCAGAAAAGAAACTATTTATCAGAATGCCATGAAATTTGAAACATGATTGAGTTCAGAACATCAACTTCGATATAGAAGTTGAAGTGAATCACATGATTCAGTATTTGATGTTTGAGAAGCTACAAAATGAGTAGAGCCCCTATGTTTTCACTTAATTTTGGCGATTTTACCCACTGATGTAGAAATTGTATTTTTTGGTTGCATCCTACGTCAAGTCCTGCGCTGGAAGTGGCTGTCAGGTTGTCCCTGCCTTGTCAATAATTAAGAATACAAGCAATTACAGTTTCGCTTGCGTAGATTTTTGCAATAATAACATGTAGGTTACTTGTGCCAGATGCTGAAATGGTCGCAAAACATATGTATAAGCTCAATTATTAATAGTTAAACAACCAATTCCATTGACAAAATCAATCAAATTTATAAATAATCAAAGAATGCATTTTTGTAGCGATATTCCTGACCAATGAATTCTTATGAAGAAGCGCCCTAGATTATTTTCCAGAAATCTAGAAAAGCAATTTTACTCGCTAGATGCATATCTGATATCTTCTAAAATCGAACGGACTATCAAACCAAGCTATTTCAATGCATGGTCATTAGTTTTAAAACGATGTATACCGCGGATGCCTAATAAAAAACTAAAAAATTTGTGTAACTATAAATGCTTTTTCACAAACGGAGAAGTAGCAAACATTTAAAGCAGTTTACGATGCAGATTCATTAGAAGGACAATATTAATTCAGTAAGCCCATCTTTCAATGCAATTTGATGAACTCCCTATTTGTCAATCGTCTGATTATATGATATTGGAAATTTCCCTTCTGATTGTAGAAATGGTCAACAGTTTTTTGAATTTTGACTTTTGTGAAACAGAACACTATCGTAATATGCAAAAGTATATTATGCTGTCATTATTGAAGTTAGGAATTTTCATTCGGAGTTCTCATAGGAGCTATCCATGCTTGGCTAAATAGATTGTGATTTTTGAGTGATTGAGTGTTTATTTGATTTGGTATTCGTTATCTATGCAGCCATAGAAGATAGATTTACTCATTAAAAAGTTTCGCATCTTCTTCCGTGTGTTGATGTTCATTTGACGTCGGTGCATTACGCATTTTCAACATCTAGAGAATGACGACTGCTAAGTCAATAAAAGACACCGGCACCTTTGATACCCCGACCGCACTCGCCTATGACCCAGGAATCGAACCGAAGTCCGCGGTGGAGACGAGCTCTTACCTTATTCAGTAGGGTACGCTGACGGTAGAAAAATAATGCGAGTGAAGCTGTCGATATCACTTGGAGATGACTACTGCCTTCACACGCATTCCTTTTGTACCATCAGCGGGGCCTAATGAAGAAGTTGCGAGCTCGTCTCCACCGCGGACTTCGGTTCGATTCCTGAGCCAGGTGAGTGCGGTTGGGTAATCAAGGGTGTTGGTGTCTTCTATTGACTAAATAGTTATCACTCTCCAGATGTTGAATATACTACGACAGACATTTGTCGTTAATCATGTGTGATGTAGTCAATAAATGCGCATTTTCATTGTTGAATATTATTTTCTCTTCAATTGTCCAATTAGGTTAAACATTTTTATTATTTTCTATCAATTAATCATTTCTGACTCCTCATTCAACAGATCAACTCAGTTATTGTTCAATCTCCCAGCGGCTGCTTTCTGTTTCAATTTCATTGCGAACAGGGCAACTTGCATCAAAGCAGAATTTCCATGTCGGGTGTCACCAAAACGCTTTCTAGAGCGGGGAAGTCAGTGTGCTACCTTCCAAGCCGTCATTGTAAAATGACTTGAGGCAAAGACTGTGACACTGTATCCTTGATTAGACTCATTCCCACTGTTGAAGGATAAAAGAATTATCGATCAGTCGTCAAATGTTGAAGAAGATCAACTTAAATCGTTCCACATATTGATCACAAGTTAAGTGGCGCATCACGCACGCAGCAAACCGCAAATAACAAGGGACGAATTTGTAACATTTGTACAAATTGAATGAAAGGAGAGCTTTGATTTTTCCTCTGAGTAACAGTTAAGAGGCTGGATGACATGAAAAATGAAATTTTGGTGAGAAAGTTATTGTGGGAAAGGAGGATTCTACCTGATATAGTCGCATTCTTTGATGGATGAAAAGATCGCCGAGAGAAGTGAGATATCTTTGTCATGAGGCAAATATTGGAAGTTCATTGACAAATTCAAGTCTGTATGGTGGGAAATCAGTTCCAGAGCCAGTTTCACGTTTTTGAACCCATAATCTCGAAGACTGACCAAGTCTCAGGGGGATCAAGGGCTGGGCCGGCGGCCGGTGTAGTCAAAACCGGCCGTAACCTACTAATTCAGACTCGCAGCTGCTCAACTTGGACCGCTAGACATCATTTGATCTCTCGGTTTCTATGTAGCATATATGGTATATGGTAGGCCTACCGCCCGGTCTTCCGGATAAGGAAGAGTTCCCAATGAAGCACAACGACGCCGATTTTCATAAATTTCTATCCAAACAGACCTTGCACCAGGTAATAAGACAAATATTCGTGTTTTGATATTATATTTTGTAGGTGTATGAAAGAGATTGATAAGAGGCAATACGCTTACTAGCTGATTTAAAATATGGAAAAATTTTCCGATAGATAGGCTAAAGAACTAATGATTATTGCAAAATCCATTTATGCTGAGCATGCGATTCCGGAAACTCTATTTGAGATGGAGTGCCACTTAAAATTAGATGTATGAATAAGTAACTGCTTATGGATTAGTGCTTAGTCAGCATCGACGTGCCCTCACTTCCGTCAAGCCAACTATAAAAACTTCGAAGTATTTAATAAAAAAAGCCACATTCAGAAACCTCGAGCAAAAGCAACCGTGAATTCAATAATGAACAGACTTTTCATTCCCTACAAAACGGAAAAACAACAAAAGTTAGCAATTTTTCCTTATGCATTGTAATGGTTATTCTAAGTAGGCCTACCTAAACTTCTTTATCATTGCCAAGTTTCAGCAATATTGTATGGCTCTGTAAGTCACTTGAATAATTATTTGAAGAATAACTTTCAAGAAACGGCTCGCAATGTTTGCGTCATAAAACTTGTGTTGCAATATCTATATTTTCATACTCCTACAATGTTGCAATGTCAATGTCAATAACCAGCTGGCCGGCCGGTGTGATGATTGGTCGGCCGACCGCTCTTCAAAATTTTTGGATGGACACAACCAAGTAGTGCTGAATTCAACAAGTCAGGGATGTGGGGGTTCCCGGGGATCATGTTTAAGTAGGTCCTCAACCAAAGTAGGTCCTCCAACTTTTTCCCTTCTTCTCTTGTATGTTTCGGTCATCAGGAACTGCGATATCTATTATGAGCGCTTTCTTCTGGTTCTTATCTACCATTAGGATGTCTGGTTTTGGAGATTATCATTATGCTGTGGTCACTTGCTGTCAAAATGCCATAAACTGCAAACTGTGTTCGTGCTCACGAAAGCAGCACTAACTTTCATGAATCAAACATATGAAATACAACCAACGAATAGGTTAAAGTTGACCACAGACGAGCAGTTTACGAAAATCCTTAGCGCCGCAGACGTAGCATTTCGATTGGTTGAGCAAGTTGAAGGACTGTACAGAAGACTACTCTGCACTTTTTATCCTGGCCTTTTTACTGTGTGACTGACAATAGTAAAAATATTGCAGGGCGATTATCAGCCGCACGGTGGAGAACATAACGATGAATTCATAGACTTCTGTGTTTAAATGCATTCACGTGCTTTATGTTTCAAGTTAGTTTGCGTTTCAGGGCACGGTAAGCACGAATCAACGTTCTAGGCTTGAAAAAGTGTCCATGTAGACGGTCAGCATATTCTGATGTAGTTTTACATAGCTCTGAATATGACATTTTTAAATCACTCATCAAGCTTTTTTTTGAAAAATCCAAATTTATTGATTTGGAAGACCTCCATATGTGGCAGCCTAAAAATATAAATTGTCCGGATATTTTATCTGCATTTTCTATTATAGTAAGTCAGTGATTGAAAATCAGCAATTTTTAAAAGAAGCCATCGAACAATTTTTGAAAAAAGTTATTTGATTTCTTTGAAAGAATACATTTATTTCAATGATTTTCATATAAGCGCTGAAAACCGTGCGCTCCTAATGCTACCTCCAATTGCTCTTAACCTTGTGAGTTTCGGAGTTGTACCATGATAATAGGAGTAGAGGTGCTAAATTCTACGGATTAACCCTTAATGCTACGTAAACCCCTCATGCTACGACGCTGTCGCAAGTAATATAAAGATGATTGAAAATGTTCTAGAAAATCTTATTCCAAAGCCCATGTTGCTCCAGATGCTTACTAACATTCGGGGTCCTCCTGTGTTCTCCATTAATGGCTTGCATCAGGATTTTTTCAGCTGGCTTAAGGAGCGTACGGTTTATAGTGTAGCATCCACATTTATTGAAAAAGATTTCCGAATGTTTTGCCTTCAGTTTATAAAAGCAAGCAAGGCTCGGCGTTACAAAATATGTACAGTCTACAGAATGGACTGTATCGTGAGGATGCAAAGATGCAGAATACTTCTAAGAGATTGAGTTGTTGCCTGCAAAGAGAGAAGTAGTGTGATATTATTGTAAACTTGTAAACAGAATGTTATCGACATGACAAGTGTGCGGTTCTCTATTTCATTTCATACATACATCGGAACAGCTTTTAAGGTTGCCATCTGAAAATTCAACTTTTTATTTCAATTTTTATCGGCATAGTTTTATGATTCATAAATTTATGCTTCGCTTCTTGAATCTGAATAGTAATGTGTACCCATCTACATATCTTTTAAAGTTAATCATGATCTCTATTTTTGATTAAGATTTTTGGCTCTTTCAGTGGCAGGCTTTGTGATATGATCACGCTTAAGAAAATACTCATATGATTAAGCGGAGCATCAAACACATAAAATTGCCAATTTGACAAACTATATTACCTCTCCAAGGTTGACATGACACGGATAATTTGTAAAATACTATTATTCCGCCTGCATAGTGATCATGATCAGTCAAATCAGTGTAAATTTCTCCAAAAGTGTTAAAATTGCATATCTCACATGTTGTATGTGGGTCTCAACTCGAGTTCATTTAAGTAATGGATAGAGGATGGCTATGCGATTCTCTGGGATATAGAGAGGGAAATTATTTGATGAATCCCGAGGGCTTTAGCCCGAGGGATATATCACATAACTTCACGAGCTATGTCAGAGAATCGCATAGCTATCCTCTATCCGTTATAAAGCATGTCAGATTATTAGGACCACAGATATCCGCGATAGAATCCCTCTCTACCAAGATTTTCCCTGGGAACAAATTTTATCAAACTATGCAATAATCTGGTATACTTTATTAAAATAGAAACTGTACACACAATGGAGATTTAGTAAATGCTGAGTTGCTGCTCGACCTAATGTTTTTACTCTGTGCTATGTGAACAAGAGCGACTGACTTTGCATTGTGAACACTAATCAGAGAGTAAATGTATTATGCAGAGAAGCAACTAATTATCAATTAACTGGCCAATATGATTTCAGTTACGATTTCATTAAATGAACTCTTGCTGTTATCTAGCACCGCATGAGAGAATCTCCAAGGAATTGTCATGATAGCAATAGGGAAAAGTATTTTACAAATCCTTCGAGTCATTGATTACTTTGGAGAAATGCTTTTTAATTAACTGAAGTGACTACTACTACAGATTGTTTCATAAAAAATGGATCAACCTTAAGCATCGCCTTAACTTCAACTTTGTCTAACTCCGCCAAACTTGAACGAATTTCTCTGAAATTTGGAAGATATGTCAGTTGTGCTTGCTAATATCATTGTTGGAAATTTCAAGCATGAATATTGAGTTGTTTTCCTGTTATAGATAAAAAAAGTATTTGATCTTCATTTAGCAATGTTACACAAAATCATACCTCACTCTTATAAAATGACATTTGTTTCCTTTGTTATGTAATATGTTGTTCTACAAGCCAAAAGCTATCAAGCAAAACAAAAATAAAGAAAATCGGTCAATCAGAGCCAGTATAGCACCATTATTCATCAACAATGATGTAACTGCTACATGTGATTAACTGGACTTCATGTTCCATAGCTTCCTGACTTCGTTGCGGTGGTGTTGGCAGCACTCCTGATTGCTTTCAGCTAGAAATCTATCTCTTACCGATGAACAGTGGCCAATTATCGATGAATATTTTACGAATGAACATTGGCCAAATGACAGATCAACTTGGTGATCCATCGACTTGGTTATTTATGGATGATAATGCTACGTGTCACAGGAGTAGTAGAGTCAACTTATGCAAGTCTCAATTAGGGCTTAGGACATTATCTTGGCCAGCTCGTTCTCCTGATCTGAATCCCATAGAAAATGTATGGAATTCTAAAACGTAACGTTCGTCGTTCACTGCTACCTACAGATGGCGTATCACAACTTACGTCACTGTTAAAAAGAGAGTGGAGAAAGTTAGATCAGTCAAAAATCAAGGATATCGTCGAATCAATGCCTAGACGAATTGGTAATGTCATTGACAATAAGGGTAGGGCCACAAAATATTAGCTTCTTAAGAACCGTTACTGTATCATAGCTTATCAGATTATATAAGGACATTTAAATATATTAGGGACATGAAATAACATGAAAAATGCTTTCTGTATCATACTTATGTTTTATTCAGTCAAATTTTAGGATGATCCACTTTTTATGAAACGGACTATAAGACCGACATTGATGATAAGAAATACTTCCCTATACGCTTGTCATGTTCCAAATGCCTGATGCTGAAGGATAGCTTATCACAATCAAAGAAAATGATCATAATTTACTTTAAAATACACACGCAAATGGGTCCACAATGTTTTCAGATATAAAGGAAGCTCAATTTAGTGAGTCATTAAATCATTCCTAAGAAATATTGAATTAATCCACATAGTTGAATTCTAACCATGCTGTAGAGTGCTATGATTCCAACCATTCATAGCTCAATTCTGCGCAATGATGATCATCAAATGATAGGACTGCGGACTCCGGCCTATAGCTAGACCCGAACTACAATACAAGCAAATTATTTATTCTCGTGAATAGCTGTCACTGTCTTGATGTCAATTTTCTCCGTCAAACAAAAGTACAGAGACAGCAGTGCATATAGATTATAATAGTTAAGGGAATGAACCGTGATAGTGAAAAAAGGATTGTCTTTTCACTCGGTGATTTAGCAGAGAAGACAAGCCTTCCTAGCCTCGATCACGCTTACGCACCAAAGGTCAGAGACAAAAATAAAATACTGGTTTGTTTGAGAACATATTTACCTCTTACCCTCACGCTATTCGTGATCGTGTGTAATTTCGCCTCCAAAGCGCATATTAAAATCGAAAGTGTGCTCATTTTTTGGAGAAAGATGCGAGATCTTTCTGCCTGGTAGAGACTGGAGAAAAGCCGTGTGCAGCACACATTAACAAGATGGGAGGAGCCGAGTCGTATACATGCAACTTCAAGCTGCATTTGATAAACTTTCATCGAAAATGATTGATAATTGATGCAACAATGATCTCTAAAAATAGGTTCAGGTAAGCCTATAATAATCTATGATGTAGGTTACCAGATTATTTAAAAAACTAGGCTTTATATACTTGCCATCAGGAGTTGGAGTCGGAGTCCTATCAAAATGATAGGATTCCGCATCCCTGCAGCAATCACTCCGCGTTTGCGGACTCGACTGCTGTGTGAATGTTGAATGCAACAGCGCATTGCTGTTAGTCTATATCTCTTATCACGGAAGTTTAGAAAAGTGCATACGTGACAGACTTGTTCGCTTGTTGGAAAAATAAGATATTGATTAAATTCGCTCAGCTGTCAAACTTGAAAATTGAGCCAAGAGGCAGAACAAGTTTTCAGTATTTTGGACGATGACTGTTAATGAAATTTACTTAGTAATCAACTTGATCTATCTTTTCGGTTAAATGTTTTAAAATTCTCATCATAAAAGTTTCATACTTTTTGAGCACTTCTTAAATGTTAAGATCTCAAACATTAATCGCAGGAATACAACATGCAAAAACTTATTTTTTCAAAAAATTGACCAAATATTCTTTTAGATCAGGAACGTAATCTCCAAAAAACTGAAAAATTTGATATAGAAATTTCCACTATATGCTGACAATGTTTTAAGTTGACGCTCCTCCTACTTATATAGTCATGCGGAAAGGTAGGTATCAATTCCTTTCATTTTACTCAAAATGTTGTGCAGAAAGATTCAACTTGTATTTGATTCATTCGTATTTCAGAACTTATCAACAATTTTGTAATCTCCAAAAGATTCGGACATTTCTATTGAATCAGCAAAACTCTGCCAGAACCGATCAGATGCTCAAAACGTGGGAACCAGTTAATGCTACACAAATTACAAAAACTAACCAACTACACTCTCAAACTAGAAGACCATTATCATGAATATGGGAAACCTGTAATAAGAAAAATGATTCCATAGTTAATGACTCACATGTGTTCCGTTGATGTTCAGAAATTATCAATTTGAGGATAAATCATTCTACTGCCATCTATTCTCCTCTTAGATTGTCAATTGAATTGTAGTAAATTGAAATTATGGATATTACGTTTGTATGGACGTTAGAAAATGAAACGGATACTATTATCAGTCAGAATTTCACCCAGTGTCTATGAAAAGCATGCAAGCAAGCAATTTAGTGTGTGAAAAATAAGTAAGTAAGCAAATAAGCAAGCAAGTGAATAAGTAAGTGCTTAAACTATCAAGTAAATAAGCAAGCAAAAAACAAACAACTGAATAAGTAAGAAATAGACTATTAAGCAAGTGAATAAGCAAGCAAATAAACTAGCAACTGAACAATGAAGCAAATAAACAAGCTACTGAATAAGCATGCAAATAAACTAGCAAGTGAATAAGGTCAAATATCGGTCAAATTTATTTATTTATGAATTTTTACAATAAAGTCATCGTCGAAAAACTTCTCTTCCCATAATTGCTGAAAGACGACGAACACTACGAACTACGATGTTTCAATTTTAAGTCTTGTCGTACCGGAGCGTTGACAGCCACATTCGATAGCTACATCATCACATTATCGGATAAAATGAGTCATTCTTAGAAATCGAACAATAGCAAAAGTAAGAATCCTCAGATCGGTTTAGCGCGCCATCATCCCATACATCATACAAGCACACACTTTTTGAGTGCGCGATCCACACGTTTTTAAGATACCCACTCGCTCCGTGTGCTTAGTATGAATAGCAGCAGATAATATCAAGTGCTGAGTTAGTTAGTCTATTTCATTTGGTAAAGTTTCTCGAAGTATACGAAGACGAAATCATGACTTCCCATGCAATGTCAACGTCAATAAGCTTCGGTGCATCTGACACAGACACTGACATGAGTGAAATGATGAAAAATCGTGGTGTTAAACCAGGTACTCTAAGAAGCTATAAGAAAACTGATGGCATCGCTAAGCAACGAATACTCGATTAGCAATATGGTATTTAGTTACATTGGTGACTGTCATTTTGTTTCTGTAGTAGAATAGAGCTCGTTCTTAACTGAATGTTATAAATTGAATGGAACAGGTTTTAAATTAAATGGGACATGTTTTAAACTGAATAGAACATTTCTAAATTGAATGGGGCAGGCTTTAAACTGAATAGAACATTTTTAAATTGAATAGAACAGGCTTTAAACTGAATAGAACATTTTTAAATAGAATGAAACAGGCTTTAAATAGAACGGAACAACTTTTAATTAGAATGGAAAAAGGTGTAGAATGGAAACTAATGCTACTTAGTGGACATGCGTTGTCATGACAACGGGACCTAAGTGATGGCGGCCTTCAGTGCTTGACATTGGCTAGGTGCCAGTATCTCGTCAGCGTACTTGTAAAGAGTCAAGACATTATCATTTCTATTTAAAGATGAAACCATCTTGATGAAATAACTTTCACGATATCGCCTTGAGGCACGAATTTCAGTAATTTGATTCTTCTTGAAATCTATCAACATTTATTGAAATCGGTGCCTTAATGAGCAGCAAAAACAACCATCAACAGATAACAATTGTCCCTTCTGGTCTTATTCACTTCAACAAATCGAAAGGTCGAATTTCTGTGGCAAAAAACTGTTTGTTGGTCTATAGTTCGATTTATCTCCACTGACGACGATCAATGAGACAGAACCGTTTGCAGCTCGCGATATGATTCAAATTAACTCTCGTCATTATCAGATTATTTTTTAATGCATCATAATCAGTAACTTGTTAGTAGATAGGAATGACCAAGGCCAGTCTCATCAATTTTAACGCGAGTAAGGTCTTAGATCTAAAACTGAAAAAGTAAAGAAAGTCTTTACTTTCTTAATAGAGGCCTTAGCTCAATTATTTTGACATGCTTTCCCTCATTTTTTACAGATAAGAAAAAGAAATTGGCGCCATCTTCATAGCCAGATTAGCGCCATGAGTATCACTTGAATATTATTTGACAAAAACGCTTGTTCATGCGTTTCGGTTTATTTGTATACCAGCTTTTGTATAAAAATCTTCATCTCAAGGGAGCCACATCATCCCTTCATTTATTTCCGCTCCTTCCTCCAGACTCCCTGAAAATGCTTGAAAAGTTGACGCAATCAATGTTGAATAGATATGTGAATTCCTTTCAATTCTCTGTTTATCGCATGCGAATATGTCCGTTCCTCGAAGCTCGTTCCTATACCAACCACGAATCTTTTCCAACCAAGCCATTAATTCCATATCGGTCCCCAACAAGAACGCATGTGGAGAATCAACTTTTTAAAATTCAAACATCGAATCAATAAATTCCCTGAGATTACAGAAAAATAAAAATTCTGCAATATTTTCAAATTTATTCATTATGGCAGTTTCAAAATTCTGTATTAAATGTGCAATGAATTCTTGGAAACATATATAAATAATGAACGCTATGATTGATTCAGCAGTGATTTTAAGAATAAAACGTATGTAGCTATTTTCAAACGCAGTGCACGCATCATGCACTAAATAAAAAGTTTTGTATCTCACAGTGCAATAATCAGTATATACCCATGGATTTCTATATAATGGCTGGCAAAAGGTTTGAATTCATCCTCAATCAAGAGTCATTTGACTTAGAAGGACATTGAGTTCAACCTCGCAAAAATCCCACTACATCATGGAAGCTAGACATTACCTCTGTTCAGACCGATGCTCACTTTGAGTGTAGAATAAGAAAAGGGTTGAAGTTAGGTAGACATGAACCAATAAATTCCGACGTAGAGCCAATTCTCTACCACAAGACCACAGCGCCGCTTTAACACAGCGCCGGTGCGAAGTAAAACTGAGGGAAACTGAACCAACAATGGTACAACCTCAAGGTAAGAAGTCTCCCATTGTCATTTTACGTAAAGAAAAACATTGACAGCATACAGAAATCAATTTTTCTCTGTTCGTTTCACTACCCATATAGGAGCAAACACATTTTTGATGCACTGAGAACGCCTGCTCCTTTCTATGAAAAAGTTAGCCAACATTGACATTTTTAGACTCATTCACTCTCACAGATTTAAAGAATTATGACTGCTTCGAGCTCCTTTGTTTCAGTGTCCGATTTCATTTCCCTATATTCTCTTTGATGACAATCATATTCCGTAGATTGACTATTATAAATATTTCTCAATTGTCTTCATTTTTAAAAGTGATAAGCTGTCTGCGAGGAAATGCCACTCAGGCTGATTGTCACGGTTGAGAAGTACTAGTGAAGACTAACTTACGATCGGATAATTGGTACGCGCCCTGTTTTCATGCCGTCTGTTTTGATATCTGTGAAAAAAATACACGCCAGACTTTTCATGCTAATAGTGTGTCTATTAAGTAGACGACATTGGCCATAGAGAAAGTATATTAGGTAGAATGCCAACTCAGCAATAATTTAATGTCCTTCGTGTATACAGTTTCGATTTTATTAAATGAACTCGAGTTGAGACCCAGCATCACATGTGAGATATGTAAATTTGAACACCTTTGGAAAAATTTACACGGATTTGACTGATCATGATAGCAATGCAGACGGAATAACAATATTTTACAAATTGTCCGTGTCATGTCAACCTTGAAGAGGTAATATAGTTTGTTAAGGTAGGAATCCGATGGGTTACTATCACGTTAATACATGCCTTTTCAGTAATATCACAAGCTATAGCCTGCCACTGGAAGAGCAAAACAAAATAGTCACTGACAATGATCACAATTAACTAAAAAGATTTAAATGGGTCGGCATTACTAGTCAAATTTGAGTGAATCATAAAATTAATTATACCGATGAAAATAGAATTAAAAACTTGAAATTTCAGCAAAGAAAGCACACGTATTTATGAAGATTTGCATTATGATGCAGATCATGAATTTTCTTTGATGATCAGCTTAATTTCCGCTTAATTACGATGCTTGTTAGCAAATATATATTCCTTTTGATATCCCGCTTGCTTCATGCTAGGCATACTTACACAGGGGCTTCATCTCGGTAGCATATAAACACAGGAATAATTTAAAAAAATAGCTTTTTAAAAACTGCTGAAATAATTTTTTGGACCACGGGAACATAATCTCCGCAAAAAACTGAATCTTTTGATACAAAAATGTTCACTGTATACAGATACTTTTTTTGAGTCGACACTCTACCTACATACTTACTCTATGACATTGAACTTCATGGCTAATAATGAAGAGTCAATAGTTGATTTGGTTACCTAATGAGTAAAAGTTCGTGACAATAACAATGACAAGCATTTCTTTCAAATGCTATTTGCGAGCGTTCTAGGCATCGTATAGAGTTGGGAGAGGTGCCATTAGAAGCGGACTGATCTCCTCTTTCTTTTGGTGAAGATGTTTGCCGTTTTGGGATCATCCGTTTTGCGCAATGTTGTCCGAAGAGATGCCAAATGGACACAATAGGAATGAAAGGGTTAAGTTGACAATCAACCGCATAAACACATCGCATGTCTGAATCTAATAGTATGCTGTTTACTCATCAATGTGCTCGTTCAATACGACTGACAAGCATTTCATTCACTAATTCATTAATTCTTCTTCGAAACTGCATCAAATAACCGCTGCCTGCAGACTATGTAAAAATTCACACGAAGTCTTTGTAAGCAATTCATCAAAAGTGTCTTCATCTCGATTTGTAGATTCTAGCCATATTAGATAAAGCATCAGCTAAAATAGCCGTATATCGTGATGCATGATGATCATTCTTGATTAAATCACAGCATTCCTGTAAAATCGGATTTATTTTAACAATGCATTTGAGATTTGCAAATTTAAAATACAAATGCCGTATTTTCATTGATGCAACCCGCAAGCGATATCATTCTAGATTTTAACCCTATCAGGACCGCGGGACACCCCCTCTCAACTTTTTTTATATCTCCTAAAATAAGTCAGATAAAAGTTAATTTTTTTGTGACTATTAGTTTGTATGCATGTTGAACTTTCAGTAAAAATTTGGGCAAAATTTTCTTACTGTAAGGTAGGTTTTAAAATTTATTTTTAAAAGTGCTTTTTAGAAAATTGATGGTTTTCATTCATAATTGCATTGATTATTGATATAACGTTTCTGCATCATATTTACATGATATTTAAGCATGCGCAATTCAAGATTGTTGACATACACATTCATCTTACCTCCCAAAATGAGTGCAACATGCACAATTGTACATGTCATGTATACATGTAATGTGAAAATATGAAGTCTTGATGTGAATTTTTAGATATGAAATCCACAGAGTAATACGGAATACATATCACCATTCGAAAGATTGCATTCGGAATGTAGCATAGCCGTGTTTTATAGCGAATAAGTCATTTGAACGAGACATTTGTAAAGATAGAAAAATGCAATAATGCATGAAAAGACATTATTTAGGTTCAAATTTCAAATTGCTATTTATAGTGCTAAAATTTACGTAGAATATTACACTTACAACACCATATAGATGCACTTGAATAAAAATATTTGCATAAGTTGTAGCGAAAAATTTTTGGAGTCAAAAAATGCATATGCCTACACTCTAAAAAAAATCGGTGCTCCCAAAAACCAAATTTGGTTTTTCAGCTTGTCCACAGAGGGGAACCGATTTCGGTTTTCCGGAAAACCAAAAAAATTTGGTTTTCCAGACATCCAAATCAAGTTGGTTGTCCAGAAAACCAAAACATGACTGAAAAACCAAAAATGGTTTCTCAACTCAAAACGGCATACTTCATTGAAGAACCCAATTCGGTTTTTCAGGAAATCTAAATTGGTTGCCCGTATTTCATTACTCTACCTTATTGGGAACCTAATTTGGTTTTTCAGAAAATCTAGTTTGGTTTCCCATCTTTTCCATTATACGATTGAACCCAATTCGGTTATTCAAAAACCTAGCTACATTGATTTTCTATCCCAGTCTAGTACACCGCGCGTACATTAAGAGTATAATTCGTCTATCAAATAATATTGATAACAGTTTTCAATAAACATTCATATAATACATTTGCTGAATTGTATTAGCTTTCTCATGTAATCGTACATCTTTATCCGTTTTAGTTATCCCAATGGCTGATGAAAATTACGCGTACACGTATTTACTGAGACATTACACCATTCAATTTGCTTTTCAGATTTTTAAGAAATATTTAAGCTTATAGCTTTGACCTACACATAAGGTTAGTAGTTACGCATTATGAGTGAATGCAAAAGTCATTTCTAAGCAATATCGACAGCATTATTTTTTTAACAGAATGGTAGAATACAATCATTCTCTTTGATGATAAAAAAAAACATTTAGGCAATTTACAATAGGGTGCAGCTCAAAACAAATTTAGGAAATGGGATAATTTTGCAGTTGCAGGGGACAATTTGGTTGGGCGAATGACGAAATTTTCAAGAAGGCTTAAGAGATTGTTTAGTTTTTTGGGGTAGCAAATGTCAAAAAGAAAGTAAGCGGCCACTATCAACGATACGCCGCTGGATAGATCTGGCACATTACTGATAACCA
The DNA here is from genome assembly GCA_907163375.1 of Prostheceraeus crozeri. NCBI lineage: Eukaryota > Metazoa > Platyhelminthes > Polycladida > Euryleptidae > Prostheceraeus > Prostheceraeus crozeri. Next base: position 59,279 of record CAJQUW010004325.1, on the reverse strand, counting down.
TGCCATCCACGTACAGCTTTAGCTGCTGAGGCATGGGAGGAGATCTCAGTATCGAAATAGTCGGTGTCGGGTTTGTCGGTATCTGAAAGATGTAAAAATAATGTTACGGTAAGAGTAATCTACCAGTACAGTACATGGTATAGATGTCAAATGCGGAATATTGATTTTGCACATGCACCTACTTGTATAAAAACGAAGATGTTGCTTTCATATACGAGTATATGAAAGTCGCTTGATTTTATAATAAAAGACTTCCTGATGTATTGTGTTATGATTGGGAAACGCCTGCTCTATTACTGTTTAGCGATTGTTGTATAGGAATAGTGTTGTATATTGAATTAGTTGTGTCTTTAAATGATATTCTACAAGTTCTCATTGAAAGAGTGTGTGAACATACGATTATCACCCAGTTATCTCCCGAATTAATATCGTTGATATAAGGTCCAAAAACGTATGGTCTGCACATTTATAATCGCATGTGTCAGTTTATCTTACCTTATTGAAAACGAACATGAGATCCACTGACTCATTAAATATGAGTGGAAGCATTACCAATCTGATGTTTCGTTTCATATCTGAAAAAAAATGATTCATTGTTAGTACGAGGCTAGTATTCTGATAGAAAGATCTACATACACATGAGTAAACGTCAAATGGAGTCCGTGAATGAAATATCCAAGTGCTGAATTGAATAATATATATTGATCATGAACTTAAGCATATATATGCACAACCATGAACCTCAAAATAATGGTAATGATGATCTGACTTTATAAATAATTATCTCATCAAACATTGTTAGGATATAATGGTTGACATTTGATAATATTTTTGGTTGACATTTGATAATTTTGAAATATTGAAGTTAAAAATTCATCGTGACTTGCGCGACAAAGATTTTTACGGACTCCTCTCCTACTTATCTTTAACGTCACTGTAACCTCAGAAGGCGTAGGACAACGAAGGCCAGTCAAGTTTTTAATAATTTAATTTCCAGTCCGTAAAATCCTTCATTGAGAGAATCCTAAAAACGACTGAAATTAGTACGAGCACGAGTACGAGGAGGTTCATTTCATGAACTCGCAATTGAATTATTATGAAGTATAATCCTATTTCAATTTTTCCATTATTGATAACATTAAAAAAGTAAAACACTGACCTTCAGTTTGTTCGATATCTGAGGGAATCTTGCTCATATATTCCTCAAACTGACGCTGTAAAGGTCTCTTCAGTTCAATCAATTCCACCACTTTATGCTGCATCTTCTGTAGTATCAATGAAACTTTTGCGTCGATATCAACGCCGGTTATTGACTTAGCAGCAGCGAGAAACTGTAAAAAATAATACGGGAAATATACATCCAACATCATTGAAATGATAGAACAGAGCATAACATAAAACTTAATCTTATTTTAAGATTTCTCATATACAGAATGTTTACATAACATGCACATTCATTTTGATATGTGTACATTTACTTGAGCATGAATTGTTCATTGTCTGATTTAATTCTACACTTAGTCACTATCATTCTAAGAAATTTCCTAAATATACTGTCAAATTAGTCTAACTCTTTTGTATTCAAAGCAGATAATGATATAGTAATTCGAAAATTACTATTGATTTATTTCATACTTATTTACTCTAATTAAATGATTTCTCATTAGCTCTTATTACTCTAATCCCATGATATTAAATCATTTGATTTTAAATTATCATAATACATGTCTGTACACGACATACTGCACCATGTTATAACACTAACTTTATATAATCTCCAGCGATCTGGTATCATATTCTGTTTTGGTGATAACGTGGAACGTATCGAATACAGGTACCAAAATGTGTGTGCGCTGTATGCTTACCACTGTAGGAAACTGCAAAGAAGGAAACATCTCCATTACCATTCCTGTTTTCTGCGTGTGTGAAACATTTTTCACTGCGTTTATGCAGAGCTCTATGTTATTACACAGAAAACTTTTATCCGGTCGCAACTTAGTGCATTCATCCTTCATTTCCTGTACTAGGTCAGTCAGCACGTCTTGGTCCATTGTATCCTAGAATGAAGAAAAACAGGCAAATCGCTTTAATAATATACCAATATCTACAGTGTACGACGTAAATGGGTGTGCGGCCAGAATTAACTTGACCTCATTTTATTTGCCTACAGGTCTATGGATATGCATGTAGGCCTAGAGAAGTACTTAGTCAATGGAACTATATGAAGCTCATTTGAGTAATGAGAGACCTACTTTAAGAATAAATAGATTTAGAAATTAGTTTAGATTGTCAAAAAGAATGAGTTTATAGTGACTACAGTCGTGAGATTACTTACCTGAGATGTTCTGTGGCACTCTCTATTCGCGTGATCTGATGGCTCTAAAGATTTGCTGAGATGATATGCATTGGATTTTCTGCCACTGTTTGCTCTCGCATACTTCTCCTTGAATAATTTCACTTGTTCCAAATCCACCAGCGGTCTTCTTTCTCTTTTAAACTTCGATTTTATTGTCCCAACAAGGTACTCCTGCATGAAGATAATATATCGTCAGTTCATATTTTGTCGAGAGGTATTGCTAACTTTAATGCATACTTCCAGCTATGTGGATCCGAACAAAATCACGTATGCAATTTATTTCGTAATTAATTAAGATCTTTAATTAATTTCATTGTAAAAACATTATGTTTTAATACAGGATTGGATTGAAGATTAAACTTAGTATGTACATTGTACGCGTATGTAACACTTACCGACGCATTACAATGTTTTGCCTTCAGCTTTGGGTAGCGCAAAATGAGCTCATGAGCGGTATCATAAAAATGTCCTCTGGAAGGATACCTGGAAAATTAAAAGATAGTGATGTCGTAGTATTTACACATCAGTACACTAGCTGTCATTATGATAACTTACCAGCCGTATCGATTCTTGATATGTTCAAACAAATGATCAATTAGAAATATTTTTAATGTTGTCCTTTTTGGTATGTCAAAATCGATTTCTCCTCGTTCGACAGCTGCATGCAGCATTGGTGGAAGTACCAATTGGCCAGAGGCTAAGATCCTGGTGAAGATGAATTTTATAACAATTATTCAATTAGGCCTGCATTAAATTACTTACATACTTTTATGTATCATTCATGATGAATATGATGGTCGAATAGTTATTTAAGATTTACTTAGTCAGACAAATACACATTTAGAAAAACTTGTGAAGTAAATTTTTCAACTAATGTTAGAATATATAACGGCGCTAAACCATTTTCACTTACGCGTATTCATTCACTGGTCCTGGAGATTCGCTAACGTGGGAACTGCTCATCAAGGGCACAGGAACTTCATCAACCGGATGTGGATGGTTTAGAGACGTCTGTGCTGCCAAATTGGTCAACTCTGTCTTGAACACAATTCTGTGTTTGATTCCAGGAATCAGTTCCTTCAGCATGAAATCATCGATTTGCAGTAGTGTTGGACCATCGATGTCTTCGTCTGCAAATTTCATTTTATTATTGTCATTATCGTTATCCAACTATTTTCTCTTTCATAGTGCGGCCGCCAGCACGAGTCTCTGCATCGAACGAGACCGAAGTTGAGACTTTCAAAGAATGTTGTACATCCTATGACTATTACGAAACTGCGCGTCTGCCGAGTTCTATCGAGTTCCTTTGGTCTACAGACAGGATCTTAGACAACACCTTTACTTACACAAACTAAAACATAATGTTGGCAATATCATCACAATGAAAGTTGTATTTAACACTTAAATAGAAGACGACATGAACTCATATCATGCCAAAAAATTAAGGCTTTAGAGTTAATTATCTCGCACAATCGAAGTAAACACACAATGCTGTCATTTTGGTCGGAAACGTCAATTTTGCTCCATTGGATTTACATGCATTTTACTTTGATCCTATCTGTAGACCAGAGGAACTCGATAGAACTCAGCAGACAAGCCGTCTCGTAATAGTCATAGGATGTACAACATTCTGTGAAAGTCTCAACTTCGCCTCGTTCGATGCAGAAACTTGTGCTGGCGGCCGGATTATCAGTGAATTATGTGTTGAGTGAAGCTTCATCTACATGAACACGTAGATAAATTTATATTCCTGATTTTTTGACGTGATCATTAAGGTTTAAGGTCTCGATATGGATAGTCTGATTGTGTAAGAATGGGAACTATCTTTAAATATGCATCGAACATTTCCATACCAGTTTATGTTGTACATTACGCGAGGTACAAAAAATTATACTCGTGGTACGCAGAGCATATATCAGAATAAGGAATGTTGCACATTTGAGAAGTTAAGTGAAAAAGATGTTATCCTTTGTTACCAAGTGATGAAGACTGATTCGTAATTGGCCATTTGTCATTTCATAACAATCAACAGGTTCATGTGGTAATTCATTGTCAACATGGAATATCAAGACTTTTGATGTTTTGGTAATATGATATGAATGTGTGGCTCGTTCATATTCTTTGCATTCGTATAAAGTTCCACATAAATACCATTTATCAATATACTTCATGATGTGTGATAATGACATGAAAATCGGACTTTCATCATCAAGACACGAAAGTACAACGAAGTCGCCTACATCAAAAGTGATGTGATTTGAGGTGAAGCTCTTCACTGTCCAGATATCGACCTCGTCACTTTCAACGCCTCCGATCTTTTGTAATTCGTTCTGAAATGAGCTCGAGAGTGATGACATTGGGATGAAAGTACCGGTCGTCTTTTGTACATCGTCAATCCTAAGACAGTCAGTAGAGTTCAGATCATAGCATTGTCGCATTTGATGTCTCTTAGACAAGGTTAGAGTAATGTTTTTGAAATTTGAGACGACATCGCACAGTTGTTTAAAGTAACGATGTTTGGCCTCAAAGCGCATACACCACAGGTGTTTCAATGGACCAAACATTTTTATCATCCACGGATAATGAATCATAAAGTGCATCTTGGGTATGAATTCTGCAGTCCATTCATGCACAAAGTTATCCAAAAAGTCGCTGATGTGGTATCGCAAGCATTCGATCCATTCACTTTTTACTACTGGAGCAAAGAGTATATCGGTTATGTCTCTAAGACACAAATACACCTTCCAATATTGTGGGATACTTCTGTTAAAAAGGGTAATATAATCAAAAATCATGAGAGGTAAGCATCTAAATAGGCACCATAATTCACATGCACGACCAGATATACGTCCATTTTCAGACAGAGCAAGTTTTGAAATTGGCTGAGGCTCATTCCGCTTATCTTTTTTACCAAAGTTGCAATTTTCCATCGCATAATTCAATTGGGACAACGTCAGAACACCATTTGCGATCAATCTTTGCATGACTAATTTCAAGACCAAGGGAATTACGCCTTCAAGGAGGTCATGATGTATGTCAGGCGGAAACATCTCGATAACATTCACATATGATAAGCGACTCAGAGGACATTGTTGATTTATAACCGAAAACACTTCTATTCCTTTTGTATTTCAAAACTGCATCTAACTGCTGCTTATAATTTCCTTCAGTTCGTAGAACGCAGTCGCTCTCAGATCTTTTTGACTTCATTGTAGCGAAATGAGTTAGACAAAATCGGCACATCCTTCCAGAGCTAAAGCAACAGCGGAAACCACCTAATTCATGGGCTCCCAAGTTGTCCGCAGATACTGATGCCAGAATTACTTTTACTATTTCCTTTTGATTTCCATTATCAATTTCCAGACCGTCTTTCTCTAGTTTCACTAAATCGTCCACAAAAGGCTTCAAAATTTCTTCGAATGATGTTGATTTTACAACAGACTTGCGTATTAATGATACTAAATGTATCTGCGACAATTGCGACCTGTATCGAGGATGTAAATTGCCTATTGTGAAGTATAAAGCAGTAATCTTTTGCTTTCCACGTTTTGAACCTAGGGGGTTCACTGTCTCAAAATCATCTATATATACATGTAGATATATGCATTTCGAATATTTGGATAAAATAGGATGTGTCTTGAAAATATGGCCATCTTGGAAGTCTTCAAGATCAGTTTGAATTGACATTTTCTGACTTTTTTTATGTAATTGTCTTCTAATTTCATATGCGATTTCCTCGTTTGATAATAGGTATTTGATGTTTTCTTTCACACTGACGTAATGAAATCGGTAAACTTTATCATCCTTATTGATGCAAATTTCTTTTGGAGAAACCATTCCCAAATCACTTTCGCAGTAACAGAGCAAACGGTACTCAGTCAGGAAACGTGAGAACAATCTTCCCGGTACGTTTTCATCTAATATACTCTGTAATGTGGTCATTTCGGAATTTTGAATACACCTCCTTATCACTTCATTGTAATCCGACATAAACGTCGTAAAGAGATCTTGTAATGTGTTTGTAAAATCATTTTGAACAGCAGCTGGAACGACATGTTTTTCTCTTAGTCGTAGAAACATCAAAGCAATTGATTTCTCTAAATCTTTCATTTTACCGATGAACATTGTTGTAACATCGTTCAAATTTAGCTCTAAGTCATCCTCCACGCATGTTTCCGCAAGTTCGTTATGGTCATCAATATTCTTACTTTCTTTCATTGTTTCGTTGTGATGTCTGTATATATGCTTTTGTAAGCTATTGATCCGAGTGAAAGTTCCACTACATGATCCGAAGCAGCAGGACATACGGAAATTTTTATCATGACTATGATACACAAAGTAATGTCGTAGGAGCTTATGGAAAGTTGGCAAAGCATCAAAACACATTGAACAAAGAAACGTTCGATCCATATTTGAAGAGTATTCACCAAATACACATATACGATATACAATTTCTTAATTCAATATCACCATGAAATAGTTCATATGCTAACCTCTAAATTTAGATATAAACTGCTCGAGTTGAATATCACTTAGCCATTGGCAGACTTGCTCCGACTTCCACTGTGTTAGATCCTGGAAAAAAGAAAAGACAGTGTGTATCTTTCATATCAATTTTCAAGGGATGGCAAGGCTTCGACAAACTTCTATCAGATTACAAAGTAAGCTTATTATTTCGTACGCCTATTTTGTCTCATTACAAGTTGTCCTAAAACCTTATGTCATTTTGAATAATACAGTTAAACATTTGTAGGTCAAAAAACACCAGAATCTCTTACTTAGTCTTACTAGTCAATATTGTTAATAAACTATCAGCAGTCTTTGCTCTTGCGAGGACTGAAAGCGTCTTATACAAAGCTCTATTGCAAAAAATCTGTAAATATCTGCAAATATCTATTGCAAAATACTGTATTGTTTTGATCGCATCTATTTTGAAATAAATATGAGAAAGTCCAAAACTTAAGATAACACGCTCCGGAACGATAACGACTGATTTACAATATAAATTCAGAAAATTTCCAAACTTAACTCTTAACTTTCAAAATTTCAAAAATTGCTAACATATAACAACATCTAATTTATTATTCTGATGATAGAATCATTCCGTAAATCTAGGCTAATCTTTGGTAACTCTTCACAAGAATTCAGTGAATCTCAAAATGATGCACCACTGATAACAAGCAATTTGATTAAATTGTTAATTTTGATATGATGAAATTTTCTATGTAAAAGTATTGAAATAATAAAGTATACTCTTCTGTAAAATAATTTTATGTCTGTACGACGATAAGAAGATAGAAACACTGTAATAATCCGCAAATGTACACGACAACACTTTCAGCGGAGACCAGCTGTGAATGAAATAAAAGTGAAAATGAAACTTACCTCAGTAGTAACAAAAGGTCCAGAATAAACACAGCGCGCCCCCCCTCCCCCCCCCTCTGGAACGACAGAGGTTGTGGTCAGTCGTGGTGTGCCGGCCAGGTTGGTTCACAACATGTTCGCTGACTCCCCCCCCCCTCTGCAACGACAGAGTGTGAGACTCGAGTGAGTTGGTCCGACCGCCTGGTTGACTTGGGCGACCGTCCAGGTTGACGTGGGCGACCGTCTAGGTTGACGTGGGCGACCGTCTAGGTTGTCGTGGATGGTGAAATGGCTGCCAGATTCGGATTCAGCGTAAAATTCTGCATCTGTGGTGTGATTTCCAGCTCAATCGGCGAGAAAAACTGTTTCTTCAAATTTTAACAGAGTTAAAATTTGGGACGTTTTGGTGTGTAGCGCCCAAACGAAGCATCGGATCAGAAAACGGAGGCCAGATTCGGAATCTACGTGAAATTTTGGGTTAGGAAGGATGTTTCCAGCGAAATCGGAGATAAAAAATTTTTCGCTGACGTCCCCCCCCCTCTGGACAGCTTGCTTCGATTTTGGCTTCCAGTGGACGGATTTTGTCGTGCGATAGCTCGTTTGAAAGCTAAGAGTAAGACAAGTTCAGTGAAAGAATCGGCTTGTTCCTATCTGTCTTCGTTTAGGTGTGAGACGCCATTTAAGATTTTGTGACATTGACGAAAAACGACAGAGTTAGAATTTGGGACGTTTTGGGCTGTAGCTTCAAAACGAAGCATCGGATTGGAAAACGGATTTCAGATTTGGAATCAGTGTCAAATTCTCTATCTGTATGGTGAGTTTCAAGTCAATCGGAGAGAAAAAATTTTCAACATTTTTCGAAAAAACGACAGAGTTAGAATTTGGGACGTTTTGGTGTGTAGCGCCCAAACGAAGCATCGGATCAGAAAACGGAGGCCAGATTCGGAATCTACGTGAAATTTTGGGTTAGGAAGGATGTTTCCAGCGAAATCGGAGATAAAAAATTTTTCGCTGACGTCCCCCCCCCCTCTGGACAGCTTGCTTCGATTTTGGCTTCCAGTGGACGGATTTTGTCGTGCGATAGCTCGTTTGAAAGCTAAGAGTAAGACAAGTTCAGTGAAAGAATCGGCTTGTTCCTATCTGTCTTCGTTTAGGTGTGAGACGCCATTTAAGATTTTGTGACATTGACGAAAAACGACAGAGTTAGAATTTGGGACGTTTTGGGCTGTAGCTTCAAAACGAAGCATCGGATTGGAAAACGGATTTCAGATTTGGAATCAGTGTCAAATTCTCTATCTGTATGGTGAGTTTCAAGTCAATCGGAGAGAAAAAATTTTCAACATTTTTCGAAAAAACGACAGAGTTAGAATTTGGGACGTTTTGGTGTGTAGCGCCCAAACGAAGCATCGGATCAGAAAACGGAGGCCAGATTCGGAATCTACGTGAAATTTTGGGTTAGGAAGGATGTTTCCAGCGAAATCGGAGATAAAAAATTTTTCGCTGACGTCCCCCCCCCTCTGGACAGCTTGCTTCGATTTTGGCTTCCAGTGGACGGATTTTGTCGTGCGATAGCTCGTTTGAAAGCTAAGAGTGAGACAAGTTCAGTGAAAGAATCGGCTTGTTCCTATCTGTCTTCGTTCAAAAGTTATAGCGGTTACAAGATTTTAGGTCGGAGCTCGCTTACCTGAAAAAATCCTAAGTGTCAGAGTGACTTTGTATGGGTAAAATTTTGAAAATTTTCCAAAGTGTGGAATTTCGACCTGGGACCGTCACCAAAACATTTTTCATCAAATTTTGAAATTTCACTGACGTCCCCCCCCTCTCTGGACAGCTTGCTTCGATTTTAGCTTCCAGTGGACGGATTTTGTCGTGCGATAGCTCGTTTGAAAGCTAAGAGTGAGACAAATTCAGTGAAAGAATCGGCTTGTTCCTATCTGTCTTCGTTCAAAAGTTAGAGCGGTTACAAGATTTTAGGTCGGAGCTCGCTTACCTGAAAAAATCCTAAGTGTCAGAGTGACTTTGTATGGGTAAAATTTTGAAAATTTTCCAAAGTGTGGAATTTCGACCTGGGACCGTATAAAATTTCATAAGTAGTGCTAAAAAGTTGAAAAATTTAAATTCACTAGTTTTGGAGGTTTTCTGGGGTTTTCGACCCTGCTGAAGTCAATGAAAGCATTTTTAATGATGTCTGAGCCAGTCTTCTCATGGTATAAGCGGCTTTTCACTGAAAGCGAGCAAGACACGGAGAGTTTTGCTGTAATATTCCACTGACAGGGTGTTCCTTCGGGACGGCGGACGATGCCGTAGTGATAAGTGTGGCAAGGGAATGTGTCATATTTAAGACCGTAACCGCTGGGACAACTCATGTCTCATGTTGGGCATTTGACACAGCTCTCAACGTAGCACTTTGAACGCCAATCGGTTGAGTCTTAGCTATCTTGTCATGGGTGGCCTCTAAACATCTCCATTGCAAAACGCTGGTGAATCAAGCTCTCTACGGCTTGCTATCAAGCAGATCAAAGCAATAACTTGGGATGTTTCCTCAAGGTTTTCAAGTATGCTGAGTTCAAATCTGCTATCAGATTTCAAATTCAACTAAGACTAAGGCAGCTTTGAGGGGTTAGATCCCAGCTACTGTTCACTACCTTTGACTCGGCGTTGCTGTTACCACTTCGGGGCAGTGACAATGATGTCTTCAGCTGTAAAGAGCGGGTATCGGGGAAGATCTCTCACTTCCCTAGTGATCAGTACAAGGCCTTCGGGCTGTCGACGGGATCGAGTGCCACTCACTACACTCAAATCTATCATTCCTCACTAAGTGTAAATTACTGACTATACATTTGTCCTGCTATCAGGTTATTTTTGACTTGCTATCTAGTTGAATAGTCTCTTGCTATCAAGAGATTCACTTCTACTCATAAAGCACATCATCGCTGTAATACCTCCTTTGCTCGAGCGTTCCTTCGGGACGGCGGGTACTGCCGTAGAGGGATTGTGTTGCACGGGTTGTTCGTCGTTTGTTAGACCGAAACCTCTGAGCCGTTGCTCATGTTGGGCGTTCGACTTCATACTCAACGTGACGCTTTCTCTCGCCAGGTCAGAGTACTTCAGCCATTCGACAAAGGTTAGTCTTTATGATATGGAGTAGAGTGAAATGTAATTCATTAGATGTCCCTTCAATGATTGCTCCCATGATAAACGTTGATGAGACAAATGAAATGGTTCTCATCTTCCCTTTTCAATGATTGAAATCTACTAACACACTACCGTATAATCGTCCACCATGGGGCAAGACATGATAGAGCCTCCACGCGGTTTGCCCTGGGCAGTCTTTAGACTGGCGAATACTATCATTAAGTTGAATCTGTTATCAATCAACTTGAACGTTGCAAATGAAGTTCGGTGTAATACTTCCTTTCGACGGGTGTTCCTGTAAAGGGCGGCGGTGAAACCCATAGCTATGTATACCGCAAGGGACATTCGGCAATGGTCAATCTTGTTAAACCTCTCTGCGTCATGTTTGCAAGTGATTGCCGCTGTCTCAACGTAGTATGCATTCGCGCCAGGGCGACATTTAGCCAACTGTCGAAGGTTGCCTAAAACTTTCCATTGCATACGTTATGAGAACCATGAGTTCTACCTGTCTCTATCAATGAGACGAATTGATGAATGGAATGAAATGGGAGGACACTCACGCGCCACACGCAACATAACACACTTCTCTCTTTCGTAGTCTAACAAGCTCTTTACACATGGATCGCAGTCGATTGCTATCCCTGTATCAGAAGTGTAAGCTATCTTAATTTTATTTGACACTATTTCATCTATCATCATCGCCCATATGAAATGTTTTAAGATTTACAAGTTAGACTAAGCGTGCTACTATTTCCAAATGAAGAAGTATACATGGTTAAATCATCCACTTAAGCCCATCCGTAGTCTAACAAGCTCTTTACACATGGATCGCAGTCGATTGTTATCCCTGTATCAGAAGTGTAAGCCATCTTAGGTTTATTTAACACTATTTCATCTACCATCATCACCCATATGAAGTGTCATAAGATTTACAAGTTAGAAATAAAGTTTCAATAGTGTATGCGTTAGAAATAAAGGTGTAACTGTTTGTAAAATAAGATCGCAAGATTTACTAGTTTACAAGTTAGACTAAGTGTAAATTAAAAATAAATTATAACTGTTCACGTGTTAAAGCGTTGATGCAACGATAAACAATTAATAAGCTGAAAAGTTTTAGATTCACTTTAACATTATCATATGTTTACAGATAGAAATGTATTACAGCAAAGCTACTTCATGAGTTAGTTTGCCAGGAGTGTATCATCTCAAACTTTTACTCCGACTGTGGAACATTGATTTCCATGATGAAGATTTAAATAGTTAGATTCGATGGCGAACAAGATTTACTAGTTTACAAGTTGGACAAAGTGTTCTACTATTTGTAAATGAAAGATATCATTTCAACAGTTTACCAGCTAGAAATAAAGTTTCAACAGTCTACAAGTTAAAAATAAAATTATAACTGTTTCAATAGTTTACAAGTTAAGAATAAAGTTTCAATGGTGTATACGTTAGAAATAAAGTTTTAGCTGTTTGTATATCAAAATAAAGTTTCAAGAGTTTACAAATTAGAAATAAAGTTTCAATAGTGTATATGTTAGAAATAAAGGTGTGACTGTTTGTAAAAAATAAGATCGCAAGATTTACTAGTTTACAAGTTAGACTAAGTGTATGAGCAAGCTCTGAACACATAAGATATCATAGTAAAATCATCAACGAATAAATCATATCGCAATAGGAATGTACATTGACAGATTCAAATAGATGCTCATACGTTCATAAAAGAGAGTTTGTGACATCAGCATTAATTGGAAGTGCGTGAGCGCACTGGAAACTCCTGATCGTCTTGTGATTGGACGAGACGTCTCATCCATTCACCGCTTAGGAAAATCTTATAAAAGGTAGTGCACCAGCTCTACTTTTCACATTTATCTTTCATAAGGTGAGTGTTGGTGAGCTCCCGCTATCAGGTTGTTTTGACTTGCTATCAAGTTGAATAGTCTCTTGCTATCAAGGGTTTCACTTCTGCTCATAAAGCATATCATCGCTGTAATACTTCCTTTGCTCGAGCGTTCCTTTGGGACGGCGGGTACTGCCGTAGAGGGATTGCGTTGCACGGGTTGTTCGTCTTTTGTTAGACCGAAACCTCTGAGCTGTTGCTCATGTTGGGCGTTCGACTTCATACTCAACGTGACGCTTTCTCTCGTCAGGTCAGAGTACTTCAGCCATTCGACAAGGGTTAGTCTTTATGGTATGGAGCATTTCGAAGTGTTGATTGACTCATGTTCATTGAATGACTATTCACATGATCATCATAGGTAAAATGAAATAAATCTTACGTATCCTTTTCAGTGAATTTGCCTTCGACGTCGAATCTAACTACTTTAATCTTCGATATGGATACGAGTATCACGAGAAAAATTGAATCTTATCGCGTCTCTGTCAAGATGGAGGAAACTCTCATTGAGCAATGTAAGTTTTTGTGTGATGGGGCAAGGATGCAGGTTGTGCTAATAAAACTCTTGAACTAACATCATTCGGTTACCATATGTGATTGAGCATAGGAATTAATTTTCATAAACCTTTGAATAACATCAAGAATGTAAGAATCATATCCTTACTAATTTTCAACAAAAGACCCTTAACGTCTTTTTACTCCGCGATTTTCAAAAGCGAAGCTCATTTCTAAAATTTATAATGCACTCTAATATCTCCCTCCCTTTTTCAGTACAGCAGCGGATCATGAACAGAGAACCTATTCCTGAAGGGGCACTTGGTCGAGCCTATGAACGACTGGGAATATGTAAGTATCTTAATGAATGAATGCTGTCATGTGTTCTGTATCATCATGGCTGATAGCATGCATTCTATCATTCATCAATCTCATCTCTTTTCCACTCTACAGTTTTGGCAAGGCAGGAGAAGTGGGAGGAAGTCGCGAGGCGGAAATATGATGATGATTTTCCGACCCTACCCTCTCGCCAATCTACCTCAGCTCCACCATCTGAGCAGCCATCCACCTCGGGCATGGTCATCGCCCAACCTCCACCACCACCCATACCTGCTCCTCGTCGCCGCATCCCTCCAACACCCAAGCCGCGGACTCTTCCACCCTCGGCTCGCATCCCCCTTCTACCTCCTCTTGAACCATCGGTGATGGTGGAAGTAGATTCTCTTGATGGTAAGTTACAGTGATGGTAAAGGGGGACAAGGACTTAAACAAAACGCACGCCACACTTGGAATTGAATAGTCATGTTACTGATCGCTTTCCTTCCTTTTCTCAACAGATCTCGCAACGGTATTTCTGGGCGACAACGTTCCTAACCGCCCCGCCAACTCTCACATACCACCACCGGCAACAGCAGGTGACTTCCCTCCCATCTCCAACAAGTCGGTAGAAATGGAGATCGAGGTGTGCGACCACACCATTAAAATGGTAGGTTGAAGATTTCCTCACTCATCTCCCTCGAACGTTTGGCTAATAGCATCTTCCTCAATTTCAGGCATCGACTTCATCACCAAAGCCCTCCTTTCTCAAGGAAAGTTTAGAGCTATTGAGTGAAGGTAAGTTGTAACAAAACACTAAGACTTTAATAGAGATGATAGAATGATTTCTCTTTTAGGTGATGCTAGTTCCAGCTCAACACTATCGCGGGAAGGCGACGAGCGGGAATGTGCTGACTGTGGGCACATCTTCACGAGGAAACGCGATCTGCTCCGACACATCAGACAACGTGTGTGTCAACCCAAGTCGCCATCAATCTCCCGAGGTGAGGATGACTCTATTGAACACGTCTCCTTTACTTGCGACTTCTGCATTCAATCATTTGAGTCACATTTTGAATTATCTTCACATAGACTTCGACATACACACACGAACGATACCTACACCAACGGTACCTCCTCTATCCGACTCTCTGAAATATCAATGAACAATTTAGTGAGGAACTACCAGATGGACTCCTCAGAAACCATTGCTAACTTTGAGGAATGGTTTCATCAAAATTCATCCTTGATAGATGCGCTCTTTAGAAATTTAGACAACTTTAGAATAAAAGCGCTCATCTACTTAAAAATAAAATATGTAAAAATCGATCATCATACTGGTCAAATAGTAGAGCGGTTGGAGTTTCACATACCCTCCTCTCCTGCTACAGAAGTAATCGATGAAGATTCTTGGTTAAATTTTCATATCCAAGGACTAAAACTAAATATAGTTAAATTCAACGAACGCGATAGTGGCCTCATTTTTGATGGTATAGAATCTGCCAAGTTTAAAATCAATTTGCTAGAAAGTTATAGTGGGCGAGGCTCCTTCAATCTTCCAAAAATTTTAAAAGACAAAAAAGCAGTCATTTCTGTAGATTGCGAATCGCAATGTTTTAAGTATGCAGTGTTATCCATTCTCCACTACAATGATGTAAGTGATAATCGTTTCCGTAGAAGTAAGTATCAAGAGTGGGAAAATGAATTGAAGTTTGATGACTGCAATAGTGAAGACATGAAATTGAAAGATATAGAGAAATTTGAGAAATTAAATAAAATTAAGATAGTGGTTCACGTCTGGGAGAAAGGGTTAAAAGGCGTTAGGTATAACAACCGCCAAAGTAGCTATGATCGAGTTGTCAACCTTTTGCTAGTGTATGAGGACAATACTCAACAGTGGCATTACTGTGGCATTCCAAAAATTCATCGCCTTTACAACCATATACAAAAATCGATTAAAGGTGAACATTTCATATGCGACCGCTGCACACGACCATTTTGGTCGAAAAATAAATTTCTAAGTCATTATGAATGGTGCAAGCGGGGTAAACTACAAATAGAGCGCATGCCCAAAGATAAGGAGTTTTCATATAGAGAGAATGGTGATGAACTAAGTCCCCTGCGTGTCATCTATGCTGACATCGAATGCTATATCGATGATATCATCCACAAGCCAGCAGCCATTTCCTGCTATGAAGTATGGCATGACCATTTCCAAAATAGAAAAAATAAAATGCACGTCTGGCAAGGTGAGGATTGTATTTACCAATTCCTACAATTCCTCGAACAGGCTGTCAAATTTCAACAAAAGTATGATGGTGAACTCTATCGCAGATCATTGCATATGACAGCAGATGATCAAGCAAAATTTGATAGTTGCAACGTTTGCCCCAAATGTAGTAAAACATTTGATGATGATAAGATTAAGAAAGTGCGCGACCATGATCACATCACTGGTAAATTTAGAAACGCACTATGTTCAAAATGCAATTTTTCACTTAGGATGAAACGGCGTACATTACCCGTCATTTTCCATAATTTTAAGGGCTACGACAACCATATGATAATAAAAGGAGGTTTAGGTCAAATGAAAGAGTGGAAGCTTGATGTAATAGCACAAACGAGAGAGAAGTTTATGGCCATGACAGCAAAAGTGCCTGTCGATAAAACTAAAGAAAATAAGACGGTCTATTTTGATATAAAATTTTTAGATTCCTACCAATTTATGACTGCATCACTGGCCTCTCTCGTACAAAATCTAAAGTCTCTTCCACTAACACAAAATCTTAAGAAACAATACCCAAATCTAACCGATGAAGTCATCACACGGAAAGGAGTCTTTCCATATGCATATTTTGATGCGATTAGTAAACTCGGCGAGACTTCTCTTCCGCCCATAGATAAATTTAAAAATGATTTGACCGGCGCAGAATGTAAGACCGAAGATTATGATCATGCACAAGATGCATGGATAAAATTTGACTGCCATACATTTGGCGAATATATGATTGCCTACCTTAAGTTAGATGTATTTTTGCTGGCTGATGTCTTTCAGGAGTTTCGACGAGTGGCATTAGAAGAAGATAAGTTAGATCCCGTCCACTTTGTCAGTCTACCAGCCATGTCCTTTAAATCAGCCTTTAAAATGACTGATGAGACCATTCATCTCTTACAAGACCCGGAGATGTATAATATATTTGAGCGCGGAATACGCGGTGGTCTCACATTTGTAAATAAACATCATATAAAATCTGAAACAGTAGGTGATGATCATATCCACCTAAAGTACTATGACCAAAATAATTTGTATGGTAGTTCATTATCCAAACCGCTACCTCACTCTGAGTTTAGCTGGTTAGATGATAGTGAAATTCAACATTTCTCCAACCCTTCCAACATACTAGCAATTCCAGATGAAGGTGATTGGGGATATTATTTTGAGATAGATCTAATCTATCCAAATAATATTAAACATAAAACCGTAGATTTTCCACTCGCGCCCGAATCAGGTGAAGTGAGTAAAGATATGTTTTCCGACTTTATGAAACAATTTCATAAAGATTTAGAATCATGCGGTCAACCCGACTATAAGCCTTGCCGCACACTTTTACTCACCCAGTATGATAAAGAAAACTATCTAGTCCACTTTAGCATCTTAAAATTTTATTTAGAAATGGGTATGATTTTAAAAAGAGTTCACCGCATTATTAAATTTAGACAGAAAGCCTTCCTCAAACCATATATTGATAGCAACAGCCAGAAACGTGCACTAGCCCAAAATAATTTTGAAAAAGATTTTTATAAATATAAGAATAATAGTCTATTTGGTAAGACGATGGAGGATGTTAGAAAACGTGTAAACTATAAACTAGTTAATGATGATCAAAAGTATCACAAATTGGTCTCATCACCTCTATTCATCGATAGAGACATTATCGATGAGGACCTTGTAGGTGTTAAAATGATAAAATCTGAAGTTGAGTTGTGCAAGCCCATCTATATTGGCCAAGCTGTACTAGATTACTCTAAGCTTGAAATGTACCAACTCTTTTATAAAATACTAAAACCATGTCCTCTCGTAAAAGAGGTTCGTTTGTTGGGTGGTGATACAGATAGTTTCTTCTTAGGTATTACCACTCAAAAAGATTTAAATTTCAATGAAGTAGGAAAATCTTTAGAAAGATATTTTGATACATCAAATTATCCTACTGATCACCCACTCTACTCCATCAAAAATAAGGCAAAACTTGGCTGCTTTAAGGATGAGACAGCAGGGAAGGAAATAGATGAAATGATTCTCCTCCGTCCAAAAATGTACAGTATGAAATTAAAGGATAGCGACGATAGTATTAAGCGTGCTAAAGGCATATCAAGATCATTGGTCTCTAACATGAAACATAAGAATTTCAGGAAAGCCTATAGAAATAAAAATATAACGTTTGTCAATATGACAATCTTAAAATCTAAGTCGCATGAGATCAAAACTCATACTTTTAGGAAACGGGCGCTTTCAGCATGGGAGGATAAGAGGTGCTGGTTAGAACACAACATATCTCTTCCACATGGACATCCTGACACAAACATACCACCACCCAAAAGAATTAAACTCACACTACCACATTCAGGAGACGTGTAAATAGATTCATCCTTAACTCAGTATTTTGATGTTGATTTCTGTAGATAAACATTGTTGTTTTATGTATCGCATGAGATTGTTTTTTCCTTGTGAATATGTGTCCACATCTGTACATTCCCCATGTGATGACTTTTCCACTGAAAGACATTTTTCCTATCCCTGTATATTTCCACCCTTCACGAAGTAAAAAGACTTTTTGTATATAACAATGTTTATTGAAGTGCGCTCATGTATATATTTTCAGTGGATGTTGTATAAAGTCTATTGCTTCACATTCATGTACATATTTCAATAAATGTTGTATAAAGACTTCACTTTGTTTTCCGAAACACTAAAGTTACGAGGGATTTAGTATCTTTCACATGGATACACTCTTGTAAACCATTGGTAATTTGATAGCAATAGAGGGTATAGTTTGTTTGACGACGGGATGATAGAAAATAGATTCAAACATCTTCTCGACTATTCCATATGAAGCGTCTTTATCATGAATGAAATCACGTAAAATGTATTCTTTTTTCTCGCCAACAGAAATAGGTAAAATCAAATCACTTTGAATGTAAAGGTGTTGTTCATGTTTATTAAGGGTCATTGGTATTCCTACACCAATCATGCGTGTAGCAGTAAACACATTTTACAGCAATGAAAAACTACAGTTTTATCAAATTTTCACTCAATTGACAATGAATGCCATCGCCCAGTTTCAGAAGAGCACTTTGATTTTCAATCAAAAATGAAATGTGATGTATCTTTGCATCATCAAGTAACACTTCACATAACTCGCTTGTGCTAATTTTTCTAACAGGTGGGCAACATCGTTGTATCGCCGATTTGCTAAACGACATGTCTAATAGAATAACACAAACAGCTCTATTCAGCTTAGGAAGCATGTTGCTTACATCACTGTCATTCTTCTTGTAAAGATAGTCACTAAAAATAGCAATAGTAAATTATATTCACAGCTGAATATGCGAGCGTGTGAACGTTTTCATATCAGACAAAGCGATAACCCATGTCTAAAAATGGATCCACCTCATTGTCATAGATGTCAGACCATTCGATAAGATTCTATTCATCCTTATTGACAGCCTGATCTTTTCCCCATTCAGTGCGTGTGCATTCCTTTGTCAGTCAAAGTGATGATGCATACCGTTTTCACCTTAACTCATTCATATGATGAGTCGTCAGTGAATGAAGGAAAAACTCAACGTTTAACATACCTCCATTAGCTATACATTAAACAGATAACACATTAGGAATTTAACAATCCGTGATACTTTATTGAAATCACATAAGCCTGTTATGATACAATGCCCGTTATGAAGGATGGTAATATGTATAGGGTACCACTCGAATGAGAGCAGCAGGAAAGGGTTCAGTTTCATAAATTATATAATGGCTGCTGTTTTTAATATTTGCTAGAACCATTATAGTCTTCAATTGAACAGATACTACCAAATTCTTCAATATTAATACACCAACACTAACAGGCGGAACACCTTCTTTTCAGCAAACGAAATATGCTAATCACTTACAATTTTTATTATTTTACCAATAGCTATACCTTTATTTCTAGCATACAAAGGCTAAAACTCTATTTCTAACGCATACACTATTAAAACTTTATTTTTAACTTGTAAACTGCTAAAAACTTTATTTTTTAATATGGAAACTGATGAAACTTTATTTCTAGCATACAAACAGATAAAACTTCATTTCTAACATACAAACAGATAGAACTTTATTCTTAACTTGTAAACTTAAACAGATAGAACTTTATTCGTAACTTGTAAACTGGCGAAACTTCATTCTATTTCTAACATATAAACAAATAGAACTTTATTCTTAACAGGCACACTATTGAAACTTTATTCTTAACTTGTAAACTATTGAAACTTTATTTTTAACTTGTAAACGGTTAAAACTTTGTTTTATTTCTATCATACAAACAGATAAAACTTTATTCTTAATATACACA
Source organism: Prostheceraeus crozeri (assembly GCA_907163375.1). Taxonomy (NCBI): domain Eukaryota; kingdom Metazoa; phylum Platyhelminthes; order Polycladida; family Euryleptidae; genus Prostheceraeus; species Prostheceraeus crozeri. Next base: position 39,103 of record CAJQUW010004325.1, on the reverse strand, counting down.
CACTATTGAAACTTCATTCTTAACTTGTAAACTATTGAAACTTTATTTTTAACTTGTTAACGGTTGAAACTTTGTTTTATTTCTAACACACAAGCAGCTTAAACTTTATTTCCAACATACACACTGTTGAAACTTTATTTTTAATCTGTAAACTGTTGAGTGAAATTTCATTCTATTTCTAACATATAAACAGATAGAACTTTATTCGTAACATATGCACCATTGAAACTTTATTCTTAACTTGTAAACTATTGAAACTTTATTTTTTAATATGGAAACTGATGAAACTTTATTTCTAGCATACAAACAGATAAAACTTCATTTCTAACATACAAACAGATAGAACTTTATTCTTAACTTGTAAACTTAAACAGATAGAACTTTATTCGTAACTTGTAAACTGGCGAAACTTCATTCTATTTCTAACATATAAACAAATAGAACTTTATTCTTAACAGGCACACTATTGAAACTTTATTCTTAACTTGTAAACTATTGAAACTTTATTTTTAACTTGTAAACGGTTAAAACTTTGTTTTATTTCTATCATACAAACAGATAAAACTTTATTCTTAATATACACACACTATTGAAACTTCATTCTTAACTTGTAAACTATTGAAACTTTATTTTTAACTTGTTAACGGTTGAAACTTTGTTTTATTTCTAACACACAAACAGCTTAAACTTTATTTCCAACATACACACTGTTGAAACTTTATTTTTCATCTGTAAACTGTTGAAACTATATCTTTCACTTACAAATAGTAGAACGCTTAGTCTAACTTGCAAACTATTAAATCCTGCAATCATATTTTAACAAACAGATAAAACTCTATTTCTAACATATACACTATTGAAACTTTATTTCTAACTTGTAAACTGCTAAAAACTTTATTTTTTAATATGGAAACTGATGAAACTTTATTTCTAGCATACAAACAGATAAAACTTCATTTCTAACATACAAACAGATAGAACTTTATTCTTAACTTGTAAACTTAAACAGATAGAACTTTATTCGTAACTTGTAAACTGGCGAAACTTCATTCTATTTCTAACATATAAACAAATAGAACTTTATTCTTAACAGGCACACTATTGAAACTTTATTCTTAACTTGTAAACTATTGAAACTTTATTTTTAACTTGTAAACGGTTAAAACTTTGTTTTATTTCTATCATACAAACAGATAAAACTTTATTCTTAATATACACACACTATTGAAACTTCATTCTTAACTTGTAAACTATTGAAACTTTATTTTTAACTTGTTAACGGTTGAAACTTTGTTTTATTTCTAACACACAAGCAGCTTAAACTTTATTTCCAACATACACACTGTTGAAACTTTATTTTTAATCTGTAAACTGTTGAGTGAAATTTCATTCTATTTCTAACATATAAACAGATAGAACTTTATTCGTAACATATGCACCATTGAAACTTTATTCTTAACTTGTAAACTATTGAAACTTTATTTTTAACTTGTAAACGGTTAAAACTTTGTTTTATTTCTAACATACAAACAGATAAAACTTTATTCTTAATATACACACACTATTGAAACTTCATTCTTAACTTGTAAACTATTGAAACTTTATTTTTAACTTGTTAACGGTTGAAACTTTGTTTTATTTCTAACACACAAACAGCTTAAACTTTATTTCCAACATACACACTGTTGAAACTTTATTTTTCATCTGTAAACTGTTGAAACTATATCTTTCACTTACAAATAGTAGAACGCTTAGTCTAACTTGCAAACTATTAAATCCTGCAATCATATTTTAACAAACAGATAAAACTCTATTTCTAACATATACACTATTGAAACTTTATTTCTAACTTGTAAAGTCTTGAAACTTTATTTTTAACTTGTTAACGGTTGAAACTTTATTCTATTTCTAACATGCAAACAGATAAAACTTTATTCTTAACTTGTAAACTGATGAAACTTCATTTTATTTCTAACATACAAGCTGATAAAACTTTATTGTTAACTTGTAAACTGGTGAAGCTTCATTTTATTTCTAACATACAAACAGATAAAACTTTATTCTTAACATATGCACTATTGAAACATTAGTCTTAACTTGCAAACTATTGAAACTTTATTTTTAACTTGTTAACGGTTGAAACTTTATTCTATTTCTAACATACAAACAGCTAAAACTTTATTTTTAACTTGTAAACGGTTGAAACTTTGTTTTATTTCTAACATACAAACAGATAGAACTTTATTCTTAACTTGTAAACTGGTGAAATTTCATTCTATTTCTAACATATAAACAGATAGAACTTTATTCGTAACATATGCACCATTGAAACTTTATTCTTAACTTGTAAACTATTGAAACTTTATTTTTAACTTGTAAACGGTTAAAACTTTGTTTTATTTCTATCATACAAACAGATAAATCTTTATTCTTAATATATACACACTATTGAAACTTCATTCTTAACTTGTAAACTATTGAAACTTTATTTTTAACTTGTTAACGGTTGAAACTTTGTTTTATTTCTAACACACAAGCAGCTTAAACTTTATTTCCAACATACACACTGTTGAAACTTTATTTTTAATCTGTAAACTGTTGAAACTATATCTTTCACTTACAAATAGTAGAACGCTTAGTCTAACTTGCAAACTAGTAAATCTTGCGATCTTATTTTTTACAAACAGTCACACCTTTATTTCTAACATACACAGTGTTGAAACTTTATTTCTAATTTGTAAACTCTTGAAACTTTATTTTGATATACAAACAGCTAAAACTTTATTTCTAACGTATACACCATTGAAACTTTATTCTTAACTTGTAAACTGTTGAAACTTTATTTTGTTTCTAACATGCAAACAGATAAAGCTTTATTCTTAACTTGTAAACTGATGAAACTTCATTTTATTTCTAACATACAAGCTGATAAAACTTTATTGTTAACTTGTAAACTGGTGAAGCTTCATTTTATTTCTAACATACAAGCAGATAGAACTTTATTCTTAACTTGTAAACTGGTGAACCTTCATTTTATTTCTAACTTGTAAACTCTTGAAACTTCATTTTGATATACAAACAGCTAAAACTTTATTTCTAACGTATACACCATTAAAAATTAATTTCTAACTTGTAAACTCTTGAAACAGTTATAATTTTATTTTTAACTAGTAGACTGTTGAAACTTTATTTCTAGCTGGTAAAGTGTTGAAATGATATCTTTCATTTACAAATAGTAGAACACTTTGTCCAACTTGTAAACTAGTAAATCTTGTTCGCCATCGAATCTAACTATTTAAATCTTCATCATGGAATTTATTTTTAACTTGTTAACGGTTGAAACTTTGTTTTATTTCTAACATACAAGCAGATAGAACTTTATTCTTAACTTGTAAACTGGTGAAACTTCATTCTATTTCTAACATACAAACAGCTAAAACTTTATTTCTAACGTATACACCATTGAAACTTTATTCTTAACTTGTAAACTCTTGAAACCTTATTTTTAACTTGTTAACGGTTGAAACTTTGTTTTATTTCTAACATACAAGCAGATAGAACTTTATTCTTAACTTGTAAACTGGTGAACCTTCATTTTATTTCTAACTTGTAAACTCTTGAAACTTCATTTTGATATACAAACAGCTAAAACTTTATTTCTAACGTATACACCATTAAAAATTAATTTCTAACTTGTAAACTCTTGAAACAGTTATAATTTTATTATTAACTTGTAGACTGTTGAAACTTTATTTCTAGCTGGTAAACTGTTGAAATGATATCTTTCATTTACAAATAGTAGAACACTTTGTCCAACTTGTAAACTAGTAAATCTTGTTCGCCATCGAATCTAACTATTTAAATCTTCATCATGGAAATCAATGTTCCACAGTCGGAGTAAAAGTTTGAGATGATACACTCCTGGCAAACTAACTCATGAAGTAGCTTTGCTGTAATACATTTCTATCTGTAAACATATGATAATGTTAAAGTGAATCTAAAACTTTTCAGCTTATTAATTGTTTATCGTTGCATCAACGCTTTAACACGTGAACAGTTATAATTTATTTTTAATTTACACTTAGTCTAACTTGTAAACTAGTAAATCTTGCAATCTTATTTTTACAAACAGTTACACCTTTATTTCTAACATATACACTATTGAAACTTTATTTCTAACTTGTAAACTCTTGAAACTTTATTTTGATATACAAACAGCTAAAACTTAATTTCTAACTTGTAAACTCTTGAAACAGTTATAATTTTATTTTTAATTTACACTTAGTCTAACTTGTAAACTAGTAAATCTTGCGATCTTATTTTTACAAACAGTTACACCTTTATTTCTAACATATACACTATTGAAACTTTATTTCTAACTTGTAAACTCTTGAAACTTTATTTTGATATACAAACAGCTAAAACTTAATTTCTAACTTGTAAACTCTTGAAACAGTTATAATTTTATTTTTAATTTACACTTAGTCTAACTTGTAAACTAGTAAATCTTGCGATCTTATTTTACAAACAGTTACACCTTTATTTCTAACGCATACACTATTGAAACTTTATTTCTAACTTGTAAATCTTATAACACTTCATATGGGTGATGATGGTAGATGAAATAGTGTTAAATAAACCTAAGATGGCTTACACTTCTGATACAGGGATAACAATCGACTGCGATCCATGTGTAAAGAGCTTCTTAGACTACGGATGGGCTTAAGTGGATGATTTAACCATGTATACTTCTTCATTTGGAAATAGTAGCACGCTTAGTCTAACTTGTAAATCTTAAAACATTTCATATGGGCGATGATGATAGATGAAATAGTGTCAAATAAAATTAAGATAGCTTACACTTCTGATACAGGGATAGCAATCGACTGCGATCCATGTGTAAAGAGCTTGTTAGACTACGAAAGAGAGAAGTGTGTTATGTTGCGTGTGGCGCGTGAGTGTCCTCCCATTTCATTCCATTCATCAATTCGTCTCATTGATAGAGACAGGTAGAACTCATGGTTCTCATAACGTATGCAATGGAAAGTTTTAGGCAACCTTCGACAGTTGGCTAAATGTCGCCCTGGCGCGAATGCATACTACGTTGAGACAGCGGCAATCACTTGCAAACATGACGCAGAGAGGTTTAACAAGATTGACCATTACCGAATGTCCCTTGCGGTATACATAGCTATGGGTTTCACCGCCGCCCTTTACAGGAACACCCGTCGAAAGGAAGTATTACACCGAACTTCATTTGCAACGTTCAAGTTGATTGATAACAGATTCAACTTAATGATAGTATTCGCCAGTCTAAAGACTGCCCAGGGCAAACCGCGTGGAGGCTCTATCATGTCTTGCCCCATAGTGGACGATTATACGGTAGTGTGTTAGTAGATTTCAATCATTGAAAAGGGAAGATGAGAACCATTTCATTTGTCTCATCAACGTTTATCATGGGAGCAATCATTGAAGGGACATCTAATGAATTACATTTCACTCTACTCCATATCATAAAGACTAACCTTTGTCGAATGGCTGAAGTACTCTGACCTGGCGAGAGAAAGCGTCACGTTGAGTATGAAGTCGAACGCCCAACATGAGCAACGGCTCAGAGGTTTCGGTCTAACAAACGACGAACAACCCGTGCAACACAATCCCTCTACGGCAGTACCCGCCGTCCCGAAGGAACGCTCGAGCAAAGGAGGTATTACAGCGATGATGTGCTTTATGAGTAGAAGTGAATCTCTTGATAGCAAGAGACTATTCAACTAGATAGCAAGTCAAAAATAACCTGATAGCAGGACAAATGTATAGTCAGTAATTTACACTTAGTGAGGAATGATAGATTTGAGTGTAGTGAGTGGCACTCGATCCCGTCGACAGCCCGAAGGCCTTGTACTGATCACTAGGGAAGTGAGAGATCTTCCCCGATACCCGCTCTTTACAGCTGAAGACATCATTGTCACTGCCCCGAAGTGGTAACAGCAACGCCGAGTCAAAGGTAGTGAACAGTAGCTGGGATCTAACCCCTCAAAGCTGCCTTAGTCTTAGTTGAATTTGAAATCTGATAGCAGATTTGAACTCAGCATACTTGAAAACCTTGAGGAAACATCCCAAGTTATTGCTTTGATCTGCTTGATAGCAAGCCGTAGAGAGCTTGATTCACCAGCGTTTTGCAATGGAGATGTTTAGAGGCCACCCATGACAAGATAGCTAAGACTCAACCGATTGGCGTTCAAAGTGCTACGTTGAGAGCTGTGTCAAATGCCCAACATGAGACATGAGTTGTCCCAGCGGTTACGGTCTTAAATATGACACATTCCCTTGCCACACTTATCACTACGGCATCGTCCGCCGTCCCGAAGGAACACCCTGTCAGTGGAATATTACAGCAAAACTCTCCGTGTCTTGCTCGCTTTCAGTGAAAAGCCGCTTATACCATGAGAAGACTGGCTCAGACATCATTAAAAATGCTTTCATTGACTTCAGCAGGGTCGAAAACCCCAGAAAACCTCCAAAACTAGTGAATTTAAATTTTTCAACTTTTTAGCACTACTTATGAAATTTTATAAGTAGTCCATCACTTAGGGTAGGTCAATAGCGACCGAACCTTTTTTGAATCAAGTCAAACGGTCTTGTAGAAGCAAAGTTACGAGCCTTTAAAGTTTTGGAGTCTTTTATGGCCTGGAGACGAAGGCCATCTCCTGGCGAACCTCTAAGTCTCACGCCTTAGCTGATATCAGCAATGAAATTTTCTAAGTCGGTTTCTTACAGAAACTTGGAATTTGGAATGTCCGAAGCTATCATCGGAGCTCAGAGAGACGACCTACCTCTGACAATCGTTCTCCTCTAAATGACAAGTCTCCGTCGGTTCCCAGCTTATATAGTGTGTGGCGATCAGCTGATGACGTAATACCCATCATCCAAACACTAAAAATCCCGTCTATCTTCGGTTCTAGTGCTCCGATTGAGCTGGAAATACACCATTTCCATGTAGAATTTGACGCTGAATCCGAATCTGACCTCCGTTTTCCCATCCGATGCTTCGTTTTGGCTCTACAGTAGGCAGCCATCGCAAAAATTCTAACTCTGTCGTTTTTCCGAAAAATGTTGGAAATTTTTCTCGCCGATGACTTGAAACTCTCCGATTGACATGAAACTCACCATACAGATAAAGAATCTGACGCTGATTCCAAATCTGAAATCCGTTTTCCAATCCGATGCTTCGTTTTGAAGCTAGAGCCCAAAACGTCCCAAATTCTAACTCTGTCGTTTTTCGCCAATGTCACAAAATCTTAAATGGCGTCTCACACCTAAACGAAGACAGATAGGAACAAGCCGATTCTTTCACTGAACTTGTCTTACTCTTAGCTTTCAAACGAGCTATCGCACGACAAAATCCGTCCACTGGAAGCCAAAATCGAAGCAAGCTGTCCAGAGGGGGGGGGACGTCAGCGAAAAATTTTTTATCTCCGATTTCGCTGGAAACATCCTTCCTAACCCAAAATTTCACGTAGATTCCGAATCTGGCCTCCGTTTTCTCATCCGATGCTTCGTTTGGGCGCTACACACCAAAACGTCCCAAATTCTAACTCTGTCGTTTTTTCGAAAAATGTTGAAAATTTTTTCTCTCCGATTGACTTGAAACTCACCATACAGATAAAGAATTTCACGCTGATTCCAAATCTGAAATCCGTTTTCCCATCCGATGCTTCGTTTTGAAGCTAGAGCCCAAAACGTCCCAAATTCTAACTCTGTCGTTTTTCACCAATGTCCCAAAATCTTAAATGGCGTCTCACATCTAAACGAAGACAGATAGGAACAAGCCGATTCTTTCACTGAACTTGTCTCACTCTTAGCTTTCAAACGAGCTATCGCACGACAAAATCCGTCCACTGGAAGCTAAAATCGAAGCAAGCTGTCCAGAGGGGGGGGGACGTCAGTGAAATTTCAAAATTTGATGAAAAATGTTTTGGTGACGGTCCCAGGTCGAAATTCCACACTTTGGAAAATTTTCAAAATTTTACCCATACAAAGTCACTCTGACACTTAGGATTTTTTCAGGTAAGCGAGCTCCGACCTAAAATCTTGTAACCGCTCTAACTTTTGAACGAAGACAGATAGGAACAAGCCGATTCTTTCACTGAACTTGTCTTACTCTTAGCTTTCAAACGAGCTATCGCACGACAAAATCCGTCCACTGGAAGCCAAAATCGAAGCAAGCTGTCCAGAGGGGGGGGGGACGTCAGCGAAAAATTTTTTATCTCCGATTTCGCTGGAAACATCCTTCCTAACCCAAAATTTCACGTAGATTCCGAATCTGGCCTCCGTTTTCTCATCCGATGCTTCGTTTGGGCGCTACACACCAAAACGTCCCAAGTTTTAACTCTGTTAAAATTTGAAGAAACTGTTTTTCTCGCCGATTGAGCTGGAAATCACACCACAGATGCAGAATTTTACGCTGAATCCGAATCTGGCAGCCATTTCACCATCCACGACAACCTAGACGGTCGCCCACGTCAACCTAGACGGTCGCCCACGTCAACCTAGACGGTCGCCCACGTCAACCTGGACGGTCGCCCAAGTCAACCAGGCGGTCGGACCAACTCACTCGAGTCTCACACTCTGTCGTTGCAGAGGGGGGGGGAGTCAGCGAACATGTTGTGAACCAACCTGGCCGGCACACCACGACTGACCACAACCTCTGTCGTTCCAGAGGGGGGGGGCGCGCTGTGTTTATTCTGGACCTTTTGTTACTACTTACCTCTCGTACGGCATGGGGAATACGACGTCATTTCATTGTAGATCCTGGAACAATCTTCACTGATAGAAACTAGTGATTGAGTTGCAACGTATTTAGAACTTTGTAAGTAATTGAAATGGTTTGTACATTTTTTGATGTAAAAACTAATTTCAATTGTTGTTTTCTTCAAATTCAAAACGGATGACGTCATTCCTCCCCAACTGAACTGGGAAATATTTCCCTCAAAGTTCAAGGGTCAGGGAAGAAGAAGTTCAGCAGGCCACATGTGTTTCTCAATGCGAGCGGCGAGTGATGTTATTTCCCAGTCTGAATATATGCCATGATGTTTCCGCACAGCATGTTGTCCACATGATTCATTCATGATTCTTATCCAAGGATGTGTGGAGTTCAATCAGTGCTTATAATCGCTGTTACTCTCGCCGAACTTAGTATTTCACCTGTGCGGTGCCATTAGATGATGTAATGTTCTTTTCTTTCCTCGAGTTCTTATCTCATTCTCATCTGTTTCTTACTCCTGTGGGTTTCCAACTTGTTTAATTTATAGAATGAAATAATATGAAGTAGCAAGTACTAACACTAGACAGTGTCCAACAGCTTCTGATGCTGTCTGTTATTATTATTGTCTATTATTGCCGTATTTTCCACACAGAAGCCCACGGACTTTTACTTGGCACTACCTAAATCACAATTTAAGTTATTAATTTAATACAATTTTATTTCATCAATTAATGTATGCAATTGAAATACAATTTGCCCAATTAGGCTAACCCCAATTATCTACATAGTATACAAACTTGTGTATCGTTGGTTAAAATTCTATTTGAGGAAAATTAAGCTAATATCCTACAACAAAACGTGAACCAGTCATGAAATCTATTGAAATTTAATGTAAAATCTTAATTATAGAACAATAAATGAACAAGTCATTCGATACACTAGATCATTGAGATGTTTCAGAACATGATAACACATAATTTAGTGACAACAATATAATAAGACACTGATCATTTTTCAGATCAGTGCGGTTTGAAATTAGTAAAATCACTCTTGCTGCATTCTAGCTTTTATGGGAAGAATTGTCAGTTTTGGACGTTTAGAAAACCAAATCGGTTTTCCAGAAAACCAATTGGCTTCCTTAAAAACTAATTTGGTTTTCCAGAAAACCAATTGACTTCCTTAAAAACCAATTTGGTTTTGTAGAAAACCAATTGACTTTCCCAAAAACCAATTTGGTTTTCCAGAAAAACTTTTGGTTTTCCAGAAATCCACCTGGTTTTCTGGAAAACCAATTGAAAACCAATTTTTTTTAGAGTGTAGATTCATGAAAAATGAAAAAAATTGAAAATGCAAATTTTAAATTTGAATTTTTGGTATGAAGATTTTCGAATCATGCAAAATAGTCACTACTATTCGAAAAAGGAGACTCGAATTATGTAGTAATACTGTTTTCAAAAAATTTTATCGGAACATGAAAAATTTGAGGGGGCACTTTGTGCCTCACCGGTCCTACGACGCTAAAAATCGTCCGGTCCTGATGGGGTAAGGCCGGGTTGTATGAAAAAGATTCAAGCTTGCAATGTAGCTGACTGGATGTTTTTGGAGATAAAAAGCAAGGATCGTGTGCACTAATCAGGAGGCGAAATACGAAAGGCAGACATCGAAGGAGAGGATAATTATGACAGTGATAAAGAACTCGAGACGCTACATTTGCAAGGAGTAGAAACAGAAGCTTATGCTGAGTGAAGATGTGATATTGACCATTTGTTTTTATTGATAACGAGAGTTTTGAAAAGGCAATTTACTAATAGGATGCACTGAGATATTATACGTTCTATCGTTTCTCATCTTTTTGTGTGCAACTGCAATTCAAACGAAGGATCACAATGAAGATAAATTTCTTAAACAAGCAAATGTATTATATGATATGGGCAGCTCCCGAATCGATAAAATGATTCTGATAGATGCTATTTTGATCATCTAAAAAATCAAGAAATGACGTCTATCTACATCTTCTGTCAGACAATATAAAAGCGTAACACTTGCATGCAGTCAAACTCCAATAGCAATGGTTTCAAGCAATAGCAAGGCCGGTCGAATGATGTATTTCGCACAGAATACGCACATAGGTGCGGGCTCTATCTGAGGGCAGGTTATTTGATTATTTTTTCAAATCATGTGCGAGTTCTATTCGGAAATGAATTGTATTCGACGGCGGGTTCTGCTTCAGAAAATGCGGTAATCAATATGACAAACAAATGAAAGCTAATGCAAAAATGCCAACATGCAAAAATATCAGAAATATGGAAGTAAATTACCAATAATTTAATAAATGCATTCCATTTTTCATACATTATTATTGTACTCAAAAAGATCCATAATTAAGATATGTACAAAGATAGATCTCATCATCATCATCAGCGTATTTCTCTCTCCCTTAGGAGGAACCCCTCTCTCTTCAGCATCCACAAAACTTTGTCTTCAGCCATGTGGCTCCATGTGCGTCCGATGTTGCGCTCTAGATCGTCGCGCCATCTAGACTTCCAAATGCTGATACTCATATATCTTCCTGAACTCAGCGGATTCTCCACGGATGAAGAACCGCTCGCAGAAATAGCGCTGGAGAAGATACAAAGTGGGTTTCTTGTCTTCATTAGTAGATCAGATGCGGGAATCAAGTGACATCATCAATATTAACTTGCTCATTCTGGCATTTCCCGGGGATCAATTTTGGTTCCATGTATATTCGCATTTTTCGTGGGCTTCTGTATCTGGTGACTCGGAAATCGTAATCTGCGCCAATGACGTGACTCTCAAAGAGATGGTTACCAATGGTCATAACCCTCAAATTCTGAATTCTATAAAGGATTTATAGAATGATATTGAATTTATCTAAATCAAGTCAACTGATACTTTATGATCGCAGGACTTCCGGCAATACTAGCTGTGTTGTGACATACCTGTTCAGATTCTGGGTGTTAGTTGAACTAATGTTTCAAATCAGGAATTTTACTTTAATGAAATGCTCAAACCATGACTTCTCATCGCCTGTTTATCATCAGAGCCTTAAAGACTATTCTCAATAGGAAAGCAATATTCATGGTGCATGAAGCTTTAATTGTTCCCCACCTTATGTATGCGGCTCCCCTGTTTGCGCATATTCCGAAGACCATCGAAAATAAACGTGAGAAATTTCATCGACGGGGGTATCGATTAATTTGTGGGAATTTCTACGATGCAGATAATGTCCCCCTGTTCTCTAACAAGAGATCTGAATGGGCGAACAAAAAGTGTCAACGAATAAAACAACAGCGTGACGCGCCAGCAAAAATCTTTATTATCAATAGTGTCAATTTCTTATATACATGAATGGGAGACATGAAAACCGGACTCATTAGCAGACAACGCTCAATAATGACGTCACGAAAAGGGAGACATGAAAACCGGTCTCATTATCAGACAACGCTCAATAATGACGTCACGAAAAGGGAGACATGAAAACTGGTCTCATTAGCACACAACGCTCAATAATGACGTCACGAGGGAAGAGAGAGAAAGTCGCGATTGAATCAACACGCACCAACACCTCTACACAATAAGCTCGACAACACGCAAACAGTATGCTCCACAGCACATACAATAAGGTAGCTCAAACTCCCACAAAAAGGTGCAAAACCATTCCATCCCACCCTTTTCGCAATGGCATTCTTAGACGTCTATTACATAGCGGAAAACTTTGCCAACCAGACGGCTACATTCGTGTGTACTATGGATGTGTTTTATGCACAGAATTAGATGTTTTAACTATTTCAATTTCCTAGAAGTGAAGACTAATTCAAAGCGATGGAACATTCTGCAACTTAGTGAGTGGACAAAATGAATCCCTAATACCTTACAGAGATAGGAAAAACCCATGCGTCGCTTGCGGATTGATGTGAATTCCTCCAAAATACTTCGATTGCCATGATTCCTTCAGATATGAAGATTTCTGATCATATTATTAAAGAAGATAGAGAGCACACAAACATGACTTCACCTGATGGTTTCACCATCATCTTCTCAGCATTCCTCACTGCATACACTGAATTATTTGATTCGGAGGACATCCCAGGGTCGATGTTGACCAACGAAACAAGAAAAAAACTCAAGGTTCTCGCGAGCGCTTTCGACAGACGTCGTCTGCCATCCTCAAGCAACTGAATTTTAATTCATGATACAGAAGCCATGCTGACAACAGATGATCATATCTCACTGCTTGTAGAGAAGAAAAAGAGAAGAAACTATTCAATGAGCAAGCTACATGACATTATCATAAAATTCACCTAAATCAATCTTAGTTTTATTCGAAGACTGAAGTTTCCGTGTCCACAGTGATTCCTTTACGATTCTTTTCCTCCAGACAGACTCCCTATCCACTATGGTCAACGAATCAACATCAATTCGATGGTCAGTGTCCACCAAATGCTTGGCCAACTCTGATCTGCCCGTGTCCAACTCACGAATGTTGCGAACATGCTCAGCCTTCCTTTTCTCAATCGGTCTTGCAGATTCCCCCCACGTACGAGAAGGAACAATCCTGAAAGCCACACTTGATATGGTAGACGGAGCCCAAACAAAGTGCTGGTGAAGGTCGCTTTCTAACCAGAATGTCTTGTAACGTAGAAACCGAATCAGATAACTCAGTCACATGTCCCTTGTTTGCTCAATACGCTGAATGTAGCTAGACAGCGTTATGTGTTTTGGTGTGTTCAAAATGATATTATAACAAATACGCCACTCACTGGCTAGTGTTCAAAAGGCGAGTGACAGCTTTTTGTTTGATAGAGTTTGTGCCATTTCCAATATTGTGCGATATACGACACATCCGTTCTAGGAGCAGTGAAGGAGCAAGTTGTCTAACCCTGTGGTTTCATACTAAACCATATTCAATGTCAAAAATGTTGGTTTGTCTTTATTTTGTGAGCAATATAATGTCTATAACTCTTCGTGATGTTCCTGATTTTCGTTCAATCAACTATACAATACTTGCTTGCTTAATCGACTGCTATTCTTCACAGCGACAATTTGAATAAATGAATGACATTCAAATTATCAATAAAATTGAATTTCACAATCAGAAGCAGAACCTTTTAATTTTATCCGTGAACTAAAACCACACTTTATTAAAACTTGGGAGAAACTCAATTCGTATTTATTTAATGAAAAGGTGTTAATTTTCCATCTGTTCAACTGATAATTTGACAAAGTGTTATTGCTTTAGCTGATGTTATACCGTTCTAAAGGAAGCTGCAATTAATGGAAAGCTTCAACAAAAGAAGAACTTCAGTGGCAGTTCGCAAAACTGGGGCAGTAATACATCACTTTACAACAATTTGTTTTAATTTGACATTGTCTGTCTTCTCAATGACTCCCAGCAGGTTTTTTAGATGGAAATTTGTCATTACGTCCTGAAATAATTTGTTATTACAATTTGCAATGAAAGTGTTCAGAAAGTTACCTTTTTAGAATTATTTTTTAACGTACAGTACTTTAGCAAATTTTGATCGTTTATAGTGAATTAAAGTGTAGTGTTAGAGAAGACGTGTGTTGTGATTCTGCACTGATAGCTCACACCACTTAAATAACCGCTAAACCATAGAGTAGGGATATATAGGTAGAGTGTCGACTCCAAAAAGTATTTGCATGCAGTGAAAAGTTTTATATGAAAAGATTCAGTTTCTTGTGGAGACTACGTTCCCGTGGTCCAAAAAATTATTTGAGCAGTTTTGAAAAAAGTGAAAATTTGCCAATTTATATACTACCGAGATTACTCCTTTATGTAAGCAGTATGCAACAAGTTGGATATCAAAAGGAATGAATATTTGCTAAAAAGCATCCTAACTGAGCGGAAATTAAGCTGGTCATCAAGGGAATTTCATGATCCGTTTTATAATGGAAGTCTCCATGAAAAAGTCGACATCTTATTGTGCTTTCTTGGCTGAAATTTCAAGTTTCTAATTCATGAAAGCAATCAGGTCATCGAGTTGACAATTTAACAAATATTACCTCTCCAACGCTGTCATGACACGGAGGATCTGTAAAATAATATCATTTCCTTCTGCTTTGCTAACATGATCAGTCAATTCCGTTGCAATTTCTTCAAAACTCCATAAATGTGTATATCTTACATTTTAAAACAATTCCGATTATATCTCCCTTGAGGTCATTTGATAAAATCGAAAGTGTATACACATTGGGGATTTAATAAATGCGGAGTTACCACTCTACCTAACATACTTACTCTATGCGCTAAACTTCACACAAAACATCCGCTAATATCAGATGAATTTGACAGCGTCATAACATGATGATGATTGATGACGTCAAAGTATGAAGACTGATGACGTCATCGTGTGATGACTGATGGTGTCACAATTGAAATCAGCAGAAAGCAGAGAAATATAGTAATTATTCTTTCGGATATATTCTGCCTAGACTGCAGAATAATATCACTGAAATCGTGCTGTATTTATAGCAAATTCTGTAAATATCATTTTGTGATCAGGACAGTCTGTTCATCGGATGTTATGACGTTTTCATCATCTTTAACAGCAATCCGGTCAAGCTACCGGTTACGAGGAATGTTACATTTTTGCCTCCTCTGTAAAATTCCCCTAAAAGTGCCTATTTCTCCCTAAAAGTGCAATCATAATCATGAAAATGACAAATCTCATTTTGAGTAATTAAATGCTAGATCATTACGTTATTAAGTGTATCAAACTTGGAAGTGCATGGATCTACATATACAAATGGAATTTTGTGACGTTTGACCCTCGGTAACCTGCAAGACGACTAGAATCAGAGTTAAAAAATTGTCGTTTTACTGATGTTGGGTGACAGTCTACAAATTAAAAATAATAATTTAGGAAGAAAATGTCAGTAGCTCTCATACTAGGTCTATATCAGCAGATCTGTCTTCAAATGACACTGCCAAATGAAGTTGACCGAGTTGATCAACGTTTCGATAAAATCGAGGCATCAGTCCAAAGAGCACTGATGTCGATGTCAGAGGAAATGGAAAGTATCCAATCATGGCACAAGAAGCACATAATATACTTCCATTCCCAACTTCATACCTTGTGGGATGGGGGATTCAGCGACGTCATTCTCCGTGAAAAACGCAACCGGCTGGAAATCTTCGAGAGAGAGGAGATCTCTGACTGAAGCAGACCGATATCTCGAACTGGAAAGATAATGTAAACACACCAGACTCAGGGTGAGCTCTTTGAATGTTGTCTGATAATCTGAACTAGAAATGCCCATCGATGATTTTCTAGGCCTCAGTGATAGTTGTGCACACATTGCTGCCAGTAATTTAGATTAATTGACAAAGTAATTAGTAATTGCTGACTTCCAATAAATATTCGAAAGTTAGGAATAACTGATTTTTTTTACCACGAGGTGCTTATTTATTAGTTCATTGGAGAGGTGTTTGAATAGCTGGTAATTCGAAAGGGGAGAATTGGCAATGAAGGTTGGGAAGCAATAGTGTTGAACGGTCTTTCTCCCTCTTTTGTTCGACTTTGATTGTGGCTTAAGTGCGCGAGGCACAGATGTAGAGAGGGGCTGCAATCGTTCACTTTGTCTATCTCTCCTTCTCAATATTAAAATTCAAATGTTCAAAATTTATGTTTCATACCAAGCATTTGGGTAAGCACATGGAAAAGGACATTTAAGAGCATTTTTGCCCCACTGCGGTGTACGTGTTGAAGTGGCTGAAAAGTTTCACTAATAATACTGTACAATGAATAATTCACAATCTCTCTCTCTTTCTCTCAAAAGATGACGTTTGCAAACTGTGTGTATGCAAACAGGCATTACATGCACAGCCAATGACACATTATAACTGATTCTCACACGAGGCTTTCGGCATTAGACAAAAGGATTATCTTTAGATCATCCGTCTTAGTGCAGAATTGAGGAGAAGAAGTGGAAAAGGACATTCTTGGGATTATCAATTCGTTATACTACAGATTCTCGATCAGCTGTTCTATTTAGTCCTCACTCGTTCGCATCACATGGAAGTCGGGCTTAATGTAGTTGAAGACCCCGCGGCTGCGTCACCTCCAGATAAGTAGATTTCTACTTTTGCACTGCATGTGCAAAAGCTTAAGTTACATGCTAAGAAGACAAAGTTGATTACTCAAAAGCTTAAGTTGCTTACTTGTAACGATAAGTTGCATGCTTAATGAGTTAAGTTGTATTTCAGATGGATAAGGTACATGTGCAGAAAGTTCAGTTTGATTTATGCTTAACATAGAATTGCAAAGTTTTGCCTTTGTTTAAGTAAATAGGTTAATAGGACTATATCGGATTCCAGCTGCTTGTTGATGATCACATGTGAAGCATGCGATCGTTGTAGATTCGTATTTGAAAGCTGTGTATTCCAAATCAATACATCATAATAATTATGTATTTCACGCGAAAAGCGAAAATTCGATTATCTTTGCAAAGTGTGACGATCAAAGGCACTGTCAACCATGCAAGTCGCCGCTCTTTAGATACTGTTGTGACGTATACGGATGTCCACGACGCAATACTGCTTTCAATGTACAGTCCTTTCTTGCCTGTGCTTTGCACCTACAGTCGCTAGTCCCATTGTGACTAAGAAACTGCTAGGAAGTTGGTAGGTAGTTTCTAGGTGGAAGCTAAATAGTGGCTAGGAAGTGACTAAGTGCCAGATAGTTAGTGTCTAGGTTGTTGATAGGTAATGGCTAGGTAGTTGTCAAGTAGTGGCTAGGTAGCATCTCGGTAGTGTCTGGGTAGCTTATAGGTATTGACTAGGTAGTTGCTAGGTGGTAGTTAGATCGTGGATAGGGAGTGGCTAAGTAGAAGAAAGATAGCGGCTATGTAGTGTCTAGGCAGTTGATAGGTAGCGGCTGACTAGTTGCTAGATAGTGACCAGCAAGTGGCTAGGACAGTAGACAGATAGCTGTTGCATAGTGGTTAGGTAGTACATAGGTAGTGGCTAGATGTCTGTAGCGACGTGAGACGTGTTTTATTAAAAACAAACTTCCACCTGTGCTAACGGAGACATTAACGCCGACATTCAACGCGATCCACTTCACCATTCTCTGCAGAAACTTTCATTACTCTATTAAATGGAGACTCGTTTCACAAATCACCGCTGAAGCTACAAAGGGGACTCAAACGATGGTCAAGATCATTGCTCAGAATTGATCATAAAATCGGACTTCCTAAATTATGTCGAAATTCAGTCGATTCCTTGCCTTCAAATAGTGTCGCACATGCAATAGCTTACATTCCTTTCTTTCAGGAAGACCATGAAGAGTTATTATCCGTTACTTTGCTCGCTGAACAGTGGTCAAAATATGAGAAGCACTCAATTTAAGAATCGCACTTTTTCAATAAGAATGTATGATGATGAATTCCCCTCAAAGTTGGATTTGTGGCTCTTCTTTTGTTTGGGGTGCCTCTCATGATTGTGTTAGGGTTTCCTCTTTTGGTTGGGTTAGGGTTTCTTCTTTTGGTTGGGTTAAGATTTCCTCTTTTGGTTGGGCTAGGGTTTCCCCTTATGGTTGGATTAGGGTTTCTTCTTTTAGTTGGGTTAGGGTGGCCTATTTTGGTTGGGTTAGGGCTTCCTCTTTTAGTTGGGTTGGTGTTTACTCTTATGGTTGGGTTGGGGTTTCTTCTATTGGGCTAGGGTTTCTTCTTTTGGTTGGGTTAGGGTTTCTTCTTTTGGTTGGGTTAAGGCTCCCTCTTTTGGTTGGGTTAAGATTTCCTCCTTTGGCTGGACTATGGTTTCCCCTTATGGTTGGATTAGGGTTTCTTCTTTTAGTTGGGTTAGGGTGGCCTATTTTGGTTGGGTTAGGGCTTCCTCTTTTAGTTGGGTTGGTGTTTACTCTTATGGTTGGGTTAGGGTTTCTTCTATTGGGCTAGGGTTTCTTCTTTTGGTTGGGTTAGGGTTTCTTCTTTTGGTTGGGTTAAGGCTCCCTCTTTTGGTTGGGTTAAGATTTCCTCCTTTGGCTGGACTATGGTTTCCCCTTATGGTTGGATTAGGTGTTCTTCTTTTTTCTTTGGCTAGGGTTTTCCCTTTTGATCGGGCTAGAGTTTCCTCTTTTGACTGTGTTAAGGCTTTCTATTTTAGTTGGATTAGGGACTTCTCTTTTGGTTGGGTTAGGGATTCCTCTAAAGTTGGGCTAGGGATTTCTCTTTTGGTTAGGCTAGGGTTGAGAAGGAATGACTGACAAGCGGAACTGACCTATGAAGCGTTTAAATTATGCGCATTTTAGAGTCATCAACTTTTTATACACGCTGATTACATTGACCGTACCGTAGGTCATGCGATTTGGAGTCTCATATCAATTGTATATTTTGAAAACTTTTTACATCTTCCGACAAAGTAAACACTTGGCCTATTCCCATATTTTCTGTTTCTTCGCGGTCAAGGCACTTTTTACACGATTTGTTGGAAATCTGCTGATCCTAAGTTGACTAGAAACTGTCGCGGCATCATCTAAAGTTGAGTTCTGAAAGACCTACCACTGAACCCATGTAATTGATTCTAACCCCCTATAGTTGAAAACATGTCTAAAATCAAACGCGTGTGATGTCTGCGCAATTGCTTTGTACTGCATGAAGCTAAACTTCCATTCTGAGGACTTTATTGCTATCAATTTCTATGCACCATGCAGCATAGGCCTACACAACACACCAATGTTTGAATAGACACCAACGATAATAACATTATCCGTTTCATTCTTATTACGTCCATTTGTCAACACTTCGACCTGTATCTTTTTGTGACAACATTTCGAAGCACTGTCGATCCCAAAATGAATAATAAAGAAAGGGGAGATCAATGCGCTTCTAATGGCACTTGTCCCAACCCCGTGCGATGCTTACAACGGCCGCAAATTGCATCTGAAATTTATTTTAAAAAAACTTTATTTTTGAAATAATTTATGAATGAAAGGCTCAAAATTTTTTAAATAAAACTTTTTAGAATAAAGAAAACTGCGGTACAGATTGCATGATCAAATAATTCTATTGACAAACATGTTTCAATACTCGAAACGCACCATCATCAGTGAAAAGTGATACATGCGCAAAGACTTAAATACAATTATAATAATAATGCAAACCCTAACATTGATTGTATTAATATGCAAATAAAATACAATCATGTAATGTGCAATTAAATTTTCCTAAAGAATGGCTATAGTTCCTCTTTCAGTGAAAAGGTTTTCTTAAAATGTGATACTTATGACCCAAAACCTGATGATACTAAAGTCTCTATTTATTGGAAACTACCATATCTTCCAGAAAGTCATAAAGATGTTACTATGAAGGTGCACAGAATAAATGTCATTTTGAAAAATAGTCGCTTAAAGATAGCTAACAATACTTACAAATCCTATTACTTACAGATCCTATTCCGTTTAACGAGCATTCCTCCTTAATATACAAATACAGTTGTGAGCACTGTTGAGTATGCTATATCGGGAAACTCGTCGCCTACTTTCTCGCAACTGTCTGTCTGCCAACTTGGTTTCATCGACTGGTATTTACATTGAGATCAACACCTCATGTTGAAGTCAATCTCTCTGATTCTCCTGGTCTCATTCCTGTGTGTGATTATGTCATCACAGTATCACTACAGCTCCTGCAAACTTCTTCGTCTCCGACGAGATTTCCCCATAGGCAGAAAGTTGCGCCGATCGCTTTGGTATCACAAGCTCCTACGTCACAGCACCTCTCATCTTTCCCAAACAACGTCTACATCACGTGACTCTATCTCTACCTCCACTGACCGCCGTTCTGTTGCTCCATGTGTTCCTGTCCCACTTTATCCGAGCAAGTCAATCTACAACTTACGTAAGCCGAAGAAAAGTGCTATCACTGTTCCATCCATTCTCATGTTCAACGCGCGGTCTCTATTCCGCAAAGTCGATGAACTGAGATTACGATCTGCTTCATTCAATAGTGACTTGATCTGTGTCACGGAAACGTGGCTGAACGACTCAGTTCGCGACGAGTCTGTATCAATTCCCAATTATCAAGTTTTGAGACTTGATCGTGATTGTAATGGAGGTGGTGTGGCCCTGTACTTCAAAGCCCACCTAAACGTTTCTCAAGTTAATCAATCTTTTCCGACCAATATCAAATCAAATGTACTATGTTGCCAAATTGGTGATTTCGATACTCTTCTAGTTTTAGTTTATCACCCATACTGGGGATCGGTCCCCTCGCACGATATTCTCCTTGACTTTTTTCAGGATTTGATTGATAACACAACATGTAGGCATGTTTTGATTTTGGGGGATGTTAATGATCTCCGTTTGAGTATAAATGATTTTTCTGAGTATAATGGTCTGACACAAATTGTACAACATGCTACGAGAGGCCGTAACATTTTAGACATTGTTCTCACTAATCATGCTTTGAAGTTTGAAACTCCGACTTGTATAGCTCCTCTCGGTCGTTCTGACCACAAAGGGATTTATGTTAAAAGCTCTGTTCCATCCCCCAATGTTTCCTGTATTAAGAAAGTCCGCGCCTTCACAGCTTCCTCCTTTGCCTCGTGTTATTCCTTCCTTGGTTCTGTGAACTGGGATGACTTTCTGAGTGTCAGTGATGTAGACTTGATGGTCTACCTTTTTCAAGATATTTTGTTATTCTGCTATGAACTTTACTTTCCGGAAAAACATGTTCGGATGCGCTCCTCTGAGCCACCTTGGATAAAACCCTCTCTGAAAGTTCTGTCGGACGCCAGGGATAAGGCTCTTTCCCGCGGTAACTTTTGCAAATATCTTGCTTTGCGAGAGAAGTTCAACTCCCAAATCCTCAAAGCTAAGTCTCGGCACTTTTCTCGGTTGCACTCAAGCTCTCCCTCAGAAGTCTGGAAAACAATTAACAGCCAACTAAAATGTACTTTTGACTCTCGTCTTGATCCCTCATTAGCTTCTGAGCTTAATGACAAATTTATTGAGCACTTTGCACCTCCTGATATCCATTTATTCAACAATTCTTCTGTCCATAGCACCCATTCTTTGTCTGTTCCTCATGTTTCTGAATTTACTGTTTATAACATGATTAGAAGATGTAAATCGAATTCTACAGGACCTGATGGCATCCCACCACACTTTTTCCGTCTGTTTGCCGAGGTCTTAGCCAAGCCCCTTGCTATAATCTATAATCGTTCGCTCGAGACTGCTATCTTTCCTCAGCAATGGAAACTTGCTAACATCACGCCATTACCCAAAGTTGACGGCACTTTCCGCCCAATCTCCATACTTCCATTCGCCAGCAAGGTTCTCGAAAGGCTGATACGGGACAAGGTTGTTCTACCGTCCATTTCTGTGCCTCTAAATCGTAATCAATTCGGTTTCATTCCGAACTCCTTTGGCGGCTGTACCAATGCAGCACTTTCTATTCGGCTCCACTTACTTCAACATCTTTCCAAAAATCCCGGCAATTCAGCGAAACTATTTGCTGTGGATTTCGAAAAAGCTTTCGATTCCATAAGTCATCGTATTCTCTTAAACACCTTGAAAGAACAACTTCACTGTAATTCCCACTCTGTTAGGTTTGTCCAAAGCTTCCTGTCTGATCGCTTTCAGAGAGTAACGTGTGAAAATTCCACTACGCACTGGAAGTGTATCACCAGTGGTGTCCCTCAGGGCTCTGTACTGGGCCCCCTTTTATTTGTCCTCCTGATTAATGATTTGCCCTCCTTTTCCGACACCACCGTGGTAGCCTACGCTGACGACATTACCCTTATCCATTTTGTTGAAAGAGACTCAACTTCTGATTTCCAAGCTATCGTAGACTCTTTTCATGACTGGTCTTTGAGTAAGAAACTGAACATCAATATTGATAAGACCAAGCTTCTATCAGTTCGGCGGTCTATGACTCTATCTGTTGCTCCTGTTACAATCGATGGGTTTGTTATTGATGAAGTTCGTTCTGTTAAGATCCTGGGGGTTTATTTCACGGATGATTTGAAATGGGATGTTCAATTCAACTTCATATACAAAAAAATGTGTAGGAGTCTTTCCTGTGTAAAAAGGTTGAAAGTGAATTGTAACACCTGTAATGTTATCTGGCGAGCCTACAACGGCCTCGTAATGTGTCATTTGAATTTTTGCTGGCCAGTGATATGTGATTTGCCTATGAAATACTTCGCTAAGATCGAACGAATTGATCGCCTTGCCGCCAGATGGGCCAATATCAAAAATGTTCTTCCTCTGAGGAATAGACTGGACGAATCGTGCATCAAACTGATAACGAAAGTTTCCAAGAATATTGAAGTACACCCTCTCAGCGAATTCTTTGAAATTCGCTCTGAAACCTGTAACACCAGACATTCTAGAGCTTTACTTCCTTTACGTCGTAAATCAAGATTGTACAGTCAGTCATTTGTAAGATTTTCACCATTTTCTTGAATTGTTGCGAGTTTGTTTTTTGTCAAATACCGCTATGTAGTATTTGAAATATAGCATTATTATTATTATTATTATTATTATTATTATACACTAGGATGAAAGAGCATGTCAACGGCAGACCAGCCTCTGAAATCTCACTACATGTATATGTCCATTTCCCAAGTCAGAAGTAGTTTTCCATTCTATTACGTACCAATTATTATTTGTATTGGAGAAGCTTTACTGATAAAATCTTACAAGAACCAAAATATGAAGCTCATGAATACTCAGACGCAGACTGATCAATTGCTGTTATTTTGGTTGTTTTTCTTTGCTATTGTTATTATTGCTCGCGCTCCTTTTGAATGAACTTAAGGATGTATTTAAGTCTTTGCGGATGTGTAAAGCTTTTTACATTACAATTTATACTTATTTATTCCACATAACTTGTCACTCATTAAAGACGACATGGACATGGTATAATAAGATGAACCGTTGCATGAAAATTCAAGGAACTGCGATGATTTATTAATTGTCGAATGAAGATCAGTTAAAATAGCAAGCATGTTTCTCGTAGTCCTCTGTGTTGTTCCTCGAAAGGAAATAATTGCCTTTCATTTGATGATTATTCACAATTTTAAGCAAATTTCGGGTGAGGAGTGCTATATAAATCTTATTGTGTTTCCGGACTAGCTCGACATGATGAGCTTCATCGAAACTTATTGAACTTTCATAATTAGGCAAGAAATCGCATGAACTATACAAAGTTTAAATATAATTAACAAATTAAAAGCTATTGACCGGCGCTGTGGCCTTGTGGTAGAGTGTTCGCCCTGCGTCCGAGAGACCTTGATTCAAACCTTGGTCGGGTCAAACATAGGTACACACTGCATTCTTGCCAAACACTTCTTGTAGCACAAAAAGATTGAGACTGGCACAAAAAACAGCTCGGACACATGGAAGAAAGGCTCCGTGCCTAATGTGCTTCCGAGTATAAACAACGTTAGTTAATTTATTTATTTAGACAAAGTGTCATTCCAAAGTACATTTCCTGGATTATCATTATCTTTCTATGTCTTTCTATGATACAAAAAGGTTAAATAAGACATGGCCTGTTTTATATGAATTTTAAAAGCTTGGCTTTGAAGCCTGTTTAAAACACAGTAGTCTTAAATCTTTCCTTTGGCACCCATCAAATTCATCGCAGCACCAACAAATGACACTTTTGAAAGAGGATGATGTGTAGGAAACCCAATACTTTTTAGATTTTGTAAGCAGATGTCACCTACAACTATTGAAAAAAGTCTAAAAAGAATCAAACCATGCTTTCTAACTACTGGTATGAAAGTTTTGCATGTTAAGCCATACCACAAAATGGCGTGACTTCTTTGAATGCGTTTTCTCATAGAAGACTTTTAGTGAGTCTGCAGAACTTTGCCCGGGGTCAGCATAATTAGATTTTATTATACTTTTGCCAATTTTTATAAAGTTCTTCATTTTTTGAATGCTCAAGGCATGAGTGATCCACAAAGGGTCTCCGAAGAGCTTCATCATGCGCATCTAGCAAAGCCGATTAATTTATGAATTGGCAAGCATATAATTTCATTCAACTTAAAACAACTCGTTGACTTTATCAGAAATTAGCAAGTGAAAAAAGACGCCATTCAGATGAGTGCAACTTCTGGTTTTTCATCTAAAAGAAGAAGAGAACGTCTGACAATTCTTAACAATGGGAATGAAGCTCACGCTCAATAAAGTCCATTTAGAGAATATAATTTCCCATAGATATCTTTAAATCCCATTGAAACTGGCCGTGAAAAAATGATTGATGAGAGAATATCTACAAGAGAGAGGAAAGAAATTGTTTCGAGGCATTGTAAAACGATTTTATTCTAAGGTTCATTAAGTACAATCTGTAAATATCAAATTGCAATATCCTTTGCTCGCAATTCCTTGAATCTTATTCTTTCTTGCTTATGATTGCAAGACGTAAGACAGCAAACTTCAAGACAAACTATAGAAAAATGCTCTATCAGGCCTGCTGTCGTTCGAAACTCACTATGTATAAAAAGTGGCGGAAATTGTAAAGCAGAAAAAGTGAAGTTGTCATTGTAAAGATGCCTCTTGTCAAAATTTTATGACAGCTTCAATGAATAAGCCTAGCGATAAGTGAATTTAATAAATTCAAACTATGCTAAAAGGTTTATCTAATTTAATACATGCATTTCCAAGTTGCAACAAAGCACTGCGTAGCGAAATGAATTATTTAGGTCTCATTTGAAGGAGCAGCAAATCCTAAGACTTTCTACTTTCCTCTTCCTTTCGATCCATGCTCTAACTTTTGCAAAATTACAGCTAATGATGTTGCTATTAATGATTGCATTATCTCATATTCCCTAGCTTCAATTTGAATCTTTTGGATTATTGTTTAACCCTTTCATGCTCAAATTATTTTCAAAATTAAAGTCTTTTTGAAAAAATTCTTTAAATTCTTTAAATGCAAGTTGCGGACGTTTTAGGGATCGTACGAAGTCGGGAGAGGTGCCATTAGAAGCGCATTGATCTCCTCTTTCTCTTGGTTGCTGCGTAATGCTGTCCCAAAAGCTGCTGCTCAAAATGTCCTCAAGAGCGAGCAATATGCATGAAAGTGTCAAGCTGATTTAATATTCAATTTATGTAGGCCTACACGGTGAGTCAAAGTCACTAACAACTCAGTAAAGTCTTATCACTCTAGCCAATAATTCAAGTTCCGCAGTTCTATGATTTACAGCAATAATCCGGCAGCCAGAACGAGTTTCTACAGGAAGCGAGGCCGAAAGTGAGACCTTCACAGAATGATGTACACCCTCTGCCTACTTCGAATCGCTGCGTCTGCCGAGTTCTAGTGAGCTCCTCTTCTTGTCTGACAAGATCAAAGAAAAATACATGTAAATCCAATGGAACGCAGATTGCAGCTTTTGGTTAGAATGAAATTTTGTATGTTTTCTCTGATTAAACGAAAAGTACTAGCCTAGAGTCATAATTTTTGGCATGAAACGTCTTCAGGTCATTTCCTCTCATTTTCATGCACCGTTTTCTATAAAGCTAAACACATTTAAATTTGGCGAGCCTCTTAATGTCGGCAAACACCAACATGTTGGCCCACTTCATCCACATTGAACCCCATTCTCACATACATCGCCGATCAGATGCATGATAATAACTAGACACCGACATCTTAGGTGAAAATTTTCGTCATTTTAGGTTTTTTTCAGGTGAATAATTTTGCAAATCTAGGTTGCCTATTTAGGTGAATCAAAAATCCATTGAAATACCTAGATTCATTGAGAGCGATAGTCTTTTTTGTTAATGTTCATGAATTGTGCTTTTTTCGGTAACTAATTTGTAAACAAATGCCACGACAATAATCTCCGTATGACATGTAGTTTAAAAGAGAATTAGAGAAAGGAAAATGACAAGTAAGTCATCGATTTAATCGCGATTCGGAACGATTTCATTTCAAGCTATAACAACTGCACAGATCAAACATTAGCAACAAAGTAGGCCTATATATGTTGCAAATTGTGTATTGACAATTCAAATGTACAATTTTGTATGTGTCAAACAGATCTAAATTATTCGTATTTCAAATGCAATATAAACTATATTAATGTATATAAAGGAATAAGAAACTATGACCAGAAACATGTGGCACTACCCAGAATCACTCATTAATGTCTTCACTATTCCGATTTTAAAAGCAATTCGTTGACACGATTTTCTCAATGCTTTCCAATGTGAGTAGATGAGTTAATCAAATAGCAAGTTTTAGTCGTAATGACAATATTTAGGTGATTTAGGTGTTTTTACAAAGTATCCGCAATTTAGGTAAAAAATTTATTTTAGGTGATTCACCTAGGTTGTCGCTGTCTAATAATAACACATGCACATTATGGTAAAAAAAGTAAATAACCTCAAGACATTCCATGCCAAAAAATATGACTCTGGGCTTAGTACTTTTCGTTTAATCAGAGAAAACATACAAAATTTCATTTTAACCAAAAGCTGCAATCTGCGTCCCATTGGATTTACATGTGTTTTTCTTTGATCCTGTCTGACAAGAAGAGGAACTCTCTAGAGCTCGGTAGACGTACAGATTCGTAGTAGGCAGAGGGTGTACATCATTCTGTCAAAGTCTCACTTTCGGCCTCGCTCCCTGCAGAAACTCGTTCTGGCTGCCGGATTATTGCTGTTAATTAAAATGAATAACTTTGTTGCACCTTCAGGTGTATCTTTTGTCTATCTGTTAATGTACACTGATGCTTACCGAAGAATCATGTGTGCTGCAATATTCTTGCGAAGTAGTCAAACTAAAGATCAAAGGTTTTGTATTTTAGGAAGCCGATATTGTGCACATTCATCGAAGTGCTATCCAAAATGTAGATGGATCTGCATATCAGCTTTGTGTGCATCAATCTCCTGATCATGCATTTCATTATATCAGCTTCCTGAAAAGACTTTATTAAATCCACATGTCAGATATAGTGTAATAGCGACGATACAGTAGCTCTTAATGCTCTAATTATTTCACATACCGGTACATTTCCTCAATGATTTCCAATTGCTATTTTATCTCATGACGCTCATTACTGTAACTACATTTGAATTTACTACTTATTTATATCCAAATACATTATTGTCCGAAATGCATCAAACACTCGCGGTCACTCTCTGAAACTGTACAGACAACCGCGCAATCGTAACACTGGCTTAATTTTTTTTGCCAAAGAATTTTGGATGACTGGAACGCACTTCCTGAAGAAATCGCTGTCATGAGCTCTCTGAAAATGTTTAAGTGCAAACTGCTTGATTTCTTATGCAATAACAATGTAACTATTCATGCAGTGTAAATCAAATGTGTTTATCAATATGTATTTGTCCATTATCCTGCCTTGGTGCAGTGGCGGGCGCGATTTGATTTTTACTCGATTCCGAATCGTACGACTCAGTGCACGATTAATCGAAAGTCTTGCGATTCTGAATATTTCGAGATTCGGTGATTAGAAGCTTGCAGTTAATCTAGCTTTCATTTTTCCATTTCTAGACCAGCAATCATTAAAAATTTGACAATTTCCGTCAAAATTTAGAGCATGTGACACTTCTACAATCTCACAACGATTGCAGAACATTAGCAAATTTATAAAAATTGTGGCAGTCTTAGACGCTGAGCTATAAGAGTTCGTCAGAGCGACTCAGAATGGTCCAAACCAGCTTAAAATACCTAGAACTGGCACTCTACAATCTCTATGATCATCAGTCGCACGGCAAAGCCAGGATAAATAAACGCGGCCTGTTGTGCAGTCCTTCAGCTTGCTCAGCCATTCTAGATATTTTCAGCTGCTTTGAGCCATTATTAGCCGTGCTGACAAGCTCTGGTAGAGAGAAATGCCCAGTATTTCTCTGCCAAGGAATTTTTGAGCTTAAAACTAGAATAGACGTCTTTCAGTTCTGCGCCTAGGCAAACTGGCACTCAATCTTCATAACTAGAAAATCTGCAAGTGCAATTGCTACCGGTCTATGTTGATAGAGTGCACCATGCAAGTTAAATGTACATGTAAATCGGGCATTATGCACATTGCTGTCTCTGTAGTTACTTCATATGATTTCAATGCGGAGATATAATATGATAGGGACTTACTATGCTTGACTACCTTGACAACATGTATGATTCGTATAAATCGTGTACATGGCATAAACGAACGTGTTTAATGCTATGGTATAAAATAACGCATTCCTGTAATATGGCATGGAAGTCCATGGGTGCGGGTGTAGGGAACTCCCATAGAGACTTCACACGGCAACTCTGTCTAGCTGTACACGATCTCAGGAACGAGCACCCTCGCATTGCAAATATCTCAGACGATGAAAGAGTGTACAGAAACATTGTGTTTACGTCATCAAGCAAATTTCATGGAGAAGTCACATTGTAAAAAAAATCGCACGATTCCTGGTCATTCAAGAATCGCGCGATTAATCGTGCGTAATCGATTAACTGCTCCTACCACTGCCTTGGTGCTCTATTGCACTTACTGGTGTATTTGAATGAAAGAATAAATGAAAATATTGACTGATGCAGCAGTATTAAAGATGCAACACGGTCTCGGAAAATTTGAATTTATATTATGTACCGATATGTCTTCTGAAAGTGAATACTATAGGAACTTGTACTCCCAAATATTATGTCACACTGTGATATGCCGCTAAACATGTCTGTGCTCTTTATCACATATTTTTCATGTCACAGAAATAACCATGATTTATTCAACAGAAGGAAACAAGCCGCATGTAATAATAAGCGAAGTAGAAGATGCTTTGAAGAAGATGAAGAAGGAGAAAGCACCCCGGGAATGATGGCATAACAACCGAGATGTTGGAAACGGCCGGAGAATAATTTTTGAAAGTCCTAAATGCACGGTTCAACCGATACCTAAGAGAAGAAAAGATACCGAGTAAATGGAAAGAGTCAACAACGGTTTCGATGCACAGAAAGAAGATAAAGATCTCAAAAACTACCGCCCCATCCGTCTTCTATCCCACATACATAAGCCTTTTACTGAAGTTATTGCAAGCCGATTAACACGCTAGTTGGACGAACAGCAAGCGAAAGAACAAGCGGGATTTAGGAAGAACTACAGCACGATGGATCACATTTTCACCATGACACAGTTGGTCGAAAAGTCAAAAGAGTAAAAGCTACCGCTATGCATCGTCTACGTCGATTATGAAAAGGCTTTTGACAGTGCGGAGATAAGCACAGTGCTACAGTCTCTGAAAAAGCCAGGAATCCCAGGAACATGAGTGAATATTCTGAAAGAAATGAACACAGACTGTATTCCCAATAAAGTCATTTCGTCATCCAGTGTAAGTATTACGGCTGAGAAAGGAGTCAAACAAAGCGACACCATTTCTCTTAAGCTCTTCATGGCTTGCCTAGAGACGGTCATGAGAGATATCAACTGGTCTGGAGGAATGTGATGTATTGGAGAGCTCTTTAATCACTTACGGTACGCAGACGACATCGTACTTCTCGCAGAAAACGTCGAACAACTGCAGAACATGCTGAGGGAGCTAAACATCAAAAGCTCAAAAATCGGTTGAAGATCCACCGCTCAAAAACTAAGTACATGAGATCGAAAAACGTAGCGCCCGGACTAATCACGATTTAAGAAGTGGAAATAGTAGAAGTGAGGAGCTACATCTACTTGGGACAGGAAGTGAACATGGAACGAGATCTAGAAAATGATTGACGAGCAACAGCGGGATGAAGAGAATTCAACTCGATAAAGGATGTACTGAAATCCAACATCGACACAAATACCCGTGCAGATCTGTTCAACAGCACCATGCAATGTTATATGCAAGCGAAACGTGGGCAACAACAAAGAAGGAGGAACAACGTTTGGTTACGGCACAAAGAGCCATGGAGAGAACTATGCTAGGAATATCACTATTCCAACATGTCAAGAACGAAGAGATCAGGAAAAGAAGCGGAGTCAAGGACGTCATTGAAGAGTACCGGAAGGACAAACACCGATGGGCTGGACATGTCGCACGACTTCCCGATAGAACATGGACAAACACAGTCGCAGAGTGGTAGCCACGAGAACAGAGAAGACCAACAAGGAGACCCCCGAGAAGATGGGAAGACGACCTCACGAGAACGTTCGGACCAACATGGAGACGAACAGCACGATTGAGAGACAGATGAGGGTAATGCTGTGACCAGCGATGCCAACCCGGCATCCGATAGTCTGGTCGGTCAAGGTAATCTATTAAATGCATGATACGAGTTGAGCGACGAGTCTTTCGGATATGATAGTTGGTGCTGATATACCGGATGATGACCTTATGAGTGTTTTGACTACGTTAGGCGAAATACTATTCCCTGAAATTCAAAAAACGACGATCATCTTCTTTGACCATTGTTTATCACACTCAGCAGATTTACTCGCCGAGCATGTAGTCTTTATTGCCTTCTGCACGAACATTTCGTTTCAAGAACTTTTTCATAAAATTGATTTTGTAAATAGCATATTTATGTCACTTTTATCAGTTTTCTCTATAGCTGCTTCCTTTATCGTATTGACATTGATTTAGTGATATTTTGCAATGTACTCTCAGAGTTCAACAGAGAGACAATAAAGATACTTACTATTAAACCACTTCTGAGAATGAATTTGAAACAATGTTGTACAAACATCAGTGCTGAAAAAGTTAAAATATCGAAGAAATTGTTCAATAATTTCTTTCATTCATCTCAATGATACTATCTGCAGAAAATAAAAATAAATGGAATCAAAGAGTATGCAACAAATAAGGATTAAAATATTTCTTGACAATGTATAGTATTTGACTTCTGCTTGCTGACATAGGCCTAAAACTGCTATATACATGTAAAATTTTGACAGAATTGGAACTAAACTGAATAGTTAATTACTAGTATTAAGATACATATAATATCACCCAAAGAGTGAGATCAAAATTTTAAAATGAAGATTCAGATTTTGCCCATACCTACAGAGGTGTAACTTTATTTCAATGACTTTGAAGTCAAGCAAACAAAAATAAAGTCATGGTATAATGCATTATCTTAAGCGCTTTCGATGACTCTAATTATAAGATAACGTCATATACAAAAGGATTCCAATTAATCTCACACTGAAAGTTGTGGGCATTCAAATTACATAGCTATGAAATGAGATTAAGTCAGTAAAAAATATGCATGTATAGCAAAAAATATCGAGACATTAGACTACAGAAAATTAACATGGATTAGATGAAAGCAGAAGTGAATTAAGTCCAGGCCAGGACAAATCACTAACATAATCTTTCATGATGCATAATGAGGGCTTGAATAGTTTTAATAAAATGGCCTCAGTGATCTTAACATGTTACACATTTTTACAGTATGCAGCCACAGGGAAATAGGACTCGATCTTGTGTCCGGAGAATTGATTACAATCCCAAAAATGCTTGTATTTGGAACTGCTTTGATCTTTTGGGACTCTCGATCTTGTTGCCGCCCACTTGGGATAGTGCTCTTTGATTCCGATACCAAGACATCTCGCTGTGCAACAAATATAACTCCATCCGCAGTCGCATTTGAAATGATAACAGACCTTTGATCGGTGAACGAGAGGAATTGTAGCCTTCAAAGAACGACAAGGGATCTTCACTGTTTTAGGCAGTACAACAAGCTGTGCTGCATAAAAAGTTCTCGAAATGGATTCACTTACGTTTTTCGAGACTAATGAGTGAAATTTGTCTCCCAAGAAATGGAATTCTAAGGTGTATATATTTCCTAGTTTTACTATCTCACAATTTTTTTTAAACTGTGTATATATATATATTTTAAAAATATAAAAAATAATAAAAAAAATATAAAAAGTTTTGGTTTTTGGTACTTTGACTTTTTTCCTTGAGTGCTTTTTTGGGTTACTTATTATTTGCCATTTTGATTTTGTCATTTATTTAATATATATATATATATATATATATATTTCTGATCTAATTCATTTTTTGGTATATTTTTCACCTATTCATATATCAAATATATTTATTTATTTTGTTTGAATTTCTTTCTTTTTCACTTTGTTTCACATACTTATCTTGGGTATTTTGTCTTTAGTCCTTTTCTATGAGTTTAGTATCTTGTTCCAGCCACGCACTCATTGTGGAGCGCTGTCAGTCATCTTGTTGTCCATGGTTGGTTTCCTTTGTTAAGTTTGTCTATTGTTCAGCTTTCATGCCTGTCGCGATCGTTGAATACAAGTATTCATCTAGTGTCTGATTGGTCGGCTGCGTTGTTTGCTGTGGTATATCTGATTCCAAGTGTCTTTGCAAACTGTTTTTGTCAATTTTTCGTGAGCATGGCTAGTGGACGCTCGCCGAAAACGTTCGACTGTATCCTTTTGAAAAATATAAATGGATGAAAGATCTCTTGAATCTGGGTCCTTCCGCTATTCAAACCTAATTCTAAGGTTTATTTTCATTCTCTTTACTGAAATTCATTAGACGAAAAGGCTGTTTTAAATTTTTCAAGTCTCGTGTGCCTTTATCTTCATTCAATTACTATACATACGAATAAATATGACCGCAAAACAGGCGTTTGGACCTATTCACTATTCTACTGACTTATTATAACCTCAATCGTTCCCAAAGTCATTATTTCAAACCCGTCCGAAGAATGTAGCTTCGAGTTGCCCCGCTTCCGAATAGGAATGAATACAAAATGAGAACAAAATACGCATTTTATCTATTTTTGTGATCTATTGCATCTTCGATAGTGAATCAATGCACTCACTTTCTGCTGCACTCAATCCCGCTCCAATTGAGTTAGACTTATATCAATTCTACATTGCTTGGCGGCATCTCTTTTTTATGTTTTAATGAACTCGTACATTAAAGAATCCGGAAGCAGCTCTGTCCATCAAATACCAGAAGGATATTTGCGAAGCTTAATCCTCAACCCTTATCTGATTTGGAAAACTGTAACGTCCTTGGAGCATGACGAAAACCTTCCGCCTTTTCCTGAAGCTTGATTCTATCAACTCGTGGGAGATTGCTACAAAATACGAAGTTTCACTTTTGGATAGAACTTTGAAAAGCAACATTATACCATTGTCTGCTGGCGGTGCTTAACTTTGATAATATTTACTCGTTACTATGAAGATATATCCGATGATGTGAATGTAGGTCACATATTTTCGAGACAATTGGAATCCTGTTTACATGAGAATCAAGAAGATTCATTTCAATGATGAATTTATAGCGAACATGAGAATTTGTGAAATTGTCAATCTTATAGGGATTGTAGTGTCTATAGAGAAGGGTGTCACCAATTGTAGGTGAAGTATGAAGTAAGTAAACCATGTTCATTCCGTTTTCATGTCCACTCAAAAAGGTTCTCGAAAAATTTTATTTCTTTTGGTCCTGGTGGTAGCATCTGGTTCTTCTATGATTCATTATATGTAGCGTGATAAAACAACATTATAAGTTTTGGGTTTTGGCCATCGGTCGGAAGAACAGATTAAATGTAAGTCAGAAAAATCAACTTTTCTCAACCGAAAATGTATTAAAATAAGTATTACAATAATTTTACAACTTGCTGCGTAACGTTTCGCCACCGCTTCGGCTGGCACAATAAAAATGAATGTCTACTGGACACGTACATTGAGAGATATAACTACTATTAGGAGACCTGTAGCCGAGTTTCTGATATGAGGGAGTCGCTGTGATGACGCTCCGGCGTCGATGTGGTGACTGAAAGTTGATGTACATCGCTATATGCATGTTTTTATTAATTCTTTTACACCGATAGCCTGTTGAGGACATGCACTCATAATTTGACATCTCATAGTAATGAATTCAGTAGGCTCATAATCTAGACCTATGGTGCAATATAAGTAGGCTTCAGTAGTCTGTAATATATATGATTCTAAATTAAGATTTCCAAACTGTTTTCAGCTATTATACTGATTCGATAGCAAGAGCTAATAGCTGAAAACAGCATAAATGTACACTTGCATGCTTTATGATCACCTGTAAGTTGTCTGTTGATTAGCTGATAATGACTTAAAGGGAAGTATACGTACCCTTAGAAACCGTAAAGAAGATGGTAAAAACTGAATTAACATATGGCATCAATATTTCAAGTATCCAGAACTGCAATTGCAGTGACTCTAGGTCTAAAAAAGAGCTTCCTTATTTAAACATTGCATATTTATATAATTGAAAATCATCAAGGATACCATCCAACTTTTATAAAGGTGTAGTCATAAGTAGTATGATATGTTGTGACCGTAATAATTCTAATTGGTCCGTGCGATGAGACAAAAAAGTGTCTCATAAGCAGGAAGTTTGTTTGATAATACGTAGAATCAGCCATTTGGCTGCTAAATTGTCTGGAAAATGGCTGCCTAAAGTGTACTTAGTCCTATTTTCTAAACAAATGTAAAAGATCAGAAATCCTTTCTTTTCACTTGTTTATTCAATTGTATTCTAAAAATCTAAACACAAGAGAAGTTGCCCTCAAACATAGTATTGATTTGCTGAGAGACATATCTTAATGAGCAGATGTAAGATGTCAAATTCTACGAATTTCGAATCCTTGGAAGATAATGAATGAAGCTGATCTCTGTCAGAATATTTGAAAGAAATCAATTCTAATTCTGGAGACAGCATTAATGATTATTGAAGGGCGAATGTAACAGTAATGGGATTTTCATGCTCCTCTTCTTTCTCTCTGTGAACGAACGAATGTCATTTACGGACTCTCTGCTAATTGATGTGAGTGTTTTTCCTTGTGTAAATCAAACGAGTGTTGCTGGACGAGTTATAATGAAGAGTTACAGGCAATTGAATGATGCCTTGTCACGTTTATCCGTTCAGTTATTATAGGAAATATATTTTATGATAAGATGTGAAATATTCTTGAGAGATGTGCTCATAATCTAGTCAATGATGGCCTCATCCATCACGCTTTAAGAGCGATGTCAATATCTCAATTGCTCACCAGGCTCAGCATGTGCACTATCACACATAACCATCACACTGATTGAGATGTTATACGGCCGCGAGTTTCTGCAAGGAACGAGACCGAAAATAAGACTTTCACAAAATGATGTACAACCTGTGGATGCCGCGAATTCGCGCGTCTGCCAACTTCTACCCGATTCCTCTTCTTCTCGGGCAGCATCAAAGAATAACACATGTAAATCCAATGGAGAGTAGACTGATGTTTTCTGTACATGATGATGCAACATAACATTTGTCTGTGTTTGCTCCTATCAAGTGAGAAGTAATAAGGCCTGAGCCACAATTTTGGAAAGGAACATCTTCCATCATGACTTTGATGGGCTGAAGGCATTAAGTTTAAATAATAAGTTTTTAAAACAAATTTCAAGAATCAAAATGTTGTGCCCAGCCATACTATCTCTCGAAGCCTCGGTGAACCAACGGCTCCAAAATAGTCTTCAAACATTTTTCTTATTGTTTTAAAGAACTCCTATTTCATGTATTTCTCAATTTGGCACTTGTTAGCAAATTACAGAGTAAATAGTATAGGCCTATAACGCCCCCTGTAGCTCATAGATATGTCCCCAAGAAGTCAGGGAACCCATTTCATGAAAATGTTAGGCATCACTGTATTTATGTATCAGGGATGCGGAGTCGGAGTCCTGCAGTCCTGTCATTTTTGCTGGAATCGGAGTCGAGGACTCCGGACTCTAGTTTCTTTCTAGGATTGTCTTTTCACTCGGTGATTTAGTAGAGGAGACAAGCCTTCCTAGCCTCGATCACACCTACGCGCCAAAGGTCACATCAGAGACAAAAATGAAATACCAGTTAGTTTGAGAACATTCCCTCTTACCCTCACGTTAATCGTGTGTGATGGCTCCTCCAAAGCGCATATTAAAATCGAAAGTGTTATACTCATATTTTTGAAGAAGGATGGGGGATTTTCCTACCTGGTAGAGATTGGAGAAAAACCGTGTGAAGCACACATCAAGAAAATGGGAGGAGCCGAGTCGTCTGCATCCAACTTAAAGCGACATTTGATAAACTTTCATTGAAAATGATTGATATTTGATACAGCAATTATCACTAAAAGAAGGTTCAGGTAAGCCTATAATGATCTATGATGTAGGTTACTAGTTTATTTTAAAAAACTAGGCTTTATATAGGCTACTTGCCATCCGGAGTCGGAGTCCTATCAACCCCCGGAGTTGGAGTCCTATCAAAATGATAGGATTCCGCATCCCTATTATGTATACGCACGCAGGGAGAGTATAAAATCTTTACCTGATGACAATCTAAGCTCATCTACTTTGTGTATGAAGGAGCGTCTCTCTTGCACTTATATCAAGAGAGATATCAGAGCTTATAAACTTCAAGTGCTGTATGCTTCGGGACCTGATGATCGGCCCCTTCGTTCTGCATTTGCTGCAGGCAGATTGAAAAAAGTGGTAGAGAATCCTAACTTTCTTATGAAAATTGCATTTTCTGATGAAGCCATATTCTATGTCTCTGGCCCTGTTAACCAGCATGACGGACGCATTTGGGGATCTGAACCACCCAGTACCGCTTTTGAGCGCAAAAGAAATAGTCAAAAAGTGAATGTCTGGTGTACATTGTTACATCATAGGGTTATTGGACCACTTTCTTCGCTGAAAACACGATAACATCAGGTGTCTATTTCAGGGATGCGGAGTCATATCATTTTGATAGGACTCCGACTCCGGGTGGCAAGTTATAAAGCCTAGTTTTTTGAAAAATGAACTGGTCTACATCATAGATCATTATAGGCTTACCTGAACCTATCTTTAGTGATCATTGCTGTATCAATTATCAATCATTTTCAATGAAAGTTTATCAAATGTCGCTTTAAGTTGGATGCACGAATCCCTAGGGATGCAGGAAAATCCCTATCCTTCTTCAAAAATATGAGTACACTTTCGATTTTAATATGCGCTTTGGAGGAGCCATCACACACGATTAACGTGAGGGTAAGAGGTTATGTTCTCAAACAAACTAGCATCTCATTTTTGTCTCTGATGTGACCTTTGGTGAATAGGTGTGATCGAGGCTAGGAAGGCTTGTCTCCTCTACTAAATCACCGAGTGAAAAGTTAATCCTTTTTTCACTATCACGGTTCATTCCCTCAACTACTACAAGCTTTGTATGCACTGCTGTCTCTGTACTTTTGTTTGACGGAGAAAGTTGACATCAAGACAGTGAGAGCAATGCACGAAACTAAATAATTTGTTTGTGCTATATTTGGGGCCTAGTTATCAGTCGGAGTCCGGAGTCATATCATTTGATAGTCTTATCATTCCGACTCCAGCAAAAATGATAGGACTCCGGGACTCCGACTCCGCATCTCCTGCCATGTTGGAACAATGCGCTGTACCTCAATATGAATAGCTCTAGCCTCAGGTAGGCCTATTGTTCCAACAAGATGGGCACCTGCATTCTAGCCGACATTCAAGATGCGAAGTGTGACAGCATTTTCCAACTGAAAATGTTTGGGTATGATGTATAGTTAGTTGGTTTTAGCTGGAACAGACGTGGAGACCTTAGTAGTATATAGTGTGACATCCGGCGCGACGCTTCGCTTCGCTTCGCTTGCGCCGGATGTCACACTTTTGCGGGGGTTTTCAAAATTTTCAAAAAATCAAAATTTCAAAAATTTTGGTAGACTTCAAATTTCACGTGGCCGAAGGCCGAAGGGGGGAAAATTTAGGTAGTGACAAATTTTCAAAAAAACAAAATTTCAAAAATTTAGCCGGTCTCAAAATACCCAATTTTCAAATTTTTCAAAATCTCAAATTTGAGAATTACAATTTTCACCCCCAAAATCATGACCGTTCCAGGACACCGAAAATCATAAAAGTTAAGAATCTCAAAATTTGAGAATTACAATTTTTACCTTGAAAATCATGACCGTTCCAGGACACCGAAAATCATAAAAGTTGAGAATTTCAAATTCATGAATTTTATCCATCTTTCAGGTTTTTAAAATATAACATGTGACTAATAATATTTCTTTAAAAATGGAAGAAACAAAAGTGGATGAAACCGCAAGAATATATCCTTCGTTATCATATGAACGTAGTTCTACTTTAATGGACATTGAAAAGATTAACATTGAAAAAATGAACATTGAAAAACACAAAGATAGAGTACGCTATATGAAAGATAAGGAATCTCAATTATTATTAAGATTAGAGCATTATAAAAAATTAAGAAAGAGATGGAGTAAAGTTAAGAATGTAACACAAGGAATTGGCATATTCTTAACAATAAGTTTAGGTGCTTTAACAATTGTTATATCTTCAGGTGTTTTAGTAATTCCAGTAGTTGCTACAGCTTTAAC
>CAJQUW010004324.1:0-163854 GCA_907163375.1 Prostheceraeus crozeri | reverse complement strand
AGTATGGTGTTGGAATGAAAAAATCGCGTCACACGGCAACTGTGTCTTTTCCTAGCAGGTGTCATTTTCATATTTAGTGAAAGTATCTCAACCGTTGAAAGAGTGAATAAGTAAAAAATAGCCTAATAGCAAATTTCATTGAGCAGTCACCTAGCAAAAATTCGCGCGATTAATCGAGGGGAATCGATTAACTGCGCTCACCACTGCAAAGGTTCTATTTCTACTTCAACTCTTAAACACCACAATATTTTCAAGCTTTTCGATCATAGATTGGGCTCTCTTTGTGTCTAAGCACCTGATTTTTTTAAGATATTTGATTTAACAACATTCAAGTTTACATGTACATGTATATTTGAATCTCTTAACGTTTCGAAGTTCCTATTCAGGCATTGTTATTAGCACAAGATTTGAGCGTAGAAAACGTATACGTATTTCTAATGGATGCTCTGATTGGTCAATTGTAAAACGTGGCGTGTCACAAGGTAGTGTAATTGGCCCGGTTCTGCTTGGCATATTGTGA
Source organism: Prostheceraeus crozeri (assembly GCA_907163375.1). Taxonomy (NCBI): domain Eukaryota; kingdom Metazoa; phylum Platyhelminthes; order Polycladida; family Euryleptidae; genus Prostheceraeus; species Prostheceraeus crozeri. The sequence continues at coordinate 163,334 of CAJQUW010004324.1, read as the reverse complement.
CTCTCTTAAACCAGAATGTCAAAAATCTACAATAATCAAATTTGAAGATGATGCTACCATATTGCGCTACATTCGAAACTCTAACATTTGTAACTTTGTAAAGACAAGTTGCAATGTGAAATGTTTTGTCTTGAGAAGTGCTCTCAAACATGGATTTGGCGATAAATTACGAAAACGTGTATTTTGAATTGTGCGACTAAGATTTGTTACGAATTCATACCAACAGTGTTTTATTCGGTGTAACTTAAAAAGTGCAGGCAGTCCACCTGATCTCTTGTGATATGCTACTGAACCTTTATTCGTCCTCTCTTACTTTATGATGCCCCTTATTTCTGCAACAGGCTGAAGTATTTATTTGAAAAACGCAATCGTGCTGAACTAAGGCTTCCCATTTTTACGAAATGTGTGATGTATTAAAAAATATCTATAAAATGTATTTGTAAAAAAATGTATTGAATTTGATCATTTGTCGGTGGCTACTGGCCACTTATGCCATCGCATGTTTTAAAATATTTCTGACAGTGAGCAGCATCCCCTATGTTGCCTCTTTGTTACAAGATCTGTTGCGCCGAGAAATTCTTGTCCCATAAGACAGCCGTTTACAGCAATTTGTAGGTATGACAATTCATTTATTACATCTGGACGCCAATGTTTAGTTTGTTCATTTGTCTTCAAAATTATTTAAATTGTAGTACTCACTGTCTAACTATCTCATGTTTGCATGATGTCATGCTTTCACCGCACTTGTGAGCCAATAAATGAATTTTGTTTTTGTCTTGTCTTGTGCTTGAATTGTATACTAAATGAAATCATTCTCGTTTTTTTTCGCCCAAAATGTCGATCTGAAGCTTGCCGATTTCTATTATGGTTGTGATTAGTTAATTTGTGCATAAAACGAAATCACCGTCAGAGCAAAAGTAACTGTTCGAAGCATTTTGAATATATACGAGTAGTAAGTACCGGTAATTCTTTTCCAAATTTTGTTTCTGAAAAAGCGTCCTTTATAAAAAGGACTTCGCATGCTAATTGGTTAGCACATTCGGATAATCAAGACGTTTGTTTATCTGATTGAATATCATAGCTAGCAATAGATTGAATGAAATACTGTGGTAATTTTTATGAGAACCTTACTCTTTAATTTTCGCTTACACAAGTCGCATCACAGGAAAAAGGAAAAAAGACAGCAAACATTCTAATAGAAAATGTTCTTGCTGGGTGACGAAGATAGGCTTCACATTAATTGAATATATCACAGTAATAACAATTTTACATATGATGATCGTTGCATGAGGTCACTTTATCATAAGAATAGAATATTCACGACAAATGTGTATTCAAACCCTTTGAAAAGCTACAACATAGACAAAATAAAATCTGAAATTGTATTTTAGAGTGTCTCTGACCGGCGACAATGTTATCCTGCATCCTGTAGTCTTTTGCTGAATATACGCCATGCAAAGCTTACAAGATATGTAGACTACGTTTGAAGACATGCAGGCTAATTACATCATATTAATACATACTCTGTAACTTCCTTGCCTTTGATGATAAAAATCTCCATTGAAAAAGAAGCAAAAAATTATGACTTGAACCAGCACAATTTGATTGCTTTTTGTTTACTGAACTGCATGTAGCATTATCCTACCATTTGGAGAAATACAAAGGAGGGCGCACAGGAATTTTGCTGCTCTCGATCTTCCGAATGCTCATATTTTCAATATCGCTTTAGCTACAACATATCGTTGAAAAAATTCCAAATTTTCATGTCAGTGGTTGAAAACATTCATCATTCGATCCGATTCATTGTCATGGATAGAGAATCCATATGACAGTCGTCACGACAAACAGACTTGTGTTGCAAAATTGCAATTACAATTACAGTAATTAGTAGCTGCAATTAATTGCAATTTTTAGACAAATTATTGAGAAGTAATTCCAATTACTTTGCAGTCAACACGGGTGAATATTCATTTAACATACAATGTAAGTTACTTTATTTTCTTCGTCGATAATGCGTTGCAGTAATTGCTAATAATACGACATTGTGATATTATACTTCGATGTGTACAGGGGTGCAACCACCAGTAACTTTTTCTAAAGAATTTGAGACGAAACTAATTATCAAAATCTGAATTAAGAACCGACAGTTATCATAAATAATTGTAAAGTAACTGAAATGTAATTGAAGAAAAACGAAGTAATTTGTAGTTGTAATCAATTGCATTTCATGATTATTCAACAGACGGAAAATAACTACGCGTCTTAGTGAATTTGAACCGCCGACGTCTGACATTCTATAGGCCAACGCTCTACCAACTGAGTTATCGACGGGCGACAGTCCGACGTAAGTCCTCAATTGATGAACGCACGTAAGAAAATCAGATGGCTTCATCCCCCAGACAACATAGCATTAACCGTCAAGCCAAACTACAGACGCAAGATATCAGTAATTCAAAACCAGCAGAAGTCTGATGACAAATACAAAAGTCAAAAGATGAGGATTGTATATTTATTATATTTGATAGAGTAGCATGAATCACCTAAATATGTGCAGCTAAAGGAAAGAAAAAGTCAGACATAGTAATGCGCAAGTAAAAATCCGATAAAAACACAAGTAAATATCACTTGAGCCAGCTGGAAATGCTCATATTCGCGCAGTTGCGGGATGATATTGAAGGGAATATCTGAGAGAGGAACACGTTCTTACTCCCACGAAATCCTCTCTGAGATATTCCTACACTGTGGATCACAGTGAAACACATTTTTGTGCGAGTGTGCCACATAATGTCTAAATAATTTTCACTATATTTTTTGAAAGCACAGTCTTTTGTTGAGCATTCGAGCAGTCGGACCTGCGCGACCAATAGTCGTAAAAATTAAATGAGAAAAATATCCCTTTTTCAATGTTAATTATTTGTTCTTCATAAATACGTTTCTTTTCTTTATCGTTTCACTCGTATAGTTGTTTTACGGTTTCATTTGCTTTTGATATCGAAAATGGATTTGTGACCCGAACACTAAAAACTCTTCTCTATGCTCCCCCAATGCACCTCCTGCTGCTATGTGTTACCGTGTTTCATCTTCACCATTTCCTGTTTATATAAAAATATCTGATTCAAATGGCATTAGCATTGGCTTAATAACTGCATCTTTTGCTACTTCCCTCAAAAGTCAAAACATTAATTTCCAACTTGGACAACGTAACATGGCACTGATGAATGATAAATTATGAGATGAATGACTGTATCATGCTTACCCATTTGAGCTGTTCCCTCAGAGATAAGTCTTTCGCCATTTTGATGTCAAAGATCTATAATTCAGGCTTCACGCTGTGCTTGCTTTCAACTTTTCTATTGTTTTTTGTTATGTTTTTCTTGCATTACTTTCCATTGTAACTTTATGTCCTACTTCTGGGGTCCTACGATTATCAGCAGTAGGAGTGTTTTGTACACTTCAATAAACGACTTTATTATCATTGTTATAATTTACAAACTTAAGAAGTTAAATATCTAATAATGAATAGTGTAGAGCAAAAAGGTTGCAATAAGTGAAGCAAGAAAAAGAAGCAAATAAAGCAAGAAATAAGTCAAACAAGAAATTAGATAAAATCTGCTATCATCCATGTATGATATTTATCGGTGCCTGACGATTGAATTGTACATTCATCCATCTCGTTTTCAACTCCAAAAAATGAAAGATGAAGCGAAATAATTATCAATAAAGCCGGTTACTAACAACTGAGTACGACGAAATTGAGTTCGTCTATACGTAATTTGTCGCTAGAACATGCAAATCTGTTGAACTGATTGACATGTCTCTATACATTCTAGAGATTGGAGATGGGTTTATGACTTTTATTGCTTAACTGAAAGTCCGTCAGAAAATGTCAATTCTGTTGTAACATTTAAATGTACGTATAAACTGAAATGGATGTATCGATCGGCATTTCAGACATAAATCCTACAAATAATGCCAAGCAATTTAGTTTTGCATTTCATGTGCAACAGTTTTTATTACTTGCATATCAAAAAACATCAAAAGCATTCGACAAAAATTTCTACTGAAGCAAATTATGCTTACAAAGAGTCCATATATAAGATAAGAGATAATGTTTGAAAAAGAGATAAAAGAAATGACCACAAATTGTAAATTGATAAAAAATCAAATAAGCAATGTAACCCATATTTTCGACATGATCCTTGGACAGGGATGGCACATCAAGGGAGCATGCAGCAAACGATGACAATTTTGTTTATTCTTCTATCTATTGCACAAACTTTTATGCAACATGTAGATAAGCGATTAAATTGTCTAATGTCAATCAAAAAAGAGACATTCAATTTAACTTAGAGTCATCTTCAATTTTAATTGAATTCTGGAATGGACAATTGGGCCTAGACTGTCCACGTATCCAAATTACAATCATTAAATACCATGCTTTATTGAACTAGATTCTAGAGGTAGACCTACTACTATTTCAGAATGTTCATGTACAGATGCAATCCTCAATAAAAAACACAAAGAGACACCAATGTTTTGAAAAAATAAATCTGGAAAATACCAAAATGATAAGAATGATTCTACCAAAGCACCAACAGCTGTTCTCATTTCAACTTGCTGAGTCGTTTGTGATCCCAATTACATTGCTTTGCGTTATAGGGTGGCATAAATATGTCAAACACAAGGCATTGAATATTGTGGAATTAAATGAAAGATGTTCTATCGACGAAGTCCTAAAGCCAATGTGAGTATAAAGTAAATTTTGTATCGATGAAGTCATTTATTGCTGAAAACACCGCTATTCCCAAATGATCTGTAGGACAGAAATTGCATTGCTCAATTCAATGACAAGCATACTTGGATACCTAGAATACTTCATCGTAGAAATGCAGCAGTTGTCATTTTGGGTTCATGGTTTTACATGTTTGGGTTTACATGCAGGTTTACGATTTTGGGTTTACTGGTATAGGTTTGATGGTCGTTTGTATGTTACACACATAATTTTTGCATCAAGTTGGTTTTAATCAGGGTGGTGATACGTCATGTGTTACTTTAGACTGTCAACAAATAGTTGTGAGGCAAGAATAAACAGTTCCCACTGAATTTGCAGTGTCCGTAAAATGCACATCTGTAGAACGGAAAGTGACTTATCAAAATCATACACACACAGACACACACCAATTATGCGTTGACGTGAATGAGCATGTCGAGCATGTCGCTTGGAGCGTTGCAAGCAAAACTGTCTGTTAAAGACAAGTGTCTTTCAAAAACTTGTCTATCAATGTAGATAAAACCAAATGTCTGACCGGGATTTCTCGATCCCGAAGATCACCGACTCGTACGTGCATTACGATTTATGACGCAGTTATCGAAAACGTATCTGTTTTGAATATTCTTGGAGTTTTTTCTCTGCTTACTTGTCATGGAATGTGTTTGAATGTTGTCGAAGTTTATCTCTTGTCCGCCGCATGCATTACAACAAATTTAATTCGTCTCTTGCATGGCAGGCCTACATTTGATTGGTCTTCTGCCACAATTCTTATTGTTGGCCTGTCAATTGTGATTTACGCACCGCACACTTTAACAAATTGGACAAACTCGGTTGCCTCACATGCCGTTGGGGTGGTGCCACGAACAAAGTTCCCCTTCGGACTAAGCTACAAAATTCGGTGAACAAATTAATCAACAAAATAGCAAAGAACAAAGACACACATCCCCTTGCACAGTTCTTTGACGTGAGATACTCTGTGTCTAGTGTCAGACTTCAACGTAAACTCCTCCCTAAAAAGAGAAATTCAGCTCTGTATCGCAACTCTTTGAAATTTTCAGCCGATGTACATGTCATACCGCTATGTTGCACTGAGAATCAAGCGATTATTACTATTATTATATATTATTATTATTATCATCATAAATTGAATTGGTCAGAACATATTTACGTGTTGAAACGTTGTGGCAACGTACTTTAGAAGGAATTCAGCAACGTCTCCGTAGCAATTCCATTCACTTGCACTTAGCTTACTGTGCACTAATGCAGTATATAGAGCATTATACAAATACATTACAGAATTGAAAAATACACTGAATGCATGTAGCTCAAAAAGCATCACCCAGTAATATAATACACGTAGTCTAAGATTGCACAGCAAGTAATCGGAGAAATTGCACTTATATACGGTACATTAGAACGAATCTGTTCCATTATTGGAACGTATTTCCTATGATTGTATTTCCTTTTTAGATCTTTATTGCGTGTCTGAGATCAACAAAACTCACCATAGAGCTTTAACTGCAATATTCAACGGTACTGGTATTTCATGGTTGCAAACTTCTTTATTTTTGAGTTGCATTTTCCGTCCTACAGAAAATTTGCAAACCTTAATGACCTTCTTGACAACAAAAATGAATGCTTATGACACAATTTGGCATATAAGGCTATGTTCCATGATATCATCAAGCACGTTCCAATTATCATAATTTGACATCAAATCCAACAGGTATGCAGCTTTCATGTAAAATCTAATTGCATGTAAATGTAATTTTCGAAAAGCTAGAATTGATATTTGTCCTACAGATCAACATTTCGTTATGATGAACGAGGGAAAAGATAATTGACTGAATCTATAATCAATGATTTAGGGGATGAGGTACTATACTAATAGGCTTCTAGATAAACTGCATAGCAATCCACAGCATTAAAAATATCGACATCAATCATATTTTGGGAACTCAAAACAGTCCAAAATTGATCAACGATTATATTCCACCAACTCAACCACACGTATCTGAATTGCACCAAGTTTGCAGCTACATGTACCATCAACCTCAAGAAGTCAGTGCTCGTCAATTGCGAATGCTAATTTTAAACTCGTTCCAATGTAATATGCGTGCAGTTATTGTTTCAAACTGCAAAATTTATGATGTCGATGTCGGCATTATTTTTTTGAAGGTTTGTGTGATAGACATCGACTGAGTCGAATTTCGAGAAAGGTAAAATGATAGATAAATAGCCTGACTTTTCATGAGTTTGCTTATGAATAAGTTACAGTACAGAAATTGCAGTTTGCACAAGTGTATGAGAAGCCGTCTCACCTTCAACAAAAAGCACGGATCTGTCACTGATGAAAGTGGTCACAGTGTTGAGTTTCACCTACAAATGAGTATAGTAAGTCTGTCTGTCATACATTGAATAATTTGATACAAAAAGATTTGATTCAGACGATTCTTGAAGTGCTTGAGAACCATCACATTTACAATCCTTACCACATATTATTCAATGACATTCATTTCGGACCTTCTCTTGAAATTGAATCACAGAATTAGATTGTTTAATCGTATCACTTTGCTAGAAGTGCAAACTGATTCAAACAGATGGCACATGCAGGAACTTAATAAGTGGGCAAAAAGAAATTTTTAATACCTTACAGAGATAGGAAAAATAGTCGTGCGTCGCTTGCGGATAGCTCTGAATTCCTTTAAAATGCTCCGATCGTCATGGTTCCTTCAGATTCGAAGAATTCAGATCATTACGCAAAAGTTTTCTCGATAATGTTGGGCCCTCCGATCATTTTAAAAGAAGTTAGCAGGCGCATGAAAAAAGGTTCACAAACTTCTCTGTAGACTTGACATCGTCTGTGTCTCTTTGCTGTGTGATCCGGTTGATAACAGTCACTGAAACTTTCCACAATTTGGCGTGTTTAATGTTGAACTGGCTGCTCATTGTTCGATTGCTATCATAGAAATAAACTGTTTATCTGACGTTGGCAGGTGCATCTAAGTGAAAATGCGTGCGATTTATGTGCCGTTATTGTGCATTGCATGAAGCTTAATTTCCAATCTAGAGGTTTTATTGTTGTCAATTTCTATGATTGCTATGGTATTTAGTCAGGAAATTGTGCCATTTCATTTACGTTACATGTTCCAATGCTTCCATTCTAGTCAAACGTAAAAAGAGATGACCTGTCTAATTCTGTGGGCATGCTGTATTAAAACTGAATAGACTTGCATGCGTGTCTTCTTATCAGAGAAATTCTTCATCTGTCACAATTCATGACATGCTTTCTACAAGTGTGATTAACGTATTCGTCCGACGACAAGTTTGTATTGCAGACTTGTGTACCAGACTTGTATATTGCAGATGTTGTATTACCCAACATCTATAATCACGTCTTTGGGATGATCAAGCAATTTGATTTTTCATCATTGAGAAATACATGTACGTAATCTTTTGACACCACGCACTGGCAGGCAATTCTTTTCGATGACAATCGATAGTGGTGTTGTGATTGCATCATCATCCCTACGCCTGAACATGCGCATGATGCAACGCAAGATAGGTGGCATTTTGACGATGTCCGAACACACTCGAGTGAGTCTATACAGTAGTCGAGCATTTCTGACGGGATTTTTTGGAGAAATGCGCTTGGCATTTCTTTTTTGCGGCTGCTCATAGTATGACAATAGTCGCTCACGTCATTTGTTCGCTAAATCAAGGCATGTAAAGAAGTTATCGGCACATACATTTCTGGTCAAAGCTTCTTCGAGTCAAAAATGATCCGGTCGGCCTCGAAGTTCTCTTGGTCCAATAGATATGAATTGGAGCAATAAAAGAAAATAGACACTAAAGAGGCAAAGCAAATGTCACGAAATGTCACGTTCATCTGATTTACCATTCCTTGTTAATTTAAACATGAAAGTCCCTTCGGGTCATTTTTGACCCGATCGGCAGTACATGGGTTAAGAACAAATAATGGAATGCTGTGGTGAGTTATGACTGCAGGATTTTCTTCGTTGTTTTTTAAACGTAGTCAATGGCGAACATTAATTCAAAATTATTAATTATTGATAAACTTTCAGAAAATGATTGATAAATGTACTGCAATGATCGGTAAACATAGGTTCAGGTAGGCTTATAATTATCTATGGTGTGGTTTGCCATTTCTTAAAATAAACTAGGCCTACATACTTACCACGCGGAGGCGGAGTCGGATTTCTATCAAAGTGAAAGTTTTCCGCACCCCTGCTTGACGGCAGCCACAATCTTACTTATTACCGTGTTTGTTATACCGATTTTTGACATCCAAAACAATTATAGTGCCAAAAAAGCAACTTAAAGGCGAAATGTAAAGTAGTACTGGAAATGACTTTTCCTGATCATAAAATCAAAACTCCGAGGCATTTAAAGTCAACGAGAACGTTGTACTTCTATTCTCTCAATCAAACGGGAAATTCTTGGTTTGATATTACTAATACAACACCTCAAATCTGGTTCAATGTCAAGCGATTTCTATATCCATTTGCAGTTGCAGTCATCCATTTTAATTTCCGAATGTTTTCAAAGCTGATAATGTTAAGCAACATTGAGCAAACACTTTAGCAAAATTAAATTGAAGGAAATGAGAGCATCAAATGGCTGCCTGGGACACTAATGAATACGTATTTTTGATCCCGTAGCAAAACATGGCGGAGTATTGTTCTGAAATGACTGATGCACTACTTAATTGCTATGTAAATTCAAAATTCTCTGAAATTGTTGCCATAATTATCAGAAAGAACAGTCTGCTTCTATATTGGATAGGATTTCGAATTTCGTCAGATGTTGACTCATTGATCTCCAAAAATAGCTACAAAAGTTACCGACATATATTTGCCTACAGAAATGCCTGTTGATGCTAAGATACCACAATGAAAAATGATGGTGGAGTATAGGACATGTACGCGCTATATAGGTCATTTTCTTCAAATGCCCTGCCAATTTATAACATTCATTAGGGATGATACAATCTTTCTGCTGATATCTCTCTGTAATTTGGTCTTCATTTCGAATGATATTTGCACACTGGCAAAAGTGGGTGTCTGATTCCAAGAATTCAAGAAATTGTACTTTAGTTCATGTCGCTTGTTTCCCACACAATTTGGTAAGAGGAAGCTGCTGATCGAAGTTAAATCCAAATGAATCACTGAAAGCTGACAATCAAAGACGAAAATCAAAACTTTAAAGAACTGGAAACTTGCAGTAGACGTCTTTTAGGTTTTCATTTTACTCTACGCCGTATGACATAAATAATAATTCCATTATACAAAGTCCATACCAACAGCACTTCCCTGAATAGACTTCCTCCGAATTAATTTCAAAAAATGAAATGGCAAAAATTTACGGTAGTGAAAAATGCATGAGCAAATTTGAATGTCTGCTTGTTCAAATGTGTTCAAAGTAAAACAAATAGAAATATTACAAAGCTGGTTATGTCCAAATATGTTTTGTGCAAAATTGTGTTTCAAAGTAATAGTTTGTGTACTATGGTGTATGATTTTACCTCAATCATATTACAACATCCCATTCCCATAGCAGATCTTGTCTATATGGTTTTGTGTTTCATACTTTGATATTATCGGCTCTTTGATGTCCATGGAAATACAACACCGAGAAATGTCACTCTTGCATGCGTCATTGTGTTATTATCTCCATCAACAGCTCAATAATCATAATAATCAATGAAGCTTGTCCTTATTAGAGCAAACATTTCTCTAACATTATAGTAAATGCATTGCTGTTCTCATCGCATCCCCTCGCACTTGATAGACTTTCATAGCAATAAAGCAAGTGCTTCATTCTCAATATGAATCCCACGTCCGTTATTATTGACAAATGGAAATTTCTATTTTTCCATCAGTGTATGATTAAATAGATCAATTATAAATAAACAAAATAAACATTACACAGTTTCTAACAACTACTTAATCAGCATGAGGGAGAAGTTTTTCGGATGCATTGGCAGAGTTTAAGGAGGCTGTGCTGTCACGGATGGAACCGGCCGCTGGGTCGACCTAATCATCAAATTATAGAGAGTGATCCTTTTTTTCTGATTCCAAACTGGCCTATGTATCCGCCCGAGTATTGGCAGATCATAATTTGTAACTATAGCCATTGCAAGTGTTACCTCGATGAAACGATGTCAGCAGTTCTGCCTAATTTTGACTGCACTGACCGCTGACCTTTGATATAGGGAAAGCTGAGGATTCTGAACTTCTCATCTCATCGGAAGTGCTACATGTGATCGAATGGACTCAATCAAATGGTCTCTCCATAAATGCATCGAAACTAAAATACCTATTCTTTAAAAAGTGCAACGTGACGCTCACTGTCCCTTCAAATATTGATTTTGTAACTGATTTAAAAATTTTGGGCGTGATCTACAGTGTCGACCTTCTCTGGGACTCGCATGTGAATTACTTCAGTTGAATCGTATGCCAACGAATTTACATACTGAAGAAGTTGCGAAGCCACATCTAGAAGCCATTGTGAAGCCACATCACATTAGAAACAGTTGATTGCCTTATATAATGCCGTCATACTCGGCGTAATCGAGTACTGTGCACCATTATTTGTAGGAATTAGCCAGTAAAACACGGAAAAGCTCGAAAAGATACGAAGGCGGTGCCACCGAATCGTTTACGGGCCCGATTGCCAATGTAGTAGGCTCACACCGGTTTGTTATAAGGGGATACAATCATGTTCTCAATGCATTTTTTAAAGTGAAGGACCCTTCACATATTCTTCAGTCTACTCGTATATCCATGTACGCATCGACATTCAAGGAAACTCATCATGCCGGCTCGTACCAAGCGCTGACATGACTCCTACATTCCTTACATGATCAGTTTATCGAGCCGCCTGTCCTGATTAATATGTAGTTCCATTACTTGCTCATTTTGTGTAACTTTTGTCTGTGTATCATCTCGATTTTAAACTCCCTACATTCATTTTCCTACAGTGACCACCATAAACCGGATTTATTTTAGCCCGTGATGGTATCTTTCACAACGAAGAAGAATCACAATTAATTTTTATTCTTTTCAGAAAATGCATCAATTTAGAGGTGCTGAATAAGCGACGAAAGACTTCTATGCCTCTTTCACGAGATCGAAAGCAGTGCGTCTTCTGGAACAGGAAGAATCGTCTAACCAGATGATAATTGTAGCCTACGAGTATGCTATCATCACGGTCTGTGAATCCCCACTGCTATGGAAGCACTGAGCTTACCCAGCATGTATTCAAACTTTTCTTAAATATTTCAAGTGCACATTGCAGACATTCTAAGAATCATATGAGGTGGGAATGGTTGACTTACTTGCCTTGTATTTGTATGTTTTTCAAAATACAGTCTTGTAATTCTTGTTAAATTGTTCACAATAGTTAATTTAATCAACTCAAAATGTTTTTCTGCTATCTTTTTTCTTCACAGGCGAAATTTTGAGGTTCTGGTTCTGATATTCGAATTTCCAGGATATTTTCGTTCGATAGATTACTTTTTTATAAACTCAATACAAGTAGCACGTAAAGTATTTGTATGGATTCAATGGTCGATTGTACCAACTTGCATAAAGATCGTCGTTTTTGGTGTCTTGGACTGAACCGCTACGAAGCTCACCTTTTAACAAACATGGAATACTATTCGTCCAACAGGAGATCGTGTATAACTGTTTACAATTGTTTCTGCAATATTCCGCAAATGCAAAATTCCTTCATTTCAATCTAGAAAATATGTTTATTAGTTTTGTGCTAATCTACTCGTATGCAGGTCGCCAATAGCACATTCAAAGTGATATGAAAACCATTGTAGATGCTTACTTATTCATGTATTTTGACAGGTCATAATGTGCTCTGTAAGTGAAAATGTCTGGAGATGTCGTTAGCACGCGAATAACAATGATTACACATAATTTTCTCAGTGAACTGGTAATAAATATGTAGGTGAGAACAGACTTAGTGTGCAGCAAGTATGTATGCCCCTAATCGGCTGAATGGATTGTTCCACGCATCCATTAAGTTGCATGTCAAGGTCTCCAATTATGACACAGAACTTCTGTCAGGCTGTCACTTGCATTGTGCTAAATCATTGCAGCTCTGGGTCCCACTTCAAACTTTCGGGTGCATTATATTTTTATTATACGTGCATCAGCTATAGCGATGGAAAGATGTAAATTTCAGTCTTCCTTTTATCAATCGATAAAAACACTCAATAAGTTTCTTTTATTTTCGCCATGTTCGTTCATTCTATAATATTCCAATTCAAATAGTCCAAACTTACGGAACCTCAGCCTCGTGATCGCTAAGTCTTAGACACACAAAAACTTTGAGCATTAAACGTCTTTGGTAAATGCATAAATACTTGTTTATCAGTTACAATGAGTTTATAAGTAGTCATGTATAAATGTTGACTATACGACTGGAACGGTCTCTTCAAAATTATTTTTGTGGATTAGAGCCTCGGACTTTCGTCTATAAAATCAAAAGAAGAGCACAGATTTCACATAAATGTCGTGTGCAAATATTTCGAAAAGAAGAAAAATAGCAGCTTTATATTATAACACGCACTTCGAGAGATTCTGTTGAAAAAGCACACAAATATAAAGAGGCACATAAATATTCTGAGTAAGATTAAGAGCATCATATTGGCTAGAAAGTCAGAGAATACTTTGAGTTGTCACATAGTCTATGACCTTAACTGTCTATAGACAACTTGTTTGGACAGTTAAGGTCAAAGACTGTGTGCAAGTTGGGAACAACGGACGCGAAATCGCTGAATCTAAATGGAATTGAAATATGAAGGAGAGTAATTGCAAAAAGGGATTCGGATAATAAAAAATTGTCGTAGAGATTGCAAGATCAAATAATTTTATTTTTTTAATCTTTTTATTATTGTTGTGAGCACTGTCAAGAATGAGTTATCAGGGAAACTCATCGCCACCTATGCACGAGAATAAAAGAGCACATCGATAGCAGACCAGCCTCTGAAAACTCATTGCATGCTCATTTACCAAGTGAAAAGTTTCTCTCCATTCTACTACACACTAATTATACTCGTATTGGAGAAGCTTTGTTGATAAACTCCTGTAAGAACCAGAATATCAAGCTCATGAATACTCAGACACACTGATCAGCTGTTGTTATTTTAGTTTTTTCTTTGTTATTGTCATCATAGCTCGCGCTCCTTTTGAATGAACTCTCGGATGTATTTAAGTCTTTGAGCATGTATCACTATTGCTGACCACTAATGATGGTACGTTTCGAGTATTGAAACATATTTGGCAATAAAATTATTTGATCATGCGATTCGGATAAATTAGTCGCACAAAACGCTTTTGTGTTCCTGGAAGACACTAGGGTAATGAGTGCGTGTCAGTTGTAGAATATGAATAAACGTGCAAGTAGCACAGAAAACTTGCACAATGACGTATCAGACATATATGCATTTATTATAAATTACTGATTTCTATAAAATGTGTGTACCAATTCATGCAATGCGCTCGATACCGCGGTTAACTCTATATTGAATTATCACATTGTCATCAATTTCATCATAGTATCAGAAGAAGCGGTCCACGAAACATTTATGAAATACATTTCATTTTGTCGAACAAAATGCTTTTGTTTTTTTAACAATGTTAAAAGTCTAGATTAAAATAAAAGTTGCACGATTTTTGTTATGACGGCGATCCAAGATGCTTGTGTGCGTCGCTTCATGTAAACGGTCATGTTAGACACTTAATCTCATAACGACTCAACTACGCATATCAATAATTCGGAAATGATTCAACGTTCCTTTCAGTCAAGGGTCAGCAGACAAATGAATTGAATGATGCTGTCGTGCTGAATTTCATCTTCTCAATGATGGGAGAGTGAAGGAACATGTAACTATGACGTGAGTTATTAATCAATTATTCATTTGACAAATCATAGCTCATTAATCAGATCACTGAAATCTTTTATAGTTGTAGTTTCTTGCCGTAAGACGTGAATTATGATATTTTATCAAAATGGTCTTATATTCACAGAGAAATGATAATAATGGTATGGCATGGTGTGTATTTCTTATAATCACAGAAAATACAGGTTGATACGTGGTACAATTTTGAAAAAACGAATAAGTCAAAATATAGAAAATAAGTCAATGAATGAGTAGGTTCTCACTAATAGAACAACGTCGCACAACTAATTGCCAACAAACGTGTTGAAGCGTCTAGCACTCCGCGAAGCTGGCTGAATAAAGCGATGATCGCTCTGGCATGATGTGAAAAAAGATATGTTGGCAATCGCTTGAAGATTCCCGGAACGAACGAAGAGCCGCCGCAAGGCAACGTTGTTTTAACTGTGGAAAG
Organism: Prostheceraeus crozeri; assembly: GCA_907163375.1. Lineage (NCBI taxonomy): Eukaryota > Metazoa > Platyhelminthes > Polycladida > Euryleptidae > Prostheceraeus > Prostheceraeus crozeri. The sequence continues at coordinate 148,172 of CAJQUW010004324.1, read as the reverse complement.
CCCCATATTCACAGTCGGATGTTCGAAAAGACAGAGGAAGAGAGCAAATAAGCCTATGCAGACGTTTCTGAAATTTTTCAAGTTGATATTCGAGAGAAGCAGTAAGAGTCACAAAAACACAAGATGCGTACTCGAAAATGCTTCTTATAAGCGAGTGATAAACAAGAGTCAGTTCTTGCGGGGAAATGAGAGGTTTCAGTATCCTTATGCCATACATTCTCTGGTTCGCCGTTTTCAGAAGTGCATTTATTTCCATAGCGGAAATTAAGAAAGGAATCATAAAGGAAATTGATAATGAAATGGCCGAATATTTTTATACCAAATATAATTTTGAAGAAGCAGAACTCCAGAAGAAACAATGGGAGGAAATGGTGCTTAATGAGGAAAAGAGAAGCTGCTTCATCTGGGAGAGTAAAAAAGGTTTCTTTAAGTCGGACAAACATCTGATAATGATTAACAGCGAAAGAAAACATATATCTAAAGACTCACATAGCAGTTTTCAGAATTCCAGAAGAACTACATGTAACCTCAACTATTATCAAAACAAGCAACGTATTAATTGTGCGCCTATCAGAAACTCCAATTTGAATAATGAAAGGGTCAGTGTACATAACAATTGGAGAAAAGGAGGCCCTAATAATATTCATTCATACCATAATAGGCCTACATGTACCTGCAAATGTACATGCACATTGGAACAAAAGCCTTTCAATTTCTACAGGCATAATAGACATAAAAGAGATATTCATTTTGTGAACAGTAACAATTTCTATGAGTGATGATTTCCATGAGTCTACTAACATTCAAAATCTAATTTGTATTTCTGTGAACATGAAATCTATAACTTGTGCTATAATTTGAAAAATAAATCATATATCCTTTGAAAAGTCCCAAGAAGGGACGTAACCGGTTAGGATACACCTCAGTTAAGTTTGTTTTTCTTTTGGGCTTATTATTTGCTTATTATTCACCATTTTTGGATTCCTTCTTTATATTATATATATATATATATATATATATATATATATATATATAATGCCTATTTTACCCTTTAGTTTAAATTACTTATATGCCATTGACAAAATACATGTGAAGCTAGAAAAACTGAGAGAGCATTGCAAAAAAATCATTGATTTATCATTAAACATGCAGGCGAAATCATGTTGTAAAACCTGCAATAGACCACCACCCTGTAATAGAACCCACCTGTAATATGCCACCATTTCCTATATTTCGATAGTATTAGTAGTGAGTACCAGGATGTCTGTTTGTGTAAGGCCTGTCCGCTATGTGATGTGTTATTTACATTTCTTCATGTGTCTTCTGAATATGTCTTTAACTTCCTATTATTAGAAGTAGCCCGCAATTGATCATTAAGTGCCGGTAATCTTAATCACGATTAGTTTTGCTGATCTTGTTTTCTTCATAGGTAGTCATCATGTGTGCACGCGTTACTAGATAGATATAGTTCATCATCTTGTTGAGTGTTTAGCCTTTATTAGCAGTATATATGTAATTTTTTGACATTAATCAATTTACTGAATGTTGATTAAATAAATATTTGAGGTTTCTATCAAATATTCATTGAATGTCAGTAAAGTTTGTATTTAGCATCATATTTAAGATCTAATCATAAAATGATAAGTCATAGTAATATGCTGAAATGTAAACATGCATAAAAAATGGAAAGAAAAATCAAAGGAACTAACTGTTCTACTGGATAACATGACCAATGATATAACTCTTGCCTATCACTCTTTTACCAGGCGCTGATTGGGATGGAGGGGAATATATGCTTTCGTCGTCAATTTTGAAAAAAAATGAAATTAATCGGAATACGCCCCCCTGCCCCCCTAAAAAACCAAATTTTTGTCAAAATAAAAAATGAAGCATGTGAAAAAGAACGCGAGACGAAAACACACCCTGTATTTATAATTTATGTTCTTAATGCATTTTATATACTTTAGTCAAGCGGCCTGCAGAGAAGTTGAGATGCCTGACAGCATAGTATTTCGAGCACTATGGATACATTGTGATCTGCTCGTTTTGCTTGACAATGCTTATTAATGCTTCAGACTTGTTTATCTTGCACTATGGTTCAGAATTCAGTTTGAATCTTGGCTGAGATGTGACTGTAAGCTTTATAAAGTCTCCATCAGAAGTCTGTCTTGATATCTTAGTATTTTATCTTCTGTCTCAGTTTTTCCAGCAATGTGGGTGCTTTATAAATATAGCTTTCACAAACGAGCAAAGCATATTGTCCAGCAAAACGATATCACCTAACTGCGATAAGTTGTGATAACCTAAAATTTATCCGCGATGCAAAAGAGGCGAACTTAATTTTAGCAAATTTATGGAATTTGCTATGCATAGAACATTTTAAAAAATGTGAATCACATTGATGTTTTGAGAATTGAAGCTTAGTATTTAGAGGAAACTTTTCTTCAAGAGCATTTAAGGACTAGGCCCCTGATATTCTTTATTTAAAACAATTATCAATGAATCTATATGTTGACACTATTTGATTTTCTAAGGTTGCACTTTGGTCATGCCCATTAATCTGCACCGAGTATGATCTGCTTGGTGCACCGACAACCTCAGAAAGTTAAGCTTATATGCCTATTCAACCCCATCGCATTTATGTTGCGGTCTGTGTAACTCCTAAATTGCATAATCTATAAGCTTTCGCAACTTTTATCTCTTGCGTAGTTTTGAACTTTTCTCCAGCTAGTGATAGCTTCACTCCCGTGATGGACTCAGTTAAGGTAATAAGGATGATTTAATGTTTAGACTAATAGAGCTATCCAATGTCATGTGATGATTTTTTAAGTCTGTGAAGTTTGAAAACAAAGATAACATATATTACATTATGATGCTGTTTTCAAACCTGTGTGCATTTTTCAATTAAATACGACTAAATAATAAAGTATCATATTTGGTTTATGACATGGACATCTAGAATGACGTCATTCATGGTTTAATGAATACAATTTTGCTGTAATATTTTGCTTTTACTTGCTTTTGCTGAAACATGTACTTGCAGCTAATTGATTTTCGCTTGACCTGTATGTAGGCATGTTCTGCATGTCTGTGTGATAACTCTGGCACGGCGATATATATTTTTGCTGCGTTCTACACAACGATGCGCATCTCCTTGAAAAACTGAATAAAATTGCAAATTCATAATTCTGAAAAACATCAGGAATTAGAGCAAAATCAAAATTGAATTCCACAATTTATCTATAAGTATGCACGATGGTCAACCTCTCAACACTACCTGACTTCACACAGCTTCTTATTATATAGAAATGTTACCGGATTGGATTACACATGTATCTAATATAAAATGAGACAATAAAATAATAATTTCGGCGAACTTTACTTCTGTTGATGCACTGCCACTGATCCGATAAAAGTATAAAGAGCTAGGCATCAATTGTTTCATATTCACTTTCTTCGTGATGAACCTCAAGTCATATCCCTTTAAGACGTTGACTGCCAAACTTCTATTACTCCCTACGGCTCTGCAGATTATTCGGAAACTGAATTTTAAATGCATCATTTCTCGATGGATATGAATATTTAATGAGTTCAGGATTATTAATAATGGTTTGCAGCATTCAGAAATACACATTCGAAAAAGTACAAGATTTCTCTGTAAGAAATGAAAAAGTCTCCCTTTCATTATTTTCTTTTATGCAGTGCAGCATCACATCGTTTTCACAAAGAAGCAACCCGACTCTCTGTTTTCAGTAAATTGCCAATCACACAAAAAGTAAGATTAACTTTTGTAATTTGTAATGCACACTCGCATAAAACAAATGGGTTTGGTTTAAGTCCTTAGTTTGATTGCAATGAAGGAGCTTTTATCTGAAGCCGGAACATTTACATTCATCATCAGAGCCTCAGATTATGAGAAAGGACAAAACCATCGCCAATCGCGAATCAGTCACTATGAATACAATATACCATTAGTGTAAGATCATAATGCGAAGAAGCATAAAAGGTAATTTAACACTTCATCCAATGCTCAAAGAATTGGCCCGGTCTTGAATGCACACAGGATAAATGACTGGATAATTACCCTATATGAATTCTTTTACGTCATGTATCTATTCCGCAATGTCTACTCTCTTAGAAATTAGAATTTTAGACAGGGCTTAAAGCCAAACATAGACATTAAAAATAAGATTGAGCTCTTATAAATATTATTTGGTGACAAACATACCGCCGGTTCAGGTGAGTTTTAAACATACAAAATGAACTTCAAGTAATCAGTGTTGACAAAAAGATCAGTCGAAGATGTTTTCAGAGCACATTTCGAAACTCTATACTTACATACTACTTAAATTGCGAACTAAGCCCTATAACACATATCTAGCTAGTCATACATGCATGACTTTTAGAATCGAAACTTTTCCATGAGGACCTGCTTACCAAATCATGCGTTTGCTTTTGCCTTTCTTTCTATAAAGCAAAGCCATTACAAAACTCTGAAAAAACAAACAGTTTGTAAAAGGACATCATTGTGACAATGGGGATGTTATTCATTAACTAAAATTCTGCCGACAGAAAATTAAACTGATTTAATTATTCTGTCGGCAGAACGGTCAGCTGACTTCATGAACGACGGTATAGCATCGAAATATTTTTTAATAATACTAGGATTAATTAATATTATTAATATTATTAATAATATTAAGATTTTAGATTAATTTTTTGCCGGCAGAATTTTAGTTAATGAACAGCCCCAATATTTGTCTTCCGCCTTTTTATTCTTTATGGTGAATGTATGATCGTATATGAGAATATCAGTAATGATATTTTTAGATTGAATCGGTTCGTACTCATTAGAAAACGTGGGAAATCACATGGGCAATCAGAATTCTTCAATACTAATACATCAGACATGAGTTCTTCATGAGATATAATGATATGAGCAGATATGAGTTTTGCATCAGAAATAATGAGTTCCTCAGAAAGTCAAGATGCGTAATAAACAAAATTGTTACATTCAGACTAAATTGATCTTTTCCATATCAATTTTGATAGTTTAAAGTGAGCGACTGATTGTGCATGTACAAATATGCACAGTAATTTTGATAAGGCAACATCACAGGCCCATACTTTGAGTCTGCTGACCATTATCGATGCTACCTTTACAATAGGGAAGCGATTTGTCCATGAACAGACTCAGATAATGGCCAATGGGATTATAGCAAAATTCATCTTTCATTTTTAATTTTCTAGATACACTATCCATTTTCGGAATATTGAAACATTATATTGAGTAAATGTCGTAAAATAAAATTTATAAAGTGAACCATTAGAGGTCGATTGCAATTTTATCCATGGGATACTCAAATATGCCCGGTGCTATCCTCTCAGTTTCTATTGGCAAAATGCTTCGTGCAGAATGGTTGCTTAAAATCAGCCAATTGCAACGCTTTCTGCTGAGGTGTAAGAAGTTCATCAATTTGTCTAGAAACAGTCTATTGAAATCTAAAAGGATCATCGTTCGTGAGGATTTTCAATCTGCGAGGAATATCAGCAAATTGGATTACTATTTTATTCAGTTGCTCATGCAGAACTAAGTTCAAATATGAATTGCAGGCTGTGTTGAGTAGACTTCAAGAGTAGTCTGCACTTGAAGTAGTTTACTACCTCTCTTTGTCTGTGTCGTTCTGTTTCACCACACATCAATAAATTCAAAATGAAAACCACTATGAAGACTGCGGAATATGAATATTGGTCTCCAGAACCACTTGGATTTACTCATTCTGAGGAACGTCCAGCTGGTAAGCAATTTTTGAAATCAAGAATCGAGCCGTGTGGGAAATCGTAATCCGTCAATTAAATAATCCTGTCTTTTCTTTATTGCACTCTACATGATTTTTAGTCTAGGAAAATATACATGTCCAGATAGTCAAAGTCAGAATAAATTGCATGAAACTTTAGATTTTTCTGCAGTATCAGTTCCCATCTTAGTAAAGGTTTACAAAAATTGGTATGTGCAGATTGTGGTATTTTTCGTTTTCTTTGAAGCACAATTTTTCAACATTGTGCATGTATTTTAAGTCAGCAATGCACTTAAACCGCTTGATAGTTTATCAATATAAATAAGTGAACAGCATCCATACTCGGAACATAATGGCGGACACCATTCTTCCATGTGGCCGAGTTTCATTTGTCCCACCCTCATTCTTTTGCTTCAGGTGTTTAACACGAATGTAGAGTAAAGTGCCTATCTCAAGACTCACCCGACTAAGGTTTGAACCCAGGTCTCCCGGAAGCAGAGTGATCACTCTATCATAAAGCCATAGATATCATGTTCTCTGAATCTCGTAATCAGATCGCCATCTCCGGTTGTGTTTGGTAGAAAAAAGATCAATTTACATACATGAATCAAATCTGATTCATTAAAGCTGATGACTATATTGATTATTTTTCCTCTATATCCAAATTTATTAGAATTCAGGTCATTTCGAAAACTCTTGAAATCCTACATAAAGCAATTAAATTGTTTTATATGAGACATACTCATATTTTGAAATTTCTTACGATGTTAAATTTGATGCAGAAAATGATAAATTCGAAGTTCCGCAATAATATAGTCTAGTGCAGCTTATTTCAATTTTTAATCAATTTCATAAGCATTTGTAAGAACGAGACCATGATTATAAAGCCAGTTAAGTGAAATTTTCACAGCTATAGAATAAAAATTGATAGCATCAGCTCTGCAAACACATTACCGGTACATGCAGTTTGCTTACCAATCATTGATATTCGTCAGTGTTAAAATGAAAGACGTATTTGATCGCAACCGTACACACCGTCTATGTAGCGCACATTATGTTCTGATATTACAAAATGTCCTTATTTCAAATGAAACTGAGACTTTTAAAGCTGATTCTAAAAGTTTGCAACTTCTTAGAAATCTTAGAAACCTTGCAGTCTATCACAATAACTTCTTTGTTGGTGTTTAATTATAAATGTACATTGGATGATTTCTTTCAATCACAAACGAGTTTGTCCACACCAAAAGTGTAATTGCTGAAATCAAAGCTAGTCATAGATCAAGGCAGTAGAGATGTGCTAATACAAAAATCATCAAATGCACATGCAAAATTGTTTCAAAATGTGCAAAATCTCTTAAGACAATCTAGTAATTGAATCACTGTGATAATGACATTTCATACAGGATTAAGCACAGATCGGGATACTTAGAGCTGCATAACTAAGTTGCTAGCAAAAACGTTCTTAAGCTAGGGCTAGGCTGACAGTCATTGGAAACCGTATAGACACTGTTTTCTGGTGATTCATTTTATAATTTCCTTTGCCAATTATAGTTGCATATTTTGCTATAATATCATATCTAAACTACTGTCTATTAACGGCAATCAGCCTCATAGAGCACAGGCCAAACAAACTATCATGTTAAAATATTTGCATTCAAGCAGTCATTTCCACTTCGATTGCTACACAATTCACATTGGACGCATTGAAGAATCATTAGCCAGGTATCAGTATGAATAATTGTGATTGCCATTCGGCATCCTGAAACGATCCGTTTGTGTCTAACAGCATCAATTCAACAAAATTTAATGAAATAGTCAGTAAATCAAATGAGATAGTTCAGAAAGGTATGCCATTTCTATCATAACTGATTTTGAAAGAAGAAGCGCACACGGTTGATCAATTCCATATACGCACAATATTGCACATAAATTCAACTTTTTAATTTTGAAATATCCTCCAACAAGATTCTGTTACGAATGAAGAAAGCAGTCACAAATGAAACTAAAACCAGCTTCTAATATGAACCAACCGAATATTCAACAGAACAACGCAAATGTAAATAGCATTGAACGAGGGAGAGTAGATTGTCACTGTGTTTTTTGTCAGCAACACGAATTGACTGTCTAGTCAAGGCCAATGGTCACGCAACATGTATTATTTTAGCTTTGACAGAATGATGAAGTGATGAAGAACTGAATACGCATATATGTTAAGAGTGAATAGAAAAATAGAGCAATAAAGAGGCGGTTTAAAGAGAGCGATTTGTTATATTATAATGATTAAGTTGAATGACATTTCATCATAAATGAATACGTTCATGCAGAGAAATAAAAGTAATCGCAATAAATAGATTCCAGCTCTATATCCTCATCTGTAGAGCAGACATAGACATTGGGAAGATCTTAGCATGGAAATTTACAGCTTTTCTATATATAAAGATAATGCAAATGTGATGGAGACACATGCAATTGCCTCCAAGTGTTTTGCATTTGCTATAAATAAGTTTTGCTTTCCATTCTATTGTTTCCACATAAAATGAGCACAATAATCAGGATAAACAGCTCAGAGACAGCGCCGAGTCTGCGGATCGCAGTGCCTCAACATACCGTGGGATGAGACTCGGTTACAAGAGCGTGGCAGGTAGGAAGGAGCAATTGTTCATTCATTATACGTCATTTTCCTTTTCTTAAGTTCGCCGCATATGTAAGTGAACGAGCCTGACAATTTGAAATGCGCATATTCCACATTGAGAAAGTTAGCTGATACGTAAGCAAACTCAATCTGTTATCAATGAACATCAAAGATGCAGTCTGTTTTTAACGCAAGTGGAAGTGATGATGGACTTGCTCATTGCGCGCTTTCTTGAAAATCTCATGTCGATGAGGACTGGTCGTCTCCCAAGATAGCCTGTGTATGGGAATCGATAGACCCAACCTTTTTGCATCCATGTGCATCTCTCTCTCTCTGCCTTTCTATGTTTTCTCTTCTTGAAGTATGTTGTCATAATTTCTCTAAGACAAAAAAAGGAAAAGTTTAATACCTATATGATTCAACGTAATGTGTTATTAGTGACAGCAGCTCTATGAATGTGATGTTTACTGTCTTATTTACATAATAGACATCATGATTGTGATTCTTATCAATGCCATCGGCCTGTATGTAATCTGCAGCGGCACAACACTCATTTATTAGTACGTGCATCGTACAAGCCTGTAAGCATGCATGGTTTTCTACTCTTGATGAAGCAGGGTAAAATTCACTTTTGTTTAGCTATCGATTCCAAAGCATCGAGTATTTCTGTAGAATAGTTATATGCTCATTCAAGGAAAACGATTGTCAGTGATTATCATGACAAAATGTACTTGACCAGACGACGGGAGATCATATTCATATTGATAATGGCAAAAAGGCAACTTTCCTTTGCTTCAAGGTCGAATTTCTTTGTTGCGTCTTTGTTCGTGCTGACTTGTACCGAAAAACACAGGAGAGTTACTTTTTTGCCTGTATCAATAAAGATATAATGAGCTGAACGCATTGATTGAGAATGTTATGAAAGAGGCTCTTAACACGAAGACGAAACCTTTCTATTTGTGACCGATGCCGATTGCCTATATTTCCCGAACATGTATAATTGAGGCAGCACGCAATTTCTACAGAATTCGAAAAAGAAATGCACAATTGAAAATGTAGAAGCTCTTTCCTCACGATCTAGAATATCCGCATGACTAGCGAGGAATATTATGTATAGACGATACATAATCCATTCATACTGATTCTAATTCAGATGTACTACTTCTATGGATGGAATGAAATCCATAGAATGAAGTCTAAGTGCATGCGAACATTTCATGCATGCTGACAGTAGTATTAACTTAATAAATGTATTATGCTTACAATTTGAAATATTTGAAAATGTGCTTGCATGTATGATATTCAAGTTCGCATTCGTCGGCAATTTTCGTATACCAGAACTTTTCCGTTTCCCTATGAGCTGCCGCCCATACAAATTCTGCTCATTATGATCTTGTTTTCCATCTTGCTCCCTAACAGATGTTGAGATCACAATAAGATGAGACCCCTAACGGAAATTGGTAGTTTGAACATACTAAGCAAAGCCGTCAGAAAGCTTCGAGAACCTCTAACGGTGAAGTCACGGAAAGTAGTTAGCTCCGATCATAAGGAATAGAGCAGATGGATGAACCGAAATTCCTCGAACTCATGTTTTAGGCTGATTCGCGTTACTTCGTCACTTCTATCAAAATGCTACTTTTATGGCCATTCTCATGCATGAGAGCAGTCATAAAATACATCTCTCCGTTCAATGTTTCCTGATGGAGCGCATGATTACTGCTCATAGCACTTTTCTACCAACGTTCTTTAAAAGTTCTATCAATGAGCTCATTGATATAAAAATCAAGTTATGTACGGACAGAAGTCGAGTGAATATGCAGTGGCCACATGACCATCAGCATCAAGTTTTTCGAAGTTTACAAAACGATTTGTTGAATGATATTTCTTGTAACCCGATTTTGATAACTCTCCTGAGAGCAAAAGGAAATCTTGTGAGTCGAAGAATCACAGCTTTGAACCAGGAGCTCATAATCCAGAACCAAACTGACTCGCTGTCAAAGCGTGGATGTTTCAAAACTACACAAAACATGCATGTAGGCCTGCTGTATAATTAATTCCTTGAGTTTATTAGTTGGATCAGGCAGGGCTCATCCATTGATTACACAAGAGTGACTCGAATAAGTAGGCCTATGAGCAGTTCACAGTACTCCTTAAAAGCAAACTCTTGCTTTTCATCAAATGAAACGTTAAATCGCAATTTCTATTAAAATTGGCGATAGATTTTTTCTAATTTACTTTACTCTAGACATTTTTCGATATCTTTCAATGCAACTTGATATATCGTACAGGGTTCAACAAGTCGAAAGGTTGCAATGAATTAGATAACTTAAAATCTGATTCTGTGAAAGCTTCAGTACCTCAGCTCTAATTATCAAGTTCGTGCACTTGTAGGAAACCACATTTCGTCCACAGAACGTCCTCTAAATGGATAGGATAATCAGATAGGGAATCTCAGTAGTAGCTTCATCAGATAAAAATAGATAATGAAATGAATCGCATTGAGCTGAAAGCATCGTCTGAGTTGCAGCAGCTAAACACAAGTAAATAAGCATCAAAGTAGATAATTTCATCAGTAAGCATTAACCAATGATTCCATAGACGCTTAAATAGTGAATAATTTTTAAGAGTTTATTTCAGACTTAACATGGAATTTATAGCACTATAAATTGCATTCACGTACAGAACGCATGTAGACTATTGTCTTATTCTGTTAATCAACATGGATAATTCCCTGAATTCATAAAGGGACAAATGAAATACACAAACTGGTTAGCGACCAGAAGGATGCATCACAAGGTCGTTGTCTAGTACATTACAATGAGTTACAAGACGACATAAAGAAACAAAAATATATTTCTGATAGAAATCTAGTAAGTGATGTCGTAATGGTGACATTTGTAGCACGCTAAAGATGCATCTTATAAAAGTAGTCATACCGGTCAATTCAGTTGTTTGCAAAGTGAGACTGTTGCTAATCTTGAGACGCAGGAATCAGAGTTAATAAGTTTGATTATTCAACAAACGACTAAAATGATATAGAATTCGATTATTTATGCTTTGTCACACCATCATTAATGCGGATCATAGTCATTCGAAATTAATTCGCGCATATGTCAGGTGTATATAAGCCTCAAGTCTTCTTTTGAAGCCTTCTCAAATGATGATTAGTCAGTTTCAGATAAAAAACATTGTTTATGAAGATTACGGATTGTTAAATCAGTGATGTCTCTAAAGTTAGACATGCTGTACTTCGTTTACATTTGGTGTGCTATTCGCCTTTAAGGCCGATTCACATCGTTCTGTATTTTCAGTTCTGTGACACCATTGCGTCTGTTTTTACAGAGCACCTATTCTGTAAAACAGAAAGGGGTTTGTGAGGGGTTTGTGGATGTCAGTCATCTTCCTTCTGTGAACACAGAACAAGGATTTTTTTTGTCGAATACAGCCAAGTTGGTCGATGTTCAACTTTTACAGAACACAAGGATTGTAGCTGACGTTGATTGGCTGAGATTGGCTTTATCGACGCCGCCGTGAATTGCAGTCTGACGCTTGATCTAACGTGGGTCTAAACCACGTATTTGAAGCAAGATGACGCAGTTGCAACTGCAACCGACCTTAATGCAATTCATTTCCAACATTTTTCGAGAAAGATAGAGTGCAAGTGAAAAGACAACAGAGCTAATCAGACTAAGTGAATACTATCCAATAGGCACTAAAGACAAACGGATGCCGCTGCTTAGGGCACTACGGAGAATTCTTTTTCATTTCAGCGGTAAATATGGAATATCGATATACTTCTGTTATATAATAAGAAAATCGCAGAAACTACTAAGGTTCTCTTTGTGAGGATTTCTAATGACATCAATGAATGGTAATCTAGGTTCACCACACTTCACAGTGAAGTTTGTGAGTGGCGCTGGAACAGACGAATAGTGTCGACAAGAGATAGCTAGAACTTGCATTGCGGCACATATTGCTCATGGAAACATTTGTTTCTATTCATTATCAACCATTATAAATCAATTGTAAATCATTTGACTTCAATCATAATGATTAAGAATAATGCTTCTGTAATTATGATATGCAAATGAAATAATTTGCAATATCCCACCAAATAGGCATATTTGACTTGGTTTTATGACTCTTGTATCATAAAACAACTTGCGATGACAGCAATATTTCTGCTACTGTACATGTATATCAAAATTGCATAATAGCTTTGACTTCATAATATACATTAGCATTTGACATAATAGCATACATAATTCAAATCATACGGTGGACTTGTGAATCAGCCATTGGGTCTCCTATTGCTGTATTTCAAGATTGCGCGACGAAAAAGTGCAGAATCTGTCTTAAAGACTATAATAGAACTTGTATATAGGATCCACAGAATTCGTTTGTCTCAGAGTAGGCCTGTGTACGTAAGTCGCATTCAATAGGTGCACCCCAAGAAGAATATGTTAGAAATAAAATTACCTCAGTTCTTTCTGACGTCTAGTCATGACTTCTGATTCGAATTTGTCTCAATTAGTATTATTGCGCATTAACTCAAATTCAAAATGATATGTGCCCTGCTGGACGTAGCAGCACATAGGCCTACTTGACATTTAAATTTGCTAAACCTTAAGACTTGCTCAAAAGTTAAGAAGAACTATCAGAACGCAGAAGTTAAGTGAACTGTCGGTTGAAATAAATTATTCACTAGGTTTTCTGACAAGAATTTATGCTGAGAAATGCAAGGAAATAGGAAGCGAATACTCAATTTTTTAGCTGAGAGTAAGCCTAATACTTATAAAACGTTTTCAGTCATTTGACGGAAATAATGACTGAGTTTGGTGCTAGTGAAAGACGTCATGAACTCTTTCAAATAAAGGAAAACAAGAACTTATGATTTTACCAATAAATAATTGTCAGCATTACGTACACTGTCAAGAAGTCATCACATAATTGATAGGATGAGGAAACTCAAAGAGAACTGAAGCCTAAAGATAAAAAAGTGAATTATTAAAAATCAAAAAGTAAAATCCATTAACTTTGAGATTTCAAAGTTCACAAGTGCTCACAAGTGCTCCTTTCATTTTAATAAAGGAGTCCTGATTTTCATTGCAGATTTCTTCCATTGATCCCATATTACCAAACTAAAAGGTAAAACGAATATTTTATATTTGCTATTTTACTAGATCAGACACAGCCAATTTATCACTAAGAACATTGCTAGAGAAAACTTTTGTATTTGCAATTTTAAGTGCTAGTGCGAAGACGGTCGACACTAGTTTTAACATCAATAATGCTGAATGGGATGCCAATCATCTTTAATTCAGTAGCATAGAGTGTTCCAGTATTTTTTAGTTTCATTTTTTAGGTCAATTTTTATAGAATGCATTCGGTTTTCATTTATTTTTTCAATAACTGTATAGGAAATGTTCTGCCATAAAGTTTACGTTCCTTCAATTTCTGAGCAATGACCCGAAAAATTCTTTTGAATTCTTTAATGGACGAATGAGATCATATTGGACAATTTCATCGTTCTATTTAGTAATGATTTCTCCAGGAACATATTTGCGTTGTTGTTTTGAAATATATTTTCAATATAAAAAGGTATTTGAGTATTCTCTGTCATAGATGTGCTTCCTGTTTTAATTTCCTCCGCATTGTTATTGAGCAGATTCTAATGCTTTCAGATAATAGAAGCCACTTCCCTTAAATTGACATTTTATGGTCTGATCACTAACCATGAAATTTCAAAAGTATCTACTTTCATTGTTTCAAGTAGAGTTTAAAATACAATATTGAATTCCAAGACGTATGACAAAACTTGGAAGTAAGAATTCATGTAAATGTTATGTGTGACTTCGTTTGACATGATGTTTTCGAGACTTTTTAAAGATCGGAATATGCGAACAAAGTTCTCGAAATAACTTTCAGTTATGTTCATTCATGCTTGAAGATGTAGCTTTTGGAATTTGCAGATTACTGCCCGCACTAGCTGCATGGAATTGCAGGTACATGTGTGCAAGTTAACATTTGACAGTGCCTGATCTTGATAATGAGCGTATGTCAGTTCTGAATGAATGAGAATCGTTCATCTAAAGAATGGTTACATTTTAAAAAGGCATTAGTGGATAAAAAGGATGCTGTTGTACCATTGTATATTTTACAAATTACTAAGAAGAAAGATTTTGAGCGTCTGACCGTAGATCTTTTGCGGCAGTATGAAGCCGCAAGTTAATGTTAAAAAAATTGAGTCAATTCTCTGGGGTTTGAGAATTCCAAGTTATCTAAGATCACCATTCAATAAGCAACCGATTGGCAAGCAAATTTATTGTAGTAGTGTGATGATAATTGCAACGTTTCATGATATGTCTTTTTTCGAATTTCACAATAAGGAATACTAGACCAAATTTCAGTCAGTGTTACTGTCCAATTTGACTTGAGAAACGGATCGCCACACCATCTGTAGGTTGCAAATGCAATCTTGTCCTGAAAAATCCCCTTGTTAATCAATTTGACCAAACAGGATGCCGACGATTTCATCATGTAGACAGACTACATGGATATTCGCATACATAGAATATAGAAACATGGTGAAATTAAAAAATTGATATTCATAGTTTCTGTTAATTTCTGTATAAAGATCACTGAAAGCTATTTTTATATTTCCCTGTACATGTTGTGCAGTTGGCATGCGCAACTCAGAAAATCAACCCTACGGTCAGACGCAAAATAAAAACAGAGCCAATCATTAGAGAATTGGTAGTTTAGATAAATGCTGCGCTCAGATAAAATAATCAAACAAACTAACAAGAAGAGTTTTGACCACAAATATTGATATAAGTTTCAGTTCTGGGAGTCTAACAATTTCATATGTCACAAATGTAAACAAATCCAATGAATGCCGAAACTCGTATGATTAAATCACGCAGGTTGAGATTGATGAGATAGAGTCATGAATTCTGCAATTTATGATTCTAGGATTAATCACACAGTGCTGTCAATCTTCTTTCTATGCATTTGAACTGGTTTTCCGGAATATGTTTCTCCTCGCTGATCGAGAGGTTGTCTGTCAGTGTATTCTATTTCAAAATATCAATAATTTTTATGATGATTAATGTATGGTCTACATGAGACTATCATCCTCCGTGTCTGACTATCTGCTTAGGTTCGGGGATAAGGACATAAATATTTCTTTTGCAACTGCCTTACATGGGTATATTTCTGTTCCAAATACATGTCTAGTAGGCTTGCATTGATATATCCAATGACTTCTAGCATAACCTTAATTAGCATCTGTTGTATATACATGACATGAGATGACAAAACTTCGTTGCAGTTTTTACTTCATTCACTAGTTATATTCAATTATCTTCATTTAACTTTTTGACTCCATTCAACGATATTCCTTTTGAATTTCGACTCTTACCGATAGATTGTTATTCTTCACTTCGGGCAATGTCAAACTCGTCCCGTGACGATTGAGAATGTAAAGCTCCTCTTTCATTATCACCGGTAGTGATTGTTGTAGCCGGTAGTGAATATGGGAGGCTGAGATGTCCTCACAAAGACATTTATTATTTAGAAATGAAGCAAAGAACTTTGACTGAATCAATACATTTAAAATGATGTCTTCTTTAGAATATTCGACTAATCACAAAAATGGATATGAGAATAATGCCATTTTGAACGAAAACAAAGAAGACATGATTTGAAAATCTGTATTAGGGTTTTAACTATTGATATCTGGTGAAACTCAGTTACGTTGATGTCCATCATTTATTCAAGTGAAGAAATGAGAGAATGCTGATCTCAAATTATAATCTTATTCTGAGAATTAGAGTTGAGCCTATATACGAAAATGCATTTGAAAACAGAAATGTGTTTTCTGTTTGAATTTACAAAATGTTCTGCTTTATTTAGTGATTGAAAAAAATGACTCATCAGATAAGGGGATCTATTTTGCGTTCACGCTTCAAACCTTCGCTTTAGATAAAACAGAGTCATCTTTCGAGAATCGATTGAATTTGTTTTGTATTCAAGTCTGATCGGACTTCTTCGATTCCTTTATGCAGTTTTATCCTTCCCATAATTTTGGTATTTCAGAATTCCCTAAATTCGAAATGTATAAGCAACATGGTGACCGCCGGGTCGAGAGTCACGGGTTCAAACACGGGCCCCTTTTTCTATTCTTTTGGAAAACATCGGCTGCGTTTGCACGTGCAACTTGATTGCTGATACTCTTCGATCCATGATGAGTCCGAAAAGAATAGAGAAAGCATGGAGGCAAAGCCATGCTTTCAATGATCGTGCTTCGTGCGTCGCTAGGCACGTGTAAACGCAGCCTAAGTTCATCAAAATATGACTTTATAGAGTATAACCATTGCACAGACCTCGCCGAATGCATACATTTTGAAACATTCAATAATATTATCCTAGCAACTAAAAATTACTTGGTCCTGCTAGTACAAGGAAATCTAGCTGATCCACACTGAGGAATAAATGATTTCGGTGTAATTGATCCAAACATGCTGCTTACATGCCGGGTGCTACAAATGCTTATATTATACACGGTTCAGATACATGGATTTTACAATTATTATTCCTCTTGCTTTATCACTTTCAATGACATCAAGAATTGATCAATGTCTGGTTATGTCTTATATATAATTTTGAAACATCACTATATTATTTCAGACAAATTAATAACCTACACACAACATGGAATCACAGCATTTCATGCCATTTTTTTATTCAAGGATTATCTGCGATCTTTTCAATCGGCCTTAGGTCATTGCTAAACTTACATTATGTGAGACATTGACAGATTGCTTAACAGATTATAATGAGAATTTGGTCAGTGGGTCGGAGGGGCCACAGATATTTTGTCAAAACCGAGTCTGATGTAGTTTTGTGTCAGCAGGTTCCCCCCGGGTCACGAATGAAGCTGATTGATCAGGAGGAATTTATAGCCAAGCAACACGCTTCTCCGTAAAATGACACTTAAATGAAAGCGCTTTTCAAAAGTGTGATTGCTTTCTATTTATTGCACAGTCTATCGTCATCTTGCTGAAAAAAATGTTTTCGGGAATTCACACTTTTCCTTTAACTTGAGTTTTTAATCATTCAACACAGCGAATAAGAATGCTTGTGAAAAGAAAATGGTCCGATATAAACAAAAATTTCAAAAATAACTAGCCATGCTGTACAGCATGTTGATGATGCATTTAAATATAAAGCTTTGCACAAAATTAGTCACAATTCAAGCGCTGAAAAGGCAAGGGAATATCAATTTTTCATTGGTCATACAATAGCGTCGCACTATTAAGGCCGGGGATATATAGAGGATATATATCCCTGTATTAAGGCATACGTTTAGGCTATGGATGACATGTCGATGTGAGACATCAGCAAGTATGGGTGAATAGGCTATAGTAGGCGCAATCTGAAAGTGTTCATAGACCCAGATGTTTAAATGCCAAAGTGAAGATGTACCTCACAATTTCATAAAAATGTTGTAGTCAAAGCAAATAATCTGATAGCAGTTTTGATATACCTGGTATATCTGATTGGATAATGAAATCCAATCACATCAAAACAATTTTGATATTTTGGGCCAGTTGACTCCAATAGGGCATATATTAATTCATTACGCAACAGAATTTTACATGCCTTCAATTATGTTCCAAATATGAGTCTAGAAATGGATCAGATTTCAGACCACTAAAATAAGATTAGAATCACGAGCGCATCATAAATACAAGATTCGAAAAAAATTAAAAATTGTGCCTATATTAGGGAGCCGCAACTAATTTGATGGCAGTAGAATGCGAAGACATCACAATTATGGTCTAAAAGAAGTCGTGTGCAAGATGCTATAGCAGTTTATTGGACTGCGAGCCACGGCCAATCAATAACCTGCCAGGTCGCAATTGGGTGTATCAAAGTGAATAGAATTTGCGACAAAGAAGGCATCATTTCAAATAATTTGCTTCGCTTTTAATTATGGAGCAATCATTTGAGTCACATGGTCCTATTGTGTTTCTTTGTTTGGCAGCAGTAGTGTTTAGTCAGTCTGAAGATATCAAACGGAAAAATCATCTTCATGCAGGCAAAGGAGCATCTTATATACCCAAACAAAGCAAGTTAGAGGTTGTTTAATTTGTCCGATCAAGAATATTTTTTATCAAACAAGGACACTAATCATGTAGCAAGCACTATAGGCATAGTTCGAATTTTCTATTCTGTTTGTAGTTCACCGATTGTTGTCGTCAACAATGCTAAAATAAACTCACTGAAGTTCCATAAACAATGCAAGATCTGATATTTTTGATTCTTTGCAATTGTTGAGACTAAAAAATGTTGGATGCAAGTAGCAATTATTTGGCGTAGTGGTCAATTGCATAGACTAACTATTAAAAAGTAAGACGTTCAAATCTAACAACAATTTAAAAAGTCAGTGAAGATATTTGATTTGGACACTACCTGTGGCTATTGCACTTCCAAGATGCTTGATATTCACTGACCTGTCTTTCCTAGTGCTCGACAGCGAGCATGGAAGGAAAATGCAGCGACTTTTGCTAGAATAGACGTATTCGTCGACAGTTAAATATGAGATCAGCAATAATCAAAATAACAATTCACTTTTGCACCGCTGTGAAAGGAAAAATTCATCGCTGAACACGGAGTATGCAACCCATCTCTCCGAGTATTGGACTGCGTCTTGAGGACGAACAGATGATCGTCGAAGAAACTATCGAGAACCATATATCAGAGTTGAATCATAAGATCTCTTTTCTTTTTCCTGCTTCTGTTTCTTTAGTATATTCTGTTTTCATGCATCTTGTTTGAAAATCTTGCAGTGTCACTCAGCAATACATGGCTTTCGTGTATTCTGATTTGCACTCATTACGACATGATTGAAGAAGATTTTAATCTAATAACTAACATCTAAATAATTACTAGATATATGGGAGACATTTCCATTAATTTAAAGGAAGACATCACATAAGTGCCAATTTAAATAAAATTTATTAAAAGACATGATCTATTTTTTGATATGACAGGGAAACGACAAGCACAAGGTGGCAAGTTCATGATGTGTACTTTATAAAATGCATGTATCGATGACGCAGATGTGCATATTAACGATGTACTCATGGTTACTTCATCAGTGCGTGGCTAAATGTGATTTATCGCTGAGAAAAATAGCTACAAATTTGTAGGCGGTAAACTGATTCTACGCGGCAAATGGAAATGAGAATACAATTCATTCTTTAACAAAATCAGAGCGGGACTGTGCATTTGAAGGCTAAGGCTCTCCTGTTACAAAGCTTCAATTTTTAGAAGAAATTTTTCACTTCATTCTCCAACCTAAAAGCGATCCAATGTTAGCGCACGCTATATCCATGAAGTTTCACGCAACGTTTCTCATTATGAATCGCTCACTGATTTTATTGTTCTTTTACGTCATTCATGCCACATGCAATATATGCCTACATGAAAGTGCATTTACGAATTCACAGGCTTTTCCTTGTGGTGACGTTGGAAACATAGTGACAAAATACAATACTCGCATTATATTTCTCATTTCTCCTGCGCCCTTCGTGCTTAAAAGGAGGCCAGGCATTCTTTGACTTTGCCGAGTTGATGTTCTCCAATTCCTGAATAAGACGTATTCATTTCAGTTCCTATGTTTCATGCATAATATGGTCTGTGCGCAGTTAATCACCTTTTGTATTTACAACCGATGTTACCATCAAAATTCGGTTTTTAGTTGTTGAATGACGTAATTTTTCCGGTTTGAGCTGAATGTTAATGTTCATTCTTTCCTCTTTATGATCCTTACTATATCGGAATATGACATCTATCAATCGATATGTTTGCTCTGTCACTGTGTTGATGCTGCCATACTTTCTAAGGAGACATTGTTCCACAAAAATGATTACTTGATTTTCTTTTTGAAGTTGATTTTCTATACTTTCCGCTTAAATGTCAATGATTCAACAGGTCAAAATAGTAATTAGACAATACTCTTATAAATATAAATTGAAATGTATGCAAGGTACACCTGCACATGTATATAATTACAGACTAATTAAATTATAAAGAAAATAAAGAAAAAATCTCTTCAAAGATTTGGTCGACAATAGTTAACCCCTAAGATACGAAGGGTTATCAAATTGGTCATCCGCTGTCAAAATACATATGCGTCAACTTAAATATCTTAATTTTTCTGAAGTAAGTTTTTCTTACGTTTGCCGTTGGGTTATTGCCCACTTACAGATATGTGACTGCTTCATTTAATATTAAAGTGACTTTATCATCAATTTATCACACACAGTATGTTCCGTGGCGAACAATTGAATCAGCTACTGTTTGTTATCACTAACCAACGTTGATTCAATCTCTCGATTGGATCACGTGGCGAATCTTCGTGTGGAAACATCGGAGGCAACTATTTCACGAGGTACGTGAACAAACACGGTATGAGAAGTGGTAGGAAAATCCACCGGCAATGTAGGCTAGTCATACGAATTGACGGTGTGTTAATTGTTCCAAGTCAGTTTGTGGTCATCATTCTGTTACAGTTGTGAATTGTTTAGAATGTTAGAACTTTCGCCGACAATATTTATCTAATAATTTAGAAGCGGTTTCATTTGAGACTCTGAATTATGCCCTGTTATTATATTTTTGTCTCCTAATGTGTTTCATCACTGGCATTAAATATGTCAATGGTTATTCATTCATTCATGGTAAACAAATTTATAACAATCTCACCATACAACTCAGGCTCTAAAATGTGTTACCAAACCGTAGTTGATTAAAATGATGCGCCCCACGTCTTCAAGTTGGGTCAAGAGCTTCGAATTTTAAAGTGATGAAATTAATCACCCTTCGCATCTTTGGCCGGAGGCAAAACATGACAAGGCATAAGCCGTAAGCCGCAAACAGAATTCCAACACTTAAGTTTCAATGAGAGCTGGCGTACAGAATAAATAAAAGCCAAAAGCAATAAGCCATCAGCCACAAGCCGCCTTTGATCATGGAGGAACAAAGATAATCCACAATACACAAGCCATAAGTCACAGGCCATAAGCCATAAGTCATAAGCCATGTCATAAGCCACAAACCTTAAGTCATAAGCCGCAAGCCATAAGTCACAGGCCATAAGCCATTAGCCACAAGCCGCCTTTGATCACGGAGGAACAAAGATAAAGCACAAGCCATAAGTCATAAGCCACAAGCCGTAAGTCACAGGCCACAAGCCATAAGTCATAAACCATAAACCATAAGTCACAAGTCACAAGCAATAAGCTGTCACCCGGTTGAGAATCCTTGGACGTATCTCTTCAATAGAACCGCAGATGTGACATAACGGGTCATTCTTTGTGCTTAAGCTTTACTTATGCTCTTACAAAAATTAGAAAAGTATCATCTATTTTCTTCTCCTTCCTGGCTGTATTACCTATCATCAGAAAAAATATTGTCAAAATGACTTATGGCTGATGGAGGATTGAGACGCGACTTGCGAACAATGACTTATGGCTTTGGCATATTCTGTGTGCCTTCGGCCTTAAGGGTTAAAGAAATCAAAGCACAGAAATCGGGCCATCTGTGTATATCGCCTTCTCACGTTCGATGGCTACGAACGAAGGCATAGGGGGGCAAAGGCCCGTATTTTTGTGACTTGATTTCTTTAATTTAGCAACTGTCGACCGATGGTTTGGGGACTTTTCCAGCCTGTTTAATAAAAATGATTTTCCTCCGACTTGTCAATTACATACGTTACATAATTGAACAGTCGGAGGGAGATCATTTTTCAAAGCAAGAAAATCTAAGAACTCCTCAAGGTTTAGGTAGAAAATCGTTCGCTTTGCGTAAGTTAGTGCGAGTAGAATGGACAAGCTGTTTGTTGATGGCAATTTCAACTGGTTGGTCAGACACCGATCTAGGTAAATGTAGCTAGATCTTAAGAAGAACACCGAGTTGTGCCTAAAAGAAATTCTGTGAAAATCATTTTATAATCAGGACAGGCTGTTTGTTCATGTGCAGCAATAATATCGGTTGTCATGACGTTTTGATTATCTTTAACAGCAAATCGGGAAGCTAACGGCTTTGAGGAATATCACATTTCTGCCTACTCTGGAAGATGTCTGCCTTAGAAGTGCAATCTCAAGCATGAAAATGACAAATTTCATTTTGAGTCATCAAATGAATGTTTGATCATTACATCATCAAGTGTACCAAACTCTGAAGTGTATGGATCTACGTTGATTTTGCGATGCCTGACGCTCCAACTTGCAAGACGACTGGAAGTATAACTTAAGAATTTTCGTTTTACTGATGCTGCTGTTGCCGTTGTTGGCTCAGGCTCGGCTCACCCACCTCCACCACTGCCAATACTGCAGAGCCTCCTGTGGTTTACAACATAAAACAGACAAACTATTAGATGAACACATCGACGACATTACAATTCTCTTTCTGTACGCCCCCAACTCAAGAGAGTGTCCCGATCTTGATCGGGCATACTCACTCTCTCTTCCCGGGACCAACTGCTCTCCAAATTGTGCTTCACACCCTCACCATACACGCTCCCACATCTTTCATGCGACCACACATCAACTACTTCCCGCTTCTTCCACCAACTCTTGACCACCTCGTAGAAGCACTCTACCTCTTCTTGCTGTTGCTGGTGAGGTAAACGCTTGAAGTGCCCTACAATCAAAAGGAGAGCGCTTGGCCAGCGTAACCACTTCTGCGGGGTGGGTCCCAAGGGGTGAGAGGGGTACCGTATGGCTGTCAAATACTTCGAGGCGCAGGCAATCGAGGATTGGGTAGTCAACCAACCAGTGTTCGACTGTTTGGGGCCTCCTCTAAACCTCCTGCAAATTGGGTCAACTGATGGGTTCATAAGGCTAGCGCAGGCTGCTGGCTTGCTGCAATGCCCGGATCTCAAGCGGGCCAGTAACACTGCATCTTTCCTGTTGGCAACTTGGGAGATATGTACGGAGCGGGAGACGCTCTCGTAAACTGCTTTGGTACAGGTATGAGATATTGGATGGTCCTTTACTCTGCGTTTGATAACTGCCTTAGCATTGAGGAAGGACACTCCTCTGGGCTGATCGTTGATGGAGGTGGCTTCTTTGGCATACTCATCTGCAGCCTCTTTTCCCATTACACCGCAGTGACCGGGTACCATACGACGTGAGTGAATCCAGTTCTCCTGGAGAGGAGGTCTTGGATCTGCCGAGTGTCTGCCGAGCAACTTTCGATGGCTGAAAGAACAGACTGACTGTCCTGATTAGCTGCCAGCCGTTCTCCAGCGGTCTCTAAGGCAGTGCGTCTCTCTTCATGCGATGATGTGATGTTGCTGCCGCGAGTGCGAATAACTTCTCGGGTCGTGATGTTCTCGGGGTCTCCAGTCGATACCACCGCAGAGCCGCCTCCCTTCGATTCATCGGTTGCTGAGCCGTCTGCATACAGTGTGACCACCGGTTGAAAGTTTCTGAGACGTTGGACAATTGCTACACGGAGTGTCCTGCCTTTAGAGGCCCTCAAGCTTGAAGCAGACCAATCAGTTTGGACTGCACGTAGTCCAAGGGCAACGGATTGCAGGCGGTAGTGCGATGCGATCCGTGAGGTGATCGAGCTCTGTGTCTTCAAGAGTTTTCTTTGCTTCGTTGCTTCTTTCCAACTGGTGTTGTTGGCTTACAGTCTACAAATAAAGAATAATAAGAAGCTAGTGTGAGAATTTAGGAAGAAAAAGGTCAGCAGTTCTGGGACTAGATAATTTTGTACGGAAAAGTCGCTATCACAGTGTAATAATACCAGGATTGTCGACAACAGATGATTATATAACAAGATATGAGAAGCAATATTTATTATCATTTGTGAGGTCTGTGCTACAGTTCCACATGCATATCTTGCATAATGTACACCGAAATGCAATAAGTAATTTATCCTACATGAAATTGACTCGGCAAAGTGCGTTTCAATTAGAGTCAATGTTTTTCGATGGTTAGCCAAGTATGGTAAGTCGAAAATTACTAAGATTTCAAAACACACGATGCAGTCAAGAAATCAATGCATGATTTACTCACTTATGAATATGCTGTAGTTAATATCTGATGTTATTATATTGTTAGCAACCGCACAGTTTCAGTAACTGAGTGATATTCGATTGCATCATGGAATGTTTGATGCTGGTACTTCGTGACTTCCGCCGCTTCAAAGGAAATGTTATGATGTGGTCAGACTTCGTTTCTGAGTTGGGAAACATAAAATTCTGAGCTAATAATTGCTTGAATCTGCGCAGACAAATATACTAAATCTGCAATTACGTTGAACAAATGAAACTACTCCTGCAATGCAAGCATTGCGCAAGTTAAACATTGCAACGGGTTGAAAGTCTGCGAAAGGATACTTTGAAATCGATCAAGGTAGTGCTAATGAAATTCAAAAACTCCTATTACTTAAACCTACATTAATCAATGCAAATACTTCAGCTGTCAGATAATCGGTGACAAGTTAAAACTTGGCGTGGGAATAGCTCACATCCACTTTGAAGCAGCTATCTAACATAAAATCCCTACGATGTATTCATTGTAAGCAAGACAATAAGCAATTCAGTTTGGCGAATGCAACGAAAGCACGAGGTAATTGAATCTGATAAACGGTCTAGTCCTTCATCCAGTTCGAGTTTCTAAAAATAGAACATTTGCAATTATTTTGATATCATAAATTTCACAATGAACATTATCCCATATTTCCTTACTAATTCATGTAGATGCAACTTCGGAAAAAGTACCTCAGACTGTCTGAAATGCAAATGATTTAAGGATCAGTTCATTAATGGTGTCTGTCACATGAAAGGTAATTACTATTAACAAAGGAAAGATGAAAGCGCTCTCATTTTACCACAGACTGCAATTCAAATTAAAAGCTTATGTACAAGCTGTCTGACGCTTCATTCTGCGAGCAGTTAGTCATTAGACAGAAAATCATTTTGAAATGTATTACCGTCGAGTGATAATTTAAAAAATCTTAATGGATTGCAGTACTCACAAGCTCTTTTCATTATGGTCAACTTGAAAATCAATTTATATGTGGATCCTCTCCAAGCGATCTCTCCAGAAATTAGAGGAAAAGATATCCCATCTCAGAGCCAGGTTCTCATTCTCACCCAGCATTTTACAGTCAGAACAAGACCGGAAGCACGAGAGCTAAGCCAGGGGTTATCAGAAAACAGTGGCATTGCAGGTAGCTACAATTAATTGATTGCTGCTGTAAAAGTTTGCAATTAAATGATTGGTATCAATCGATAATTGCACTTGATTAATTGATTACTTGATAACGACAGTGATGGTGAGTAGTGTTGATTGATTCCTTATTGATCCTTGTATTGATCTTTGTTGGAGCAACCAAAAAACAACCATAAGTTCCTGTGACTATATTTTGTAGTCAATGTTATTTTAAGTCTATTATGATGTTGCTGCTATGACATGAAATAATGATCGCATGGCAGCTGATATTTCATTGATTAAAATATGAAAGACAATGAGCTATACAGGTATGTGAAAAGTGGGCCTACATGCTGTCATCAAACATGCTGTCATTTTTGATCGATAAATAGGCAGTGCTCCATTATTACAGAAAAAGATATCTCTCCTCTCGTGATAAGTAACTCAAGCCTAATTGTGGAACTCACCGATTTCTTTGAAAAGTTTTGCCAATGCGCAGTCTGCTAAACAGGTTTATTCTTTATTGAAATTTTCCTTCGTCCTTCATTGCTTTATGTGGACTTCTTCTATGTCGATTTCTTTCTTCGATTTTTTGCTGCATTATCTGAGAGGGACACCTTTGGCGTATAGACAATTTCTGTGAAAACCTTCGTTTTATCAGCTGTCTTGCATCAAGTGTACTTAATCGTGAACTGATTGCTCATGGATCCCATCAGTTTGCTAGCTGTTGGTGTGCAAGCTTTGTATTTGAGTGGTTGGATCATCATATTTTCTATCCATGATTGTTTTGCCAAACAGTTGCGTTAGAGTATGCAACAACTGACACCAGATGGCATTTATGGGAGAAAATATCATTGTTGAAGTGTTTTCTGTTATTCTATTTAACAAGGAAAGAACGAGAGTTTGAAGATGAAATGGTCGGAAGGTCAAAATCCCAAATTGAAATTCAAAAATCAACAGAGGTGGGCATGTGCGCTCGACTTTGCGCTCCGAAGCGCAACGCCTATTCTCTGGAGCGCGGAGCGCAAGAAAAAAGTTGCACTCCTTCCTTGCGGTGTGACCTTGAAATGAAAGATTTTTGAAATGAAATGAATGATCCTATGAAAGCACTGCATTCGGTCATGGAATGATAGTTTTTTGACATCGGCTTAATCATTAAGTAAATTTGCCACGAAGGGTTTCAGTATATCAAACATGCAGTGTCCGGAAAACCTGTACATCAACACGAACTTGTGTTCCTTTTCATTGAAGTTCAGATAACATTATGGTTGAAATTGGTTCCACTTTCTATCTTTCTATAGGAATATTAGCCGTGTGATTGTGTCAAGATTAATGGAACCCCAGTCATCTGAAAGAGCATCAGTGGTATTGATTTATGGACGGCGTGAGAGAACTTCGACTACGAAAATGCTGCATGCGTATCATATTGAATTCGAGACTTTTTGAAGGTAGAGACTTTTTTGAAACACAAGCACCGCAATGTTCAGAAACTGTGTTCG
Organism: Prostheceraeus crozeri; assembly: GCA_907163375.1. Lineage (NCBI taxonomy): Eukaryota > Metazoa > Platyhelminthes > Polycladida > Euryleptidae > Prostheceraeus > Prostheceraeus crozeri. The sequence goes on along the minus strand of CAJQUW010004324.1, from coordinate 121,006 downwards.
GCTTGCCACTGTCTTGGTGTCCGGACTGTTCAGTTATAGCTCGTTCAGCATCGCGGAACATGTTTGGACTCATATCCTTTCGAAGCACGATTGTGTTGTTATTTCTATGTAATCTTTTTGCTGATAAGAGTAAAGTCCTGACAGTCAGTATAGCTTTAAAAATGTCAAGCGAAACACTGAATTATAATAATAATAGCCTTTATTCTTTGCTTCACATTGATTAAGCTTGCTATCTATCGTCCATGTACATGAAAAAATTTGTTTATCTGAAGTTGACTAGAATGGAAATTGACTCAAGGTCGTGGCACATCCAGGGGAACTAAGTTGGGACATGAATCATTAATGAAAAGCCTAGAATTGCACATGTGACTGATTCCAATCCAATGATTCAGCCGTTGAAAATATATCTAAGTGAAAAAGTGTGTGTGATTTTTGCGCCACTATTGTGGATTGTATGAGGCCCTACTTCCATTCTAGAGGTTTTATTGTTATCAATTTCTATGTCCATGTATCGTTAAAAGCGAGTTTATTAGGTGGTCAGGGATGCAGGCGATTCTTATAGCACGGTCACGAGTTCAGAAAGTACAAAGATAGCTTCCTCAGATACACACCATAATGATCACATACATTAATAAGAATGCTTTGTCGCCGAAGAAGGCGTCTTTAGCAAGTTATGGACACTTAACATGCTGAATATTGGAAGCAGAAGGATATTGCAAGTAAATTAGCAGTAACGCAGTAAAGCAGGTCAAGCGGCAAAGCAAGAAGCATGGTGCCGACAAGAGGCGTGCGACAAGAGGCGTGTAACCTGCTAGACGAGAGTCTGAAGCACAACATTTGATCAATCGCATATTTTGATCAAGTTTCCCAGCAACCGCATATCTTGTTGGCGTCAATGCATGTTGCTAAAATAAAACCGATTATTTACTAAGATTGATATTACTGATAACAATGCAGAATGATACTAGGATGACACAAAATGACCTTAGATTGTCACAGAGTTTCAATTGACCTGACTAATGATATGAAGTTAAGAGAAAACTGGATGATTCCCTCATCATAGTAAAAAAATTAGACTCAAGAATATGCGTAAAAATGATGTGACAATCTGAATTATTCTCTATTTTGAATTTCTTGAGGTTTTCTCAGGTACCCTTATATTCAGGACAACTGATGAAGACAGTAGAATGAGCGAGTCACACGTCAATTCTTTTACTGAAATCTACAGTAGATGATTTTCTTATTAGTGAGTTTCTTTGATTACGTTTTAAATACAAATGAGAAATATCAAAGAATGGCATAGAACGATGTGTTATTATTAAGTTTACCATATTTTTCTCTCTGTCGTGCTTCAGCATGGTCTGTCAGTTATTTGCATCGCTCAATGATTAAGAATCAAATAAATTACCGAATATCCGCAAGCGTTGCCATGGTCTCATTTGCGATTTCAAGAGTGGGTGTATAAGATTTTCTTCTCTAAAAGAAGGACAAACATCATGAACTCTTTAAACGTTTGGAAAGTTTGACAATCCCGTCAGCATTTCATACAATCTCTTCCCTAAGTGTATGACATTTTCAGGTCATCTTCATCAATCTACAAATCCAGTGAAGTTCAGGCTGTAAAACTGAGCTCATTCTTTATAGTACATGTATATCTCCCTTCAATGCAAGACTTCACATCAAGTTCACAACTACCAATCGCTCTAAGTGTATACACCCCAATTGTACAATATCATAATTCAATTTCTGCTCTTCTAGTGTTTTCATCGGGATCACGGAGGTGACGAAGGTGACCAGGGGATCTGTAGATTCTAAATCGAATTGCGTGGCGATGGATCCCACAGCTTAACTTGCATGATCGCAGACACAGGTGGACTGTTGTCTGCCCCAATGCTGGAGCGTCCGTACGGAGTGAAGTCGTCTGAATCGGACCCATTGCTTGTGAGGGATTTCAGATGGCACCGATTGATTTGGAGCTGGTCAGGCATGTTTAAGGAAAAGAGTATCGTCAATAACTTGTGTTTCCACGCAATCATAATATCAAAGTCATCACGGAGGACTTGGGAAACGTGATGTGAGAAAGGCCGTCGTGAAAATGTTTTTTAGTTTTTTTTGTATTTTTTAAGCCACTGAGTTGGTGCACCGGTGATGGATTGAGGGTGGAGGTTCTTGTTGCGATCCTCATGTGACGCGACTCTCGCTGAATTGCAGGTGGGATAATGCTGGGGAGGAAAATCGCTGCGGTCGAGCGCGTACTGTTTGTGATGATCCACATTCTGAGTCAATGATGTTTCTGTGATCTCTGCGACATCACAATGGAGATGTACACTGGGCCGCACTGTGCACTAGTGCGAAAGCACCTGTTCGTACTGTTAAAGGACGTGCGCTTCAGCTGCTGTTCACCAACGATTGGAGTATACCACTTCTCGACCTTATCCTCATTTGTGCCTTCTAGAGGTGGAATCTGTTGGTTAGTGTGCGGTGTTTGGCAATGCGGCTCCATTCTTGCTGTGATTCTTGCTATACACTTCCATTCATGTATCAAAATCTACCAAAATCTGGAAATACATTAATAATGCTTATGTCAAAATTGACATTAAAATTGCGAAGAAATCATAATTACGTCCGTGATATAGATATAGCGAAAGCTCCACTTTTTAAAAATCCTAGGATCGATATGGGCAATTGGAAAACATCTACCTATTTGTAGCATGCAATTCTGCATCAGTCAAAGCTCGCTTGCTCATACTAAGCGTTTTTGAGAAATGCAATAGCTTTTGCTGTCGAATTTTCTGTTTCTGCATACTGTTCATACTGTACAACATGCGGAATCGTGTTTCAAGCTTCTCCGGGAGTTTTTAGGTCTTATTCGTTTATTCAGTGACACTCCACCTCTAATTTGCTAACATGCATATTAAAATCGATTATATTACCCTGCATTTAAAAAATGAAATATGTTGATAAAGAATTGCAGCATAAGGACATAGAAACAAACATTCGACCGGCTTAATGTTGTCAGTGAACAGAAAACGGAATCAACTTATTCGTACATGTAATTCGAGTACTCGTAGATGTGAAATGGATACGGTAATAAAAGGGATTCACACTGTTAATTATCCGAAAAAATCCTGCAACATGCATGTACCTCTCGATGACGTTTAGACAAGTCAAATAGCAGACATTCCTCCAATCGGATATTCATCAAATATCTGATATATTCGAAGAGCAAATAAATTGATCAACAAACAGATAGCACAATAAATTCAAATCTAAATTTCGAAGAACTGTACTGCTATTAATTGTCTAAATCAATGTCAAAATTCCAAATACAGTGTCATCATCATCTCAGATGCTACGCGAGGCAACAGATTCTATGAACATGTGCCGCATTGGCATCTCAGTTCCTGAATCTGTGAACGACACGTACATGAAGATGCGCACATAATTTACATCATCTCTAGATTTTTATAGCGTGATTTAATTTTCTTAAGTACATATTTACATTTGGTTACATTTGTGATAAGATGCGACAAAAGCATTGATGTCTTTAGCACAAGGGTACATGTACATGGTAAGACAAATTTCCACAGAATAAATATTAGTTAGGGGACAAACTCATAAACAGTTGACAAGTGATCGTTCCTTTCTGGCCAGTGAACATCAGTGCAACCGCCTCTATACAGCAGTCTAATTTATCGTTTTCATGATTTCAGTAAAGTTTCAAGAATCAGAAGGGCGTGTTTAGAAACAACTATATTCGTATAATTTTGAAACACAATCACGTCTTTGAAGAGAGTTCATAACAAATTGAGAGTCGAGCAGGGTGTGATTACCTTAGTACTGATAATCACTGCTATATCAAATAATTAATTGAACTCCCGAAGTAACATTTGTCAAAATTTTCACATGTGAACTTTCCAGGCACTAGATTTTAAATGAGCCAAATCCTACCTTGTTTCTCTGAAAATTCAGATTTTTTATTGTATAGACCTAAATTTCCAATTTAAACGGATAGTTTTGCCGAGACAGTATACACTTTTCGAAATTTATTTTCTTCACTCAATTGGAAGTAAAGAACAATCTTAACTCACAACATTGACAGCAGTTAATCACTTCATTTCAATTTCAGATCATTATTCTATTTTGCCTCTGATGCTGCATGTATTATTAAGCAGAGTTTGACAACTTCGAATGAAGAGAGCGAATTGAAAATGCGAATAATTTGTCTCAGCGAAAGTTCCCTTTTAACATTAAACTTCGGCCTGCAAAGGGCAATAAACACCTCATTAGTCCGTGTAAATTATAGGGCTTTCATTCAAAGTGTTTCACAAGTGTTCATTAGAATGAGAGAAAATGAAATGTTTTCATATTAAAACAGACCATTTGATTTACCTGGCTCCTACAACTGATAATTCAACGACGCAGAGTTTGTTCAAATACTTCTTAATTTTAGCAATAGGTCTAGCAACGTGTCATTGCGATAGCCTTTTCTTTTGTGACAGCTGTATATTGTTTCTAGTGTAAAATCTGTAGCGATAGCTATGTTGGTTCTACTAATAGAACTTTCTCTGCGCGCTATGCTGAACATGAACGCAGTAAACGTTATGGACATATGAAAAGTGTATTATCTCAACATATTCGCTCCAAGCCATAGAAGTGGATAATAGTACACTAGAATGGAAGTTTGATATCTTGCTTATGTACAATGATGGCACATGGAAAGATCTATGGCTTGCATATCAGCTTCGATCTAATGCATTGTATCATAGTCAAACTATTTGTCAAGTTAGTTGTGGAAGTTGTTGACAGCAAATTACAGGATTTTCTTGAAGAGAATTTTAAGTGAGATGGTGGCATTATTTCATTATGAAATAGCCCACTATTCTAATGGTTAATATGCTGTTTCTATACGTAGCAGTCATTGACAACCATTTTCCATTTTTTCAATACTGGAAAACGATTTAAAATTTGTATCACAGAGGCATGATTGTGAGTGGTCAGTGGACTGGTTATGAGAACATCTCAAGAATTCACAGATAAAAATTCTTAATTATTGGATAATTTCTCCTTGAAGCGGTAAAGAAACCTAGCGTTTTTCTGGAATAAACACACTGGAAGCTTCTTTATAGCTACGATCATCACTCAGATAAATTAAATGTCGCTGGAACTTTTCAATTATTCATTGAATGACACATGTGATATAATGCGATGATATTTTGGAAGCTGACATTTGAAAGCATGCAGAGATTTTGAAATTGTTCGAATATAGTGAGCAGGGAAGCCTTTAAAGTAAAATGAATACTCTAAGATTTATTGGCCTCTGATTACAAGCTGGAGCAATGCATGTTCTATAAACCGACATTACAAGTTATATATCTATCTTATTATACTCTTGATAGATTATAGGAACCATATTTCAAAATGATAAACGTACAGAACGTTTAAAAGAATTTTCTTCTTTGTCATCCTGTCGGCGCAGCATTTTGTAAATTCATTATAGCTTTTGTGTCCATGATCTCTGGACAAGGGGCAACAATCCAGATCACAAATTGGCTTGATAAATATGAATGCCAACCAGAAAACAAGGAAAACAGCTCGTAAAATTTGCATTTTTCCCACAACTAAGTTCCCCCGGCGTGTGCCATAATTTTCATGCAATTTCCATTCTAGGACTTTCAATGGTATTGTTAATTTCTATGCTCTAAGCACATTGACGTTGCTATTACTATAAAAGATTTCTATGTGGAGATAATTGACCATCAAAATAATCCTGTCAGAACTAGAATTTCTGAAGCTAATTTCATCGATTTACTAAAACCACCTCTGAACCGAAAACACGAACAACATGAGCCATTGAGTGGTCATTCAATTTAATACCGTATTCTATTTTGTTATCTAAAAGCTTGTCATGCCTTTTCGCATATGGTGTAACCCTTGGTAAAGGTCAAGACGACCGAAACGTTGGGTGCCTGTTATTTTACCTGAATATATTTACATTTTGGCTTTAAAAAAGGAGTGCTCAATTAATTTGAAAAATGGCAACATCCGTCAAAATTGGTATAGGCACATTTCTCTTATTACTTACGTCCCATACAAGTGAAAAGAGGATTAATTCTTTTAAAGAGACAGTGAAATGAAATTTTGCACTGCTGGTGAGACTGAATTTATTATTTAGATGTCATTCAATGTCCTTACTATCGGGTGAAAAAATCCTTCATAATCTGATGTTCCTAGCGGATGAAAATGAAATCATAGCCTTCATTGCTGCTATGACGCCTTCGTGACTGCACATTAATTCAAGAATCAACTAGCTGCGAACAAAGCATGACATAAGAAACTTTCCTGTTGACAAAATGAAAACCATGAGTTGATATTTGAATTTCTTCCTATTTGCTGAATATTCATGATTTAGTTATTTCTGTCCTGCTCTGAGCCAGTTCCAATTCATACTCGTATTACATTGCACACTGGGATAAAGTCACCTTAAAACGTTCATTCATGACGTGCTGCTCTAGATCGATCATTAAGCTATTCGTCGCTGCAGTAATAATACATGACATGTGATTTTCAAGGCCAAATGCAATACCTTGACGAGTGGTTAGGTTAACATACGAAGAGTTAACTTTTTGAAATTATGCAGGAGAGGATAAAAATCAATTTGCAGAACTATTGGGATTTACATATTATATAGGGATCGACAAGAAATTACGCATTCTGAAGAAGCGATTGGTTTGTTAGGATTGGATTCACTGTTTTCATCTAATATTCCAACAACTATCAAGACAAATAGATTATTGATCCATATTTAAATGAGTTCTGACGTCATTTCCATGTGTTGAGTGATTGTGCAACATTTGCATAGATATGAAAGTTGTGTTAAATTATAATGATTTTTCAGTATTATTGAGTGGATGTTAATTTCGTCTTATGGCTGTTTTTTTAGTGATGGTAAATATTCCATGTCAGTGAGTGCGAAACTAGGGCTTCTCACCTCATCAGTTGATTCCTTTTTTAGATTCACTGTTTGAATATGGTATTCAGTGATGATCACAAAAAGCGGACCTGGTGGTCACTAATATTTCGTAACCTCACCAGAAAGTTCAATCCATTGTCGAATCCGGGAAGGCATGATCTTGATCAGGCGGTTGATTACTTCTTGATCTAAACTCTCCCACTCTTGCCTTAGCAAAGCTTCAAGTCGAGGAAGACCATCTGCAGGAAGAATTGATCCCCTCATACCACGCTTCAGTAGACTCCAGACATCTTCAATGGATTTGAGGTCTGGTGAGCAAGCGGGCCATTTCAAAGTTCGTATGCCGGCTTGAGCTTTGAATGGATTAGTTACACAACTCCTGTGACAAGTGGCATTGTCGTCCATGTTCATCCAGTGGCAATGTTGCATCGACACTGAAGCCTCAAGCTCTTGTGGTTGGCAGTCAATTCGATCACTTATGGTCCCTAACAGCTTTATGGTCTCTTTCCTTCCAATCTATCGGATCGCTTCCTATCCTATCTGTTCGAAAACTTGTCTTTCTTTTCCGACCGGATCCAATGTGCTTTCTCATCACAACTCCGTCTAAAAACGACTAAGTTGCTATGCGACAGAGACTTTCTATACTCATCTTTCAAGCGGGCATGAAAGGAAGATTAGTTGATGAAATGCTTCTTTATCTCTGAATAAAAAATATTTAGAAGATAATCGATTGTCATCCTTATTGAATTCTCTAATTTCCTTGATAGAAGATAATCGATTGTCATCCTTATTGAATTCTCTAATTTCCTGGATTCCAGGATGTTGTCGTTGCAGCAACTTGAACGAGGTCTAAAGGAATCGTCTGTTTGTGTCACCGTCTCACACTGTCATCAAATTGTTTGATGATATCTTGAATTCTTCTAACTTTGATGATGTTGTCCTTGCCCAAAACGCTAACAAAAAGCATGGTTAGCCTTAGTTGCATAGTAGCCCAGTCATCTTTCGGCGGCGTTCTGATGAGAGCATGCACGTCATACTACTTATACACGAATTCCATATTCAAGCATTGGACATTACATTTGTCAGAAACCTCAACGTATCGATATACTAGGGCATTGAAAGCTAGGCAGCCCTATTATTGCGACAACGAAATTAAGAACCAAGACGCCCTTCAATGTATTAAAATGCTTGCAATCTGAAAAAAAATTAGATAGAGTAACGTTATTGGATAGTTTGATCGCTCATAATGCTTCTTTTTACTAAATCAAATAGAAATAGCGCGTTTTTCGTCTATAAAGTAAGGTATACGACATTAACATCATTTGCCCTATGAGGGCCTCCTTAGGACCTTTCCGACCCCTTTTCTTTCGCTTATTTCACACTCTCTAACATTTCTCTTTTAGTTGCATTTTCTAACTGCTGGCTTAAGGTCCATTCACACCGGACGCGGCGCGTCCTCAAGCGTCGTAATTTTCGCTCAGAGCGTTAAGAAACCTATGGGACTGTTCACACCGGACGAGGCGAGGTCCCGCACGTCCCTGCGTGAGCAGTCACGCATGTTTATTAAAGTTCTGGACGAAAATTCTGTCCCGTTCCATTCGCGACGTTTCCAGTGCGAATGGAATTTTAACCACTGTGGTAAATTAACTGCGTTGGCTTCAGGATTATGACTGCTTTATATGTCAATTTCAAGGATATTTTTCTTGGGTGAGGGGGTGGCACTCAATTAAAGCATCTTCGTTGTTCATGTTGCATGGATCTGGACATATCTGTCTTGAAATGGAAGTGAAGTCTGCACAGAAATCGGAATGCCGGATGTGTGTGTTAAAAAATCGATCAAAAAATCATAATTCTTATTAAGAGTTAGAGAATGCTCCGATTCAGATATGAAAGCTTTATTCCGATTACATAGCGATTATCCGAGTTCTAGCGAATCTTTGTTAGAAGCCGTTATATATTTTCAGGAGTGGCTATCGAATCAACCTGTTTAATTCTTTTATTGACATTTTAAGCATCTAACGTAGGCATATTATTTGGCATTCACATTTGACTTCATCAAAACGTGATACTAAAGTCGAAAACTGACAGGTGGTAGGTGTAGCTCCGAATCATAATTCGATTATCAGACTCGAGAAAATTATTTGTAGATTTATTGAAAAATTACTGTAAACTCGTTAGAAAACACTTAATTCTAGAATAACCCAGTGCTGCTTTCGTGCAATTTTTGAACATCCACCATTCTGCAACTGTTACTGAATTTAATGAGTTACTTTAGTATTTTCTGCAAAAATATGTCAATTTATCATAAATTATGCTCGTGGAAATTTGGAATTCGCTGGTTAATCCACTTGGGATTTACATGTATTTAGAAAATTCGCCCAGGTGGCGACAAAAAAATTCCCAGTTTACTGATTTCTTCCACCTTTAGTATTATTGTGACCTTTGATGCCTCCATACAACTCCGTGAGTGACATTATACTTAAGATCAATCTGAAGCAGATATCCTTTAATTGTGCATGTCTTCATTCACGGAATGTACGTGACTGAAAAGAATCAGTGTTGTTATGGATTGGTACTGTTAATGCTCATTCATAGCCGAACCTGTCTATGACCAGTGTTATTGTACCATTCCTCAAGGAGAGAGAATTGAATTATTCTGTTAACTTTTCTCTAACTTGTAGCTTCCATCGCAATGTGTTTGTTCATTTTATTTGCACTTTATCAAACAAATTGATACCTTAGAGTTCGCACGTTTGCAGTACGCTCTGAGACTAAGGAATGTACATTACTCGAGACAAGCTTGTGAATATTCTGTTTAGTGAATAGCATAGAATAGCCGTAATAAGTTAAAGCTAAATGTTATCTTCATTTTTGATCGCTTATACAGTCTCAGGTACGTTTTCATCATTATTACCAAACCCACGGAAACTTCCGTGTAGAGATTGGATCTTGTGTCCCCAGTGAGTACGAAATTAGACTTGAGAAAACGCAGATGAAAACTCGTGTTTTCAAATATACGTGTAATTTAATTGAATATCGATGCCATTTTCATTTCCTTCGATCTGACGAAATGTAAAGAAAGGAAAACACAAGTTAACATCAACTCAACAGCGCTGTTTCGAAAATGAGTAATAGAACCATCACTCAGAAATGAGGACACGCCTGTGTTGTAATTATATCTGGGAATATGAGACTTGTTTGGGTTGTTCAGTCGGAACAACTCTAATTGCTAGTGTTGACATTATATCAGATCAACATATCTGACAACGAATCAACAGATCGGAGTGGTTTAAATCTGGAAACAATTCACAAGACTATAGAACCACTGGAATTGAATACACTGGGATCATGGGAAATGTGCAGAATAATACTCATGCAAAATTCAAATGGAAATCGATAAAAATAGTTACCCCTAGCAATGTCGAACCAAATGAAGACGCAAAATCAAGAAAATAATGTAAATGATTCATTCATCTCAACATCCTCCCAATTTAATCATATTTACACGAACCTAACTAGCGAAGACATGTACTTCATGTGTACCTTTCAAAAGCCGGGTTCTTAAACACCCCGGTATTTAATATTCCAACAACTGCAGGTCATCCTATCACTATAAAGAGCAATTCAAAACTTGAATACCATTTTTTCAGAATATTGAATTATTTGAGTATCTGATCGAAAATAATGGCAGGTGAATCTTAAAAACGACATGCTTTGATAGTAATCGCATAAAGCGTCCTATGACAATGTTGGGAGCATGTTTGATTGCATTGGGTTAGTAAGGTGGCACTGAATACAATAGACATTTTTGTAAATAAATGTGAAGTGCATAATTATAGAAAGTTCATGCTAATTGCTTAGTCTGCTACTATCTTAGGTATAAATTGTGCAGAAGATTTGTAGCAGTTGCTCATCCAAATGATTAAATGCACCAATGAGATTGTGAGGCACGATAATCTGTCCATTTTTATATTTGGAATCCGCTATCAATAAAACTGACAATGTTACTTATGAAACTATTGTGAGTAGCGCTTGCATGATATTACAATTGTGCACGCAACAATTATTTAGATGTACTTGTGGATGAATGAGTCTGTTATTACTCGCATGACTTCATGTGTACTTTGGTCTATAAGTTATTTGAATTGATTTAAGATGCTTAATACTGTAAGAATTTTGCAGAAATGCTCGATTTTCAAGAGTTCTTTCTCCTTTTAAATACGTGTGTCAGAGACAAATGTTTTACGTTCCAATGTGCCATATGTGATAAAATTTCACTTGAAAATTTGACAAATGCACCGAAATAAAAGTCACAAAAATAGGAGTCCTAGCTATTGTAGCTTTCGAGCAATATCAACAAACACTAAAAAAATAGATCACACATGTGGTGCGCAGCCTCGTCAACCTCGAATTTGGTGTCATGGCCCAGGCTTCGGTGCGATTGCTCTAAAAATTTCTAAACGTGAATCATGCGTCTGGCGCGCTGATGCACTCGAATTTGAGGGAGTCCAAAAAAAGGAAAACTCCTCCTGCGCGTCTGAGGTGCCGAGGGAATCAGCTGGCGCTCTATTCGGCGCTATCTATGTAAGGATTCCAGTTGGGTAACCGCTAAGATAAGGTTAAGGAGTACTCTTCCTGTGTTATTAAATTCAATTTGTAGCATGTCAGAAGGAAGTGCAGTGATCGTCTCTGTCAGCTATAGTAATAAACATTTAATAACTGAGGCTCATACATGTGAAACTGTATGTGAAGGGTATATCATTATACACATAGAACGTCTCACTTTTTCCTTATGACATTCGTTACATTTAACATATATTTCAAGACTGTATGTCTGATATTTTTATCAGGATCTATTTTCAGCACTATGTTTAATAATGGAAACATTTTTATCAGGTATACTATAAAGTTAGTGTTATTATTTTAGTGCTGCTAGTCTATTTCGTTTTTAGCGCGTTGAACATGAGATCAGGAGCACATGTGTTATTTATTAATGATTTGAACACAATGTCGCGTCAAACTGATGCTCAAGCGCTCGTAGAGCTGTGTATATGCGTGGTTTATTTCTAGGTACAGTTTCGAAGAAATTTATTGCAACATTAGAATATTTTCAACTTTTGCACAATCCCATATCGAAACACTAAGTTCTCTAAAAATAGCTTTCGTATTATTACAATAGCTTCTACCATTTACAGTATACTTATAAGAAATTGTATGGGGTTTGGGAATCTTAACATGAAACTAGAAGAATCTAGAAACATGAAACATTAACAAGAAAACTAAGCAGGCTATGATCATGGCTATGATAATTAAGTGCAATGATAACAACATGCTGCTGTTTTTAAACATTTTATTTGCATGTAAATCTAGCGGTAATTCATAATTCCAGTATAAAGGTTACGTGTATACTTAATCACTATTATTATAGACATCATCTTTGTTGGAGAAATGGTTGTGCACTGCTTGCAAAGAACAAGAAGAGAACACAATGAGAATAAAACCTTATTGCATATTGTTTGGAACCTTAGTGAAGTAAAGAGTGCGCTAGGATGCTAGACAATGGCACTAATATTTTAAAAGAATATTCAATTTAAAGAATTTTTATGTGATGTTCTTGACCGTACCTTTTTCTCATGAGATTTCAGACGGTAGACTTTTAAAAAACAATAAACTGTTGCAAGATAAATATCTTCAGTGACTCTAATCGCTAGTACAGTACGCTTGCTGAACTACAAATGAGCTATCACAGTTTATTGCACAAGAGAAGTACATATCATTTATAAAGCAGTGATAATAGATTCGCGTGTGCATTATGCAATTATTAATCGGTAATAACTGTTTCTTCATAGATTCAGATTCTATCAACCGACTGAATTGAAAGACTCATTGTAAAAAACTGCTTAACTTGTAGGTAAGCTATGTTACGCAAATAAGGTCAATGAGCAAGCGAATCCTGTTACCGTTTTCCTTAATATGAAATATGAGAATACAGTCCATTGATACGTGATGAGCTTTCTGCCATCACCAAATAGCCTATCGATGATGAGCATGTAGACCTCATCTATTTTCAATGATGAAATAATTAGATTGCGTATGAATAAATGAAGTAAATATAACTATCCTTCGATTTCCGATGGCGCGCAGCGAGATTTCCTAGGATAGTTTCAACTCCATGCCTTGTTGTTGTAATTATTATTTAAATTCATGTCCTCGACAGATAGCTTTAACTCCTCCATTAAGCACAAATAGTAAAACAGGTATTCTATAGGACATTAAGGGCAACAAGAGGAATGCTCATTCTATTTCACTACAAGCTTAATAAAAAATTCACTGGAAATGGAGAACAAAAATCAAGATCAGGAAAGATGCTCAATATGTAATACATGTCAATTGTTTTTTTCGCTTTATCAGAAGTTGCCACAGGAATTATGCTAAAGAGTATTGCCATAAAAATAATGGCTGTCCTTTCTAAAGAAGTATGCACAAGGCAACCCAAGTGAGACAGGATTCAGAGTGTAATCAGTTCAGGATAATATGAATTAAGATTTTTTACTGACATTTGCGTTTCATTCCGTCACACATTTTGTGGCAAAATATTAAAACATGAAAATCTTCAATTTGATGATAAGATTTAGGCGACATAAAGATCTCGCTCTTGCTTTTTTCATGAATTAAGTATATCTTAACACTAAATCATTAAAATCAACTTACAAATTTCGAAACCGCATTCCCAAAAGGATTAAGATTCATTTCAAAGAATTTAAAATCCCATTATTTTAGTCTAAGCAGTATGTCAACAAATCGAACAAGAAAATTTCGTCACCAAATCATATATCTCGCTTGGAATGCCGCCCTGAGAGCCATCGAAATATTTGTAAGATTTAATGCGCATGAATCACAGGGCATTATTAGACAGAACTCGCTATTTTTGTTGAGGAGGCATTCCGATAATGTGAAGAAGCCGTGGAAATGCGGAAAGAATCTAAATATAATGAGTTAGAAACATCTAGATATGATCTTATTTTCTAGATCTGCCGACGTTTTCATTTAGTTATTGAGGAGCAAATCTTGTAAATTGATTTGATTTCGCATAACTGATAATCATAAACAACACGGATGAGAGGCAAAACTTTGCACCCATGATATGAGCGAGGCAAAATTAAAAAGTAGCTCGGCGAACTAAACCTTTCCAATTGCTGTTTATAAGTCTAAGCAAGAATTTTGCGTACATTGCAGTTCGCGGAATTAGCAATGGTGGAATTTGAGCATAATTTTGAGCAAGCAGATGAAATGTGACTTTGATGTTTATCCTCAAGTGCACCCTTAGATGAGTTGTGCTCCAAAATTGCACAGTCCTACATTTACTAATCAACGAATGACGTACCAGATTCGGAAAATTGACTCATGTTTGCGTCAAGCGTCTTTGCTCACGCCGCACTGTGGAATTATGCGGATTTGTTAGACAAATGCAGCACATCAACAATAATCTAATTTTTCATTAAACCTCTTTGCCGTTCAATATTTTTGGTCTGAGGATAACTAAGTTGGTAAATTATTTCGGTTGGTGCTTTTGAATTTGAATACTCAATTATTCTGCAAGCACCGAGTTTTTGGCTGATACAATGGTCCTTGATTCGTTTAACTACAGATAAACATCTGGCCCAAAATAATAATTGATATTGATATGCTTACATAAACATTTATTGCAAAAACTGATCTCAGCTTCATTACAAAGCGTTGGTCATGTTCATAGTGTATCCTGTTGTAACACAGTTTACATATTGGCCTGCGTATCCTGATTTTATATCTCGAATATAACTTTTTACAATATTCTGGATCAACAATGAGTCAGATGAGAGATGAATGATAGATAAAATTGCCACGCAAGTGATGTGTGACCGATAGGATCGAACCCTCGACACTAAGTTCTCTAGGTCAGTCACTTAGATCATTTGTTTCACGCTCGCTTGCATGCGGCCGGTGTCAAATGGCTGGATCAAGTTAGTCTTCAACATCACATGAATAAAGATTTTGCTACAATTGTGACTGCCGATGTTAGTACCGGTAGCGTGGATCGAATGTCTACCAAAGCATCTGAAGACACATCGTAAATGCAGTTAGCAATGAATGAAATGGGATATAAACAATATTGTCATCTTAAGATAGCATTCCAAGATAGTTTTACAGCATTAGAATTGCATAGACGTTTCCAGACTGCTTTGCACTGCCACACCTGAATAAATGGAATAATTAGATATTGAGCTGCCACTTCATCCAATATCAGGAATCATCAATGGGCCTAGCTATTGCATATACCAGAATAAAGACCAAAGTGATGCAGGTAGTTTGGCATGTCGATAGTATATCAAAGTTTAAGCATTATTCAATGGCATCTTATATTTTATACTCATATCATCTAGTATGGCATAGTATGGCTAGTAGTTTGGCATCTAGTATTTATACTCATATACTATGCATGTTATGCACGTATTTAAATGTACACTTAATATCTTTATTCAATTTTAATGATATTTGATCAGAGTCGCTGCTGAGGGGGATTCTGTAAATATATTGATGTTCATGCAATGAATATTTACGAACATCGCATTTATCGAATAAGAGGTGCGTCTTATTCCTTTACAATTAAAATTGATATATCTATCATTCCATGGCTTCTCATTTATTGATTTATGCATGTATCATCGGTTAGATTACAACCACTGTGCTTCCCCTTCTTATTCATGGTTGGTATTTGTTGGTCTCATACAGAATTCAATTGATTTGTGAATTGAAAGCAGGCTCGATTTTCATTACTAAAGCTGTGCTGCGGACTTATGTACGAGTATTTGCATACTACAGGCCTAAAGCATCAATTTCACGATTATGCACATGTGGGCCTAACCTACATGTACATGCAGGTCTAGTTTTGATATGAGTATCTTATTCAAGGGTGAATTCTATTCAGTGACAGCTTTAGGTTATCTCCCAAGGATCACATTTATGCGACAGCGAAGCGTATTTTGGTAATACATGTTGTCAAAATATCAATTTTTGTTATTTGAGTAACAAGATGTGTGATTCCCCCACCCAAACGGTGCGTTTTCATTCAACAAGCATAGTGCACTTTCTTTCATCTTTCAATCTTTCATATTTGAGTTGATAATAGATGCACTCCCTTGATCTAAAATTGACTATTAACATGTTAAATCGTACAAGAAAAATTATATTTTGACATGAGATACTGCTCACAGCAGAAACTCGGCACAATAACATGATTCAGGAAGCGTCTGTGTGCGGGAGACTGCTTACTGTCTATTATATCTTAAGCACTAAAAGAAATTTGAGTCTAAAAATATAACTTTCAACTACTTCCATATCAGTCAGAATTATTTATGACATAAATGGTAAAACAACATTTGAGTACGTTCTTAATAATATTTGACGCACAATTTGTTTGCGCAAAAACCGCCTTTACCCTCGAGTAAAACTCATCGACCACAAATTGATGTTTGTAAGATCAGCTTTCCTGCTTCATTGGGACATCGGAGAACTGCTACGGAAACTTCCTCAGCCACTTTTCAAAAGATCTTCCGGTTGATATCGGCTTTTGACCTGATAGAGAATTATCACAGATATAAATTGATAGCTTCCATCAATAATTATCTATGCGATAACAGTTTCAAGCAATTTCATACAACGCAATGATAGAAATTGAGACTAAAATCAATGTACTGTCTATCCTATGAGACTTATGACTATAGCTTTGTCCTCTTTTCTGTGCAAGGTCTTCATGGAATAGCGTTACCCTTTATCAGAGACATGGGATTTCAAACGCGGTTAGAAACAAACTAGAAACTATTTTTCCGAATTTCTAACTCTTGAGCAAATGATAGTTGAATGGAAGACAGGCCTAAAATATATTTAAATCGAAATCCTTGCAGTTTAATACATTTACATGTAGTTTTATACATATATTTCTCCATTGAAATTAGACATGAATGAGCAAAGATAACACTGTTCATTTATTGTCTTTTCGTATTTGTACAAAACATAATTACAATCATATAAGAATAATAAGGATGAATCGATAGGAATCCGACGCTTCGCCTTGTTTAAGTCAGTGAAAATGGAACGGACACGGGGAATTTGTTAATGGTCATTTCAACCGCTCATTTGCGTACCGATCCAGTTCAATGTCGTTAGGCATTATGACAATGCAAATTACTGAAATATGCAATGATTGTAGAATCCTGCCGCAAGGCGAAGCAATGTAGTTATTTTATTAAAATGATTTTATATAAAGGAAAAATGATAATAGTCGTGAACATTTACAAAGCACACTGATGAACTGCCGGTAATTCCCCATTATCAACCACTGGATGCCGCTATTGTTTAGGCACTGTTGTCATGACAATGCATAGCCACGATGGGCTATTGTTTTCAATGTCTATGTCAGTTCTCCTCCTTTATCATTATTGAGTGTCGCATTTCTATGGATGAATCATGCAATAAATTGGCTTGGAATTTTTGCAATTGCATCATGCTTGAAATTGATTTGTCAATACTTATCCGAATGTGGCCGCACTACACCTGTTTATTTATTGATGCCCATTAATAACTAATTCATAAAGTATGCAAATATAAAAAAAATAGGAGGACTGAAGCTTTCTTTTAAGAGGCTTATATATGTCAGAATAGAAGACCTGCTTGAAGATCTGTTCATTTTATGAGTTAGGAGCTTCTTCTGAAATAATATTACTCACTCCCGGTTGCAAGAGAATATGCAATAATATTGCCTTTAGAGAGTATGATTTGATCTAAACAGTTAGGATACATATAGGATATGTTTGCGATTCTATGACAGAGATACTCGACTGAATTTTCGAATGGGCTGATTGTGAAATATTTAGTCTTTTAACGAAGTTATAGATGTGAACAGCTTTCCACTAATTGGGTCTAACTCTCAAAGTTGAGTACTAAAATAGCATCAGGCTCCTACGTAATTGTATATAAAAATCATCACTTTTTGTTAAATACATGTATTGAAGTTCGTGAAATTTGGCAGCAAATTATTTGATAAGCAGAAATTATTGAATAAAAATGTCGCAGTCAACATTATTTAGGTTTAACATGAAATTTCTGTTTTTTTGATAGACTGATTTTGTTTCATTGTTGTAAAACTTAAATGCTCCTCTTGCAAACCATTTTATTATTACAAAGCATCCTTCTTCAGGGCAAACTGATGAAGTTATGTCACACAAATATATTGAAGTTATGTTACAGGCTAACTTGATTCTAAAATTCAAATCCTGGCACATCAATCATCCGCAAATCTATGAATGGGTTTGATGGCTAGGTACAATAATAAATCAGACTTAATATGCAAAGAGATACTAAATAACAATAAAACATATGTATATACAACATATATTATAAAATAAAAAGTTCCATCAATATAAAATATATATTGTAAAATTTTATTTTTTAAGAGCCCATTTGAAAAACAGTGATTAACACTGGGATTTTTGCATGCAAACAGATAAATAATGGATTAATCGGTAGCCGGGCGATTAGAAGAAAAATAATCAAACGACTACCAATTATCGATAAATTCTGCTATCAATCGGACTATTTATCGTCGCGTGCTTAGTTAAATTCACTATTTCTTTGAATGGTCTTAGTTTTTCTATGATTCCACAAAATATTTCGCCGTCATTACAAGATCACGAAATGAAAACGAAACTGCAAAACAGAAATAATTGTCTCCTTATCATTTCATAATGCAATTGTCTATCTTCAGTTCCTATTTATCAATAGAAATCATGTTGTGTCTCATCGAAGTAGATCCACGAATTTTTCCATAATTTTCCATACAAAATTTCGTAGGGAAATGTTAAGTAAAAGATTATGTCCGGTTAAATTTTAACTTTCTTTTCACGATCTTATAATGACACCGAAGTATCATGCAGACTCGCGCGAGATTTTCGCTCGGCCTGTCAGCTAGTGGATCAATATACTGGAAAGCGATGTCAACTCACTAAAGACAGATATTGGTCACTTCAGCCTACCTACATTTATTTTCTCCTTCCTTCCTGCGAAGATGATAAATCAGCTTTTCAATCAAAAGATTCTGTGCTGTTCTTGCAGACAACGTTAATGCACGAAATCTGTCATTATATATCTATGTCAAGCCAAATTGCGACGTTCTACACGAAGGGCTTCATGTCATGCTAGCCTATTTGCTTCTACCTATGTGGATTTCTTGGGGTAATTTATTTGGAGTAAAATGAGCTATGCTTCAAACAATGTTTCCGCGACAGATATTGGATGAATCAGTGTGAGCAGGGAGCGTATTGCCCCTACTTTGTATTAATTGCTGATTGCATTGTCCTTACATGAATGTGGTTAGCATGAAGCAAATAGTTTATTCACGCTGAAAGTGATAACCTATACAACTATTGCTTGTCTATGCATAATTTTGATCTAATTTAAAATTAGCCTCCGTTAGCATTTCTTCTAGCAGTTGCAATCTGGATTATCTGATGTAGTGACAATCTGAGATTTCCGCACCTTCAGCAAATCTACAACAGTTGTCTGAAATATGACAGACCTTTCCGATTCAGAAGCGATATATCCGTTATTAAAGATAGCTTATCATATTTTAGTCAATGCCTTTTCCTTTCTCTGATATTTAAAAAATGTGGACAAGTTTACCATTGACGATGTTTGTCCATGATATTTAGATTCATTCACTGAATTTCGATGATAATTTTTGTATTTTCATTGGAAGCTGATACGTGTTTAAAAGAAATAGATCTTCAGCTGTATAAATACGAGCAGTTGTCATTTGTGTGGATAATAGCGACGGAGCCTTTTTCAGTCAGATTAAATATTTCGCGCAGACTCGTCTAACAATGAATGTTCATCGAGGTCGGAATGCTGTAGATATGCAGAACGGTCTATAGAATAATAAATAACAGAAATAGAATTATTTTTGTTTGTTGAAACATTTATTTTTGTTGAATGATTGAAATAATTTGCTGCTAATTTTCAACCATTTAAGCTATGAAGTAGAGGGCTATCTCATAATAATGAACAGATGCCGGTGCAGATTGATGACCAAATAGTCTACATGTATTCAATTCACTGAGAAATTTTCCGTGTTAATTCGCACGGTACTCCGAACTCTACAACTGACGTCCACTCAGCACACTATATCAGTTGTCTTTACACTTTATTATTCAATCCAAACTCGATGAATTCACGCTGCTGACTTTGCCTTTGATACTGACATATCATGTCAAGGTAATGGGATCACTTATAACCAGACAGTACGCGCACATTTTGTATTTATGTGCATATTTAGCATGCATTCTTACAGTGGTTGTTGTATTACACAAATTATATTTGTATTATTTCGAAACGCTTGTATGAGTTTTGTGCAAATTAACTTTGTATGCAGAATTCCGAGGCTCTATTCGATGAAGCTGACTTTCCATGGATTATTCCGCGCGATGACGTCAATGCAAGTATAAGGCGTATTTCTCTGAATTCTCCTATTCCAGGGAAGACGTTTAATGCTCCCACTCCCTGAATGTATAGAACAGGGGTCGGCAACCTAAACCAGACGGCGGGCCACTAGTTCAAGTTTAACCGTCTCACGGGCCGCAACTCCAAAAGAAACGAATCATTTCAGATTGAATCTTCATGTTGACATTTCCAACATATGGCGAAGCCTTATACATTCCTAATATATTTCCATTTATCTAGTAAAATCCTCTTTACAAATCTGTTGATGAAAAATATGAAAAGAGGTTCATGCTTTTCATTTGTTATTTGTAACCGACGCGGATCGCGCTCAATAGAGAAGTAATTACTAAACAAAAATAGTAGGATGGGAATCAAATTCATGGATAAAACTTGCTTTGGATGCCTCAGGTTCTGCAAAACTTACACATTTCCTTATATCGAAAGCTTTCACCATGGCAATGAAAGACCAGGTGTATTCTGCATGTGTCTGCAGCGCGTTGATTTTTGGGAGTGAGATGTGGGTCGTAGAAAGCGATCAGATCATGAAGATGAAAAGAACAGAAATCGAAACGATGAAAAGAAAGCGTGGTATGAGGCTGATCGATGGACACACAGAGAAGAAGCCCACAGTGGTGTGGCCACATTTTGAAAAGAAAAGATGACTGGAATAATGTGTCTTTCGAGCTCGAGGTTGAAGGCAGAAGCAAAGAGGAAGACCGATGAAAACATGGTCACGTGTCTTCTGTGGTGATCTCCAAGCTCAGGAGCTGATTTCAGCAAAGGTCTACGTTCGGCATGATTGGTGGCGAGCTATCCGGAAGCAACTACCGTCTGAGCCCGTTCAACTTAGAGAGGACGAAAATCGAACAGCTAAAGTAAGCACATAATCAGTTTTACGAAATCTTTTGGATTCCTTGTTGAGCGCATATGAAGTCACTTTTGAAAAGGAGGTGTGGGCCACAACAGAAGACTTTGCGGGCCGCAGGTTGCCGACCCATGGTCTAAAGCCAAGCTGTCGCGAGGGGACTACGTTTCATGAACGTGGAGTATTGTTCGTCCACAGCCGTATACAGAGGTTGCCGGAGATCGTATACAGCCGTTTGCAAATGCGTTTGATGATAATTCCCTTAACAAAACTTATGCGCTTGCGTCATGTGCTCAACTACACGCTTAGGGCCCTTTCAAACAGAGAACGGCTTACGGTTTTTCGATTTTGCCCCCTCCATCATTGAAAGTAGGTCATTCAGACAGAACAGGGTTTTAGCGACGACAAATGCCCCTCGTCAAATTCAAGAGGTGTGTCTACTGTAGTGGGAGATTGAATATCACAGTAACTTTTCCTCAGAAACATCATCAATTCTGATGGAAGGTTGTATATTCGTAATGACAATGTTACGAGCATTCTGAAAATGTAAAATTTATCAAAATTTTGGATAAATCCATCATTTCAATGAAAATGCACCGACTGTAGTCTTTCACTGTCTCGGTTCGGTACTTTCTCAAGAACAAAGTAATCGCGAAATTGAAGATGCAATTGCATACCGATATTGTGCTAACCTTGAAAGTGAATTATGACACTGATAATAAAAAATCAAAATTAATGAAATTAAGAAATCCTTACGCTCATCAGATTCATTATGTTAGTGCGATTTATTTCCAGTGTAGATCACATGAATCAGTTCGGTATATCGAGTACAATCGTAAATAATGACTTTGGTAATAAACGTTTGTGAACTGTCGCCCCGCATACTGAGCATGAGGTTTGTTATCAAATGATTTCCTTGATCTGGTTTTCTCAATACTTGACCAAAATTACTGAAACGGACTTCGTTTAGATCGAAATTTTATGGAGAATACGATGGTACGAGTACATTATTCATTTTGCAGTCAGAAGCAAAAAAATTTTACTGAACCGCAGTTGAAATGGGTTCAGACCTTTTGAGAACTCGACAGCCGAGCGGTGTGTGAACGCCATTTGCAGTTTTGTACTGATTTTAATGATAGAAATCGAGAAGCCATTTATCTCGGCAGAAAATAGCCGCAAAATCGTGTTCTGTCTGAACGGGCCTTTACGGATGACCGATTTGTAGTACTTTCAACGTTTTGGGGAAGTACATGGCAGATACTCATGAAGTCGTATTACTTGACAGCTGACACACAATCTTATGTTCTATGAATGAAAAATGTATAGGATAAACATTAAACACCCGACATGCATCCAGGCAGATTATTTTCTTAGTGCAAAATGCTCAGTTGCAATTTCACCCCATTAGAGATCTGAGCTTTTTCATGCTCTCAGGGATTAATAGAGGTTCCAGTAGACCAGGAGTTGGAACTGGTCCAGACTCTTGATTACGACATCATGTGTGACATAGTGAGTTTTATGACATTGCGCTGTAATTAAAGCTTGGGCTTAAATAATTTTATCTAATCGCATGCATTGTATATTACTTTTGGGTTTATACGTTAACATATTGGGAGCATTTCTTCATATTAAAAAAACCGTTATTTAAAATATTCAAATGTGAAAGAAACATCTCTTTTTGAAAATGTTCAGATGATCTTCTTTTCAAGCATGAGGGCCTCAGCAATGCAATTCTTATCTGTGTGAATTTAGCTTAAATTTACTTCTTTTTCACAATCATGGAATTCATTTGTAAACTCATTTGCAGTGCTTTGTCAGAGAAAGGTTGAAAAAGAAACTTATAGCCGATAATTTCTATGATTACACAATTCAAAAAGTAAAATTGCATTCCCTTTCCATTAAGTCATTATTATCCAAATGAATGCGCAATTAATTAAAAATTAGTGATGTATTTCGGCAGTGCAGACGCAGACGTTTACAACAGCAAAAATTGCAATACCGCTTTCGCAAATGAACATAAAAAGGATGTCAGTTTAATTCCGAAAAGCATGTACAGGGTGTCCGTAAAGTCGCGCATTTTGCGAAATGTCTGCCATTTAGAGAGAAATCATCATATGAAGAAAAGCGAACTATATTTATGTAGCATATTAACGGAGGTTTTTTGTGCAACAGAAGAAAACTCTCTCACTTGTTTTCAACATAATACCAGCTCATTAAAGTTCGACCTACATTTCACAGCATCATTGTTACACAGTATGTTTCACAGTATCATTATGTTCAATAAGATCACCGTCGTAATTGATCACCATTTGTAATATTGCCACGATGTTGGACACACCAGCTTCTAGCTCTTCTGGTGTGATGTCAGCGCAGATGTTGATGATCTTCTGACGGAGCTCCTGCAATGTGTTTGGCTTGTTTTCGTGGTAAACGTTAGCCTTCAACCAGCCCCAGAACCAGTCTTTTTTCGTGACTGTCAATAACACTCGATCAATCTGATCATAAAGGAATGACGCTTCATGCTGACTCATCTTATCTGCCGACTCACTGAGCGTAATGCTGATTTAAGTGATTGATCATTGTTATTCCCATGTCATGCTAAGAAGTGGATCTGCAGACTCGTATTGAGATCGTGCAGTGTCATTATTCGTGTGGAAGGAGTGCATTTGGGACTTTGAGACTTTTTAAATCTCAACACTCTCTTGTGAAGGATCCTTTTTCCTGATCATCTGTGACACGACTTATCAAGAAGCTTGAAGAGACTGGTAGTGTCGCAGACTTTCCACGCAGTGGTCGGCCGTCCTTTAATGAACTTGCCATCCTGGATGTTTCGGAGGCTGTGACGCACTTATCAGACTCTTCATCTCTGGGCTCAACTTCTGTACGCCGCATTTCTTCTGAAGTCGATGTCAGCAAGACCACTGTCCACAAGATAATGCGTTGTCACCTTCAGTTGTATCCTTACAAACTGCAACTAATACAATCACTGGAGCTGAACGATAAACAAGAACGTCTGGCGTTTGCAAATTGGATTCTATCCCAGCCAGACAAAATTCCTGACATCCTTTGGTCTGACGAAGCCAACTTCAGCCTGGATGGCCAGGTTAATGCCCATAACTGTCGTCTCTGGTCGTCAGCAAAACCTGAAAGCTATCTTACAAAATCTTTGCATTCCCCAAAGCTATGCGTTTGAATGGGACTTTCCTCAAAGTTTGCTCTCCATCCATTTTTCTTGATGAGACAGTTGACTCTGAGAGATACCTGGAGATGCTTCAAACACATGTGCGACCGCAACTAACCTCTAGACGAAAGCTGTCCACCACGATATTTATGCAGGATGGGGCACCACCGCATTTCGCCAGCAATGTTCGCAAAATTCTATGCAGAACCTTTACTGATGACGCGAATTATCAGTCGAGGCTGCAACCATCCCTGGCCCCCGAGATCACTCGACCTCAACCCTCTCGACTTCTGGTTCTGGGGCTGGTTGAAGGCTAACGTTTACCACGAAAACAAGCCAAACACATTGCAGGAGCTCCGTCAGAAGATCATCAACATCTGCGCTGACATCACACCAGAAGAGCTAGAAGCTGGTGTGTCCAACATCGTGGCAATATTACAAATGGTGATCAATTACGACGGTGATCTTATTGAACATAATGATACTGTGAAACATACTGTGTAACAATGATGCTGTGAAATGTAGGTCGAACTTTAATGAGCTGGTATTATGTTGAAAACAAGTGAGAGAGTTTTCTTCTGTTGCACAAAAAACCTCCGTTAATATGCTACATAAATATAGTTCGCTTTTCTTCATATGATGATTTCTCTCTAAATGGCAGACATTTCGCAAAATGCGCGACTTTACGGACACCCTGTATTTTGCCAACACTGCATGTAGTTTGTGCAAGAGGTGGATAATATTTAATTCTATTCCCCTCTAACTTTCATGTTCCTATGAAACAATTCTTTCCAAAACTGCTGTGCAAAATATTGGCAAAATATTAAAAAGTTGCAATAATAGTACAAGTTTTTGTCAGCTCGGTCATTTTGTTGCTATAAATAGCTGCTTGAAATTTAAATTCCACATTTAAAAAAAGTGACTTTTTAGAAGGTATCTTTCGGAAAATGATGGTAGATAACTTTCGATAAACGATTTTTTCGATCAGCTATGGCATCAGCTATGAACGGGATAGGGACAGTTAAGCCGTGCTAACTACACAACTCAAATACCGATGTTTAAATATCTATGTAAATAATAAACTGCTGGATACTATCTCAGTAGTTACTTATTGAGAAGAAAAATACAGTAGGTGCGTATCTTAATGTGCAAATGCATCAAAAGTGATATAAGGTATGATCTGTCCATTTTATACTTGGGTGGATACACTGTTTATAGCGCAAAACTGTCAGTGCTACTTGTATAACCATTATGAATGGTGCTTGTTATTAAATACTTTTTTAATCAAATGATAATCGCGTAGATGTATTTGTGGATAAATGAATATCTTAATTATAATTTCACATGTTTTATTTTAATGATCTACAAGTAATTTGAATTGATTGATGAGATGTTCAGTTTTGCAAGAAATTGAAAAAATAATCGATTTCTGAAAAGCACTTTCAAATACCTATTGTTCTGGAGCAGGATGAAAATATGTCTATGGGTAAAATAAGGTTAATGAATAATTACGCAACATTAAGCAAGATTTGCAGAGCTATGTATTACCAAAGTGTTCACATTTTGAGTGGTTTATTACAAAATGAGTGGTTTCCAGTCGTCTATTAACATAGAAGTAGATAATAGTTCTATATAAATAGAAGTAGATAATAATAAAGAAATGGATCTTCATCTCATGTTTTTGTCTTCCAAGCGTCTACGAATAACTACGTAATTTTTCATAGTTATACTTCAAAACTACTTAATAGTTTTGACATAGCTATTTAGTTCCTTCCATTCAATATTTCAATACTATTCTGTTGTCAATTGCGATATCAAATAAAACTGCATATAAGCGCTGGCGAATATCATAGCTGTTGCCACAAATCAACCATTGCCAAAAGCCGAGGATTGACCCAATACCTATGATCTGAATTTGTTTTCTAGTGCAACACCTGTTTTGAAAATTGAAATCCGCGACAACTTAAGAATGCAATTAATTGAAGGTTGCGGCAACTTGAATGACTTTGACATGTTGCATTCGACAGCTTGTGGGTGGCGAAATCTACACAGTTTGAAATATCTACCAAAAAGATTGAAATATTTTCATTGAGTTCAAATTGCAACATTTCAAAACGACTCGAGGATAATTGAAATACCATTGAAGACGAAAATGTCAATGAAAAACAGATGTTATTCCGTATCATATTCCGAAACCACTGACAATAGTGATATTGAACTGCCAATCAATGCTGTGAAGAAGGAGACGGCAAGTCCCGCTCGAACTCTGTAAGATCAGTAATGATAAAAATGAAAAATATTCGTTGAATTCATTGTTATCATGTAGCAAGCCGCAAGACATATCCAAAGCAAAAGTTAATCGACGAGATGGTGAAGTATTTCATTAAATTGTACCTAAGTGTTTTGCTTGCATGTATCGATCAGACTAAGAATAAAGTAGTAATATGCATTATAATATAACTGTAATCAGGTCCTACGGATAGTTCAATTTTCAATGCTCTAGCTTTTTAGGAACCACTATATGATTAAACTTAAAATAACGCAAATCGGCCGGAAGCAGACAAATGGCGAAATAGCCAAATAATAAATGCCTACTGTAGGGAAAGTAAACCTTAAACAAATACAGTGAAATTTCACATATGAATTCGCAATAACCGTAGACCAAATAACATTCGATTTTCAAATTTTCAATTTTTCTGATCCACCCTATTCAATTACAGGCCTGATAGTCGCAACACATAAGTCGATATAAAATATTCTAAATACAGAGTATCCACTGGCTGGTAGCCACTATTGACTAGTTTGGGTGTCAGGCGATGCATATCACAGCTAAGCAAATTGAGAACTATCTGACTCGAAATAAGTGGTCTGAAAAGTAAAAATTAAAGGCTGGCACAAATTTGACGGGCCTTCAGCATTTAGTAATTTCTTTACGGTCGATGCTAACACAAGCTGGTTTCACAGATTTTTGACAAATATAAATATTGTCCAATTGACTTTATCACGAATACCAAAGACAATGCAAGACACTGTCTTTGACGAACACAAATCCTTTAGTTAAGTAAAACTGGTTCATGAAAATATGACTGTCAAATCCTCAACAATAGCAAATGCCAATGCATTCATGATGTCAGTATCTTGTCCTTTAGTTTTACTCCTACATGTCTTTCAGCGCTCCCCTTCTTACCCAGGTCTGTCCCAAAACAAGTACAGGTTTTTCCACCCACATTCGCAAACAATGCAAACAAAATCACTTCAGTGCAAACAAATTCATTAATGGAAGTTTTTTCGATCAAATTCACATAATTAGCAAGCATTTCGCTCATGCATTTTTATACTTTATTATTGCAATCAAATTCGCTTGAACAGCACACAGAATCGCTTAAATCGACTCTATGTGCAATCAATTTCGCTAATGTATTTTACGCTGCATTACTGCAATCAAATTCGCAAATAAGAAAAGCTAAATGAATCTTTAATATTCAAATTCGTTTTACTTTTAAGCCTGAGGATTTGAATCAAAAATACATATATTACATGTAAATCCATTCATTTTAATTCCTGAAATTACACAATCACATCCGCCAAAGCTAAACATCGATGCATGCATCGCATTACATGTGCACACATGTTATCAATCTTACCACTGCTCACAGTCTCACGATCTTCTAAAATGTCCTTTGCTAAGTCATGAAGTACTCGTATTCTATGTTCCGCGGTTGATAATCCAGCTGGGACACTTGCTATCAAGTTCACAATATTGTCCTCTCGTAAAACGGACCGTAGCCTCAACTTGAAGACGCTGAAGGCATTTTCGATTGGATTTAGAAATGGACTATACGCGGGTAGTTTCTTGATGGGGACTTCTCCGCAAGTGGAACCACCGTCAACTGGAGCATTATCCATAATGATGACAGGATTGGGAATTTCAAAGCTGTTAAGAATTATGTCCAAATTGTCCATAAAATGTTGAAATCTTTCACCTGGAAATAAAGGAATAAGGAATTTAAAACTTGTGCATATTCAAAAAGAATTTTATCGAAAAACTCACCATTCACTGTGCCTCTATGGAGCTCAAAGTAGACAATCCCAGCACCAGAGGAAATTGCCATCAAAAGGCATAAGTTGGGACCGCGTTGTCCTCCCAGCTGGCGTACTGCTGGTCTTCCAATAACCGCTCTACCCCTTGCGCGCTTTGTGAAGATGTTGAAGCAGGTCTCATCAACATAAACTAGTGATTTATTGATGCTCTCATCTAAATACCACTGAGCATAGCTTGAGCGGGCTTCCTTCACATCGGATGCGTTGCGCCTGGATGGACACTCTTCTAATTTCTTCATCGAGATCAGTCCATCTAAAGCCCTTGATATGCTCGTCACTGAAAGCGAGATCGTCAAATGGGCCTTGATCTGTTCTAATGTGAAGTCAGGATGTTGATCAACTAGGTCCAATATGTTCTGAACGACAGTTGGACTTAGCTTCACAACTCCATCACGTCGACCACCTCGCCTGTCTGTGAGTGGTTCCCCTCTTTGGTAGCGATATATAATTGACCTTGCTGTTGAAGGATTGATATTCAAAACAGAACTTGCAGCAATATAATCACCGCCATTTTCCCATGCGGAGATAAGTCTTTGCTTGAGGTCCAAGCTTATTCGGGCATACGAACCTCGAGAGGTTTCTATTCCCAGGCTTTCAGTCGAAATATCAGAAATGCTGGATTCCATTCCGATTGCGAATTTCAACTGTTGGTTATCGCGAATTTGCTTGTTATATAGCGAAATTGGTTGAGATACATACGAACATGAGCCATATTCACGAACTTTGATTCACTATTCACGAATTTGTTTGCGCTAACTTGACAATGAGCGAAATTGCTTGCACTAGGCATGAAAATTATGACATTCTATTGAAGTAGCTTGCACTATCGTGAACATGCTTTTATTGTTTGCGATTCTGTATGGAAAAACCTGTAATGCCGTAAATTTGAGTGATGGAGTGACACATACACGTACGTACATGCGCGGAAATGTACAATCATTTATGTGAAGTTGCCGACAATTTCATTGCCGGTAATAGTTATAATTTTGAAGTCACATTTGTGCGCTTTAGGCTCAACAATGTTTGAAAGAAATGTTCTAATGACCAAAATATTCCTAAATTGGACATTTTGAACATCATATTATGTCTGACGTAGACAGGTTATCATAAGAAATTTGAAATGCCACTGTATTCTTCCGCAGCAATGAAATTGCTACTCAAAGTAAAAATAGATTTTTTATGCTTGATTGACGAGATACTGACAGAGACTTCTTTAACTTCAAGCGATTTTCGCAATGACATTTATGCTCACAAGCAATTTAGAGGAGCAAATTATTTTTTGATATTCTCCGAAGATAAACATGCCAATAAATGAATATGTGAAAGACATTTAAGTCTAAATTCTCACACCCACACAGTTCATCACTTACTGGTTTATTTTTCAACTGTATTTTGCATTTCGACAATTAACTTGAAGTAGTCTGTGCTGTGTATTTTCATGACAGAAATAAAGCTAGAATGATTGTGGGAGGAAGAAGGTGGCTACACTTCATTCTCGTAATTCACCTTTCACCACAATAATTCAAAATTGAGCGTTCCTATCAATAGATTTATTTCTTCAATAAAGCAAACCATGCAAAACACGAGTCGATGCGTGAATCGTGCCATGATTTTTGCTGTCGACTCTCACATGTTTAGTTGTGGTCATAATTGCTCCCAGTATGCCTGTTGAGCCTCCTGTCAAGCCCTCTATATGCTATCTCCATAATCAGGCAAGATGTGTCAGTTTCATTGACTGAAAAACTCAGAAAACCTGCTATCCATGTGTTCTTAATGTGTCATGTCATTTAGGCAGTTTGCAACATTTAATTGTCAAAATTTTTTCTTCATTTCATGACTAAAAGCATAATATTACATAATTCTTCTTAGGCAGAGCTGATATTATTACATGCTTTAATAACCAACCATTCATTTTATTAATTCCTTTTCTTTAGCAATCAGAACTTTGTAGACGCACTCTTACATAATTACCAGACGCATGTCATCTTATCACTGATCAATATAGTTGCTTTCACGCTTTCTTTTTTGTTTTCATTCATCGAATATTTGGTGCTGGAGCTGTGATGATTGACATAAATACCACCAAATAATTCCAAATGGATATCAACACCCTGCCTTCTCGACTGCAATTCGTCCTACCAGGACTTGAACATAGCTAGAAAGCCTAGCACGTGCTCCATCTACATGGTCAGAACTTTGCTTTGAACATTCTAATACCTGTACTTGCTGTGCAGAATCACAAGATATGAGATCGGCTTTCATCAACGATATTTTGTGGCTGACTAGCTAACTTGAATTCGAATTCTGGTCATAGAGTCGTAGTCGGAAAGATATAACATCGCTGCATCAGCGTTTCTTGGACTCCATTGGCATCATATCATTGGAGTCCTCATCTTTTATAGTCATTGCCTTTCAAGTGCTGCCATGATATGGCTTCCTCTTTCCTTTCGTATCAGGTTATGGAATTATCAGCACTTCGTTGTCAGTGTTTCCACTCAGCAACCCGTAGTCGCCTAATTCAAACTTCAGTTCGTCGCACCACTTTCGGGAGGTCGGAACTGTGGATGGATTGCCAGTCCACTGTGGAATCGCCTACCTCAAACTGTAACATCTGCATGTAGCTTCTCACAATTTAAACAACTTTTAATAATGTCCTTTTTAAATTGTAAATATAAGCGTGAAATATATTAGCCATACATGATAATGCGCCTGCTTCTTATAAATAAATTCACTGCTTGACTTTGATATCCATGGCAATGATAGCAAACCCAGCAACGAATATAGCGGCAACTGTTCGCTGAGGAGTGCTATCGATTAATATCAGTGGCTGGTTTCATAGTAGCTCACTGCATGCAAATAGTATCTGCTGCGCAGAATATAAAGATACATGCACGAATGAACGCCACTTTATTGAAGCACTTACTCAATGAGCAAGTTCGCAAAAATGGTGAACTTCAACTTAACGGCCAGCTTTGAAGATGAACGTAAACTGAGCGACATTGGTATTCATTGATTTATTTATTTATTTATTTGGCTGCATTTATATAGCGCTGTACCCAAAGGAGGCTCACAGCGCAAAACGAGTACAAAAATGCAAATCACAAGAAAAATAAAGTCAAAAGAAATTAAGAGAAACTAAACTAATTGTCCTCAAATGAACTATTGTCCTCAGATGAACGCAGATAGCGTGACGGGCGACGAATATGAAGCATCTTTGACATATACTTAGGTGATCGCAAATGGTATGTTTTGTAGCACAAGCAACCAACCTTCAGTTCAATGCACCGAAGAATCGGAAGCCACTTCAGCTCACGGCGGTTGACATTAAGTACTAAACGCACACATGCATTTTGCACTTTTTCCAATTTCTTGAGTAGCTTGGATGGCACACCACGCAGAGAATACTATTGCAATAGTCCAACCTTGTAAACACCAATCAGATAACGATCTTCTTTAACGCTTCTGTTGACAAATAGTGTCTGATAGAGTAAAGTCTTCGAATCTCAATGAAGCATGCTCTACATATCATGTTGACATGTTCATTGGATATCAATGCAGAGTCTAGAACTACTCCAATACACGGTGTGTCGGAAGCGTCGGGTTAAAAAGTAAAATGTTCCATTCAGTTTCTCAACGGATTCCTATGTTAAAAGACGTGGGAAAATCGAAAATCGACTTTTCAAAATCATCCATCGACGTCTTTTGAAGATGTAATTCAAAATGACGTAATTTCGAAAAATTCAAAATTTGAACTTCATGAGAAAATTATTTGTTGACATTCTCTCAGTGAATATATAGGTAAAATAGGTCGCTGAGTTCAAATATAATGTTTTTAAAGTCGGATATGCATTATTTATAGACGTACTATCCATATTTTGAAATTAGGCCCATTTTAAAAACTCGAAATTCTAAATTATTGAAAAAATCACTTGTGTGACCTTTCTTAGCGAATTGATGGGCTGATTGAAATGCTGAAATGCGCTGATTTTAGGAATGCTGTTTTTTGTACGCTTTTAGGCCTAAAGTAATTCCAAATAGTCTATAAAGTACCATAGACTATAGCTGTTATTTACATGTAACCTATATAGATATAGTAGCCTACTTTAAGTTTTATGGATAAACCCAGTACTAATACTCGACCTGATTGTAGTATTCGAATTATACAACTAAAAATAATTGATAGCCTGCCTTTAAAGTTGAAATGATAAATAAAAAATACTTTATCATAATTCTCTACAAAATATTTATTGCATATGTAATTTTCCGCTAAAACTAACAAGCAAATAAAACAAGAAGCTATTCCACGAATCATGTTATAATTTCACATTCTTGAAACGAAATATATAGTAAATCATAATCTTACAGGTGTCGGCTATTAGATGCTCTTACAGCTTGCAACAATTTCGTTGAATACGAAGGATGCGAAATGTCACTAATTTTGTAGTTCATCCAAAACTGCGAGAAAATATGATGAACTGATTCAAATTGCTGTTCACTATAAATGCCCAAACCTTTCAGGTATTTTCCACAAAACTCTGGTATATGATAAAATATCGCATGGAGTTTTGGTGTTATGCTGACTTCCAGTGACATACAATCCTCTTTGAATTCCTCAATGTATTTCTTGTATTCGGTGTCCAATTTATTTCCGAAACAAGAGTGTACCACTTTATCGAAGCTTCTGAAAGCCGAGACGATGGGAAGACATTGGATCGGACAGAATGAAGCCAAAACGTCAACTTTGCGAAGAAGGTGACGAGCGTTGTTCCCATTGAAGATCCCTCCATGATAGTCATCTAATTTGACATGACACTCGTTTAACCATCGTTGCGCACATTCGGGTGATACACTCTTCAAATGATTGAATAATAGTGTCACAACTCCGTTTAATAAATGTAACTCAGGCGGGGGTAACACGTCGATCACGTTGCCATTGGCCACAAGAGGTGGATGAATTACATTTCCATGATTCTTAGCCTTCGATTTATCAATGCCAGAATCGTAAAAGTTCCAAAAAGACTCCCTCAAGTTTTCTTGACTACAACCAATTCCATCTTGATCCAACTTGGTTCGATGCATGTTGCACCACGAACATGGGTGCGAGCTTCCGTGGCTCATCAGTCCAAGAAGAATGTTACATATCTTCAAATCAGCTGAGATGTATAACTTATATGCGAATTGATGAAGCCCAACACTCATCCACAATTTCTTCAGATTTACATAGTTCTAGGGAACATCAGGGACTATGGCAATAAGAAAAATTTTCTTCACTGATCCGCTTGATGACGATGAAGATCGAGTTTCCATGAGGGAAGTGGTATCATTGTCGCTGCCCTCTTCACACATCTGGATAACCGAGATACAAATCTTGAAGAATCCACCACCGGAATCGATTCCAACTTTAATAAGTAATTCGTCGAGGATGATTTGAGTTCGACGAATATAACAAACTTCCCTCAAAAATTTCTCCAAATCTTTACACAGGATGACAGGCCTTTGTAGATCGTTGGTAGATGATTTTCCAGAAAAGAAGTCCATCTGAAGAACACATAAATGCTCGTCTAAAAGATGATCACTTGCTTGTAGCTTCTGCTTCAAACAGGACTCGATCGAACTCCGACGACCTGTTGCACCGCGTACATGTTGAGCAAACTTTAAAGTTTGTCGATGGCTCAAATTAATATCAGTTTGGATACTTGCCAAATTCGTCGCATTCAACACCGTACTCGTAGATGTGGGATTTACGTGCATTGAGGGTAATGCGATTCCTGCAGGACATTAACTCTACTTCACCGCCAGATTTGTGGTTCAACTTTGAGGTAATCACTGATGCACTAAAATTCTCCGAATCATGGCTACTGGGTGAACACTTTGTCATCAATGAGTTGATATTATCACATTTCTTCCTCGACGAACACTCGTGAGATACTCCTCTTGCAACCGTTGAATAGCACGATGTGCAAAGTTTAACAGTAGTTTTGGTCGAATGATCAGAACAAGTAACACTAGGCCTGCCTGGAGGATTTTTCGAACGCGGAATATTGATATTCTCCCGAGCTTTGTCGCACATAAAACAATCACACCTATCACTTTCAGATCTTTGTCGCGTAAGGGCAGGCTTTAGAATTTTGTTATCCCGGTCAAAGATTTTCAGTTTTACATTAGGCTGGTTCTCAGAGAGCTTCGATAAAGACAGCCGGCATACAGCGCATATCACGAGATGATAAGATTGATCTTCCTTGTCGAATTCAGGTAGGGCAAATCTCTTCAAAAGCTCCGTATTTCTGGCTGACAATTTATGTAAGTCTTTTCCTTTTTCAAAACAGATGACACAAACAGTATTTCGCGAAGCCTCGTGTGATCGTGCACACTTGGCATTGTCAACGTCGATTAAATGAATGTTTTGATTTGAGCAAACTACAATTCAAATTTGACCGTGATTCGAGACAGATTTGTCAACAGTATGCATTGCATAGATATCTGCTTCTTCGGATTTTGTCAATTCAATGCGACTGACATGAACGATTGCACGTTTTTAGAGATAGGTTAAATATCTATTCATTCTCATACGATGATGAAAGTCATCCCAGTAGCCATTTATAATAGAATATAATGCTTACTAATTTAAATTATTAGTTAAAGGAGTCCTAATGAGGACTGATGGCGTTCTCCAATCCGCAAGTGTACAGAGGCAATGCTACTGTAACCATTGGATTAATCAGTTCTTAAAAGAACTCAATGTAGCTTTCTCGTGGCAACGAATTAAAATTGATCAGCTTTGGCCCAATAACTGGTAAAAATGGAAATCTTAAGACTTGTACTGTAATACTACTCATTCTTGCTGTTAATATACTAATACCATAGATTCCAAACACTGCCAAACACGTTCAAAACAGACGTCTAATATACTGTACCGACTACAGATGCTGATAGTGGAAATAGAATAAGACAATGGTCACCAAAGGTTAAGGAAATTAAAAATGGATATTATAAAACAACAGGAAACCGATGAATAAAAATTGGAAAAGTGGAGGTAAAATATGGAAATACAACGATGCTACTACATCGATTATAACTGAACTATATCTGACACTACACAAAGTGGATAATGGTAAGAGTGGATAAGTGGAAAGTGGATAATGGAGGTAAACAATAGAACTACAATGACACTCTACTACACCGAAAGCAATGAAACTATACACACTATACCTAAGACTACACATGGAAAATACTATTTCTTCACTTGAATTTGTTATCGCCAGTTTCTTCATCCGTCTATAGTACTTCATGTAATTCCATATTTCTTCATTTGAATTACAATACATCGACCACTACTTCAGCTACCGATTAAGGGATATAAAACATAGTACTGCAGTCCGTCAGTCATCAGCAGGTACTCGTCTAGTTGTGTTTCGACTCCTAACCTGAACACTCAAACCCAGACGAGCGGGGTCCCACACATAGTGGCTGACAAAATACTGAATAGGTAATGATATGTCTTGAAAGATATGTCACAAAGATAAATCAGACATCATTCAATTGTTGCGTTTCCCACATGTAAACTGATCCTGTCATTAAATTCATCCCATCAATAAATACAGTATGCTTTTTGCGATCCGCACATGTAAACAAATCCTGTACATCAATCTTTGTCTTTTCGATTCCCAACAGATCCTGTTCATCCTCGAATCCCATAAAGATGTAATCGCTGTGTGATAAATATGTAATCCGCCTTTACACAAACTTCGCTTCATACATCAAGACTTAACAATGGGAGCTCTCTCATCTCCTGTAAGCCACGCTAAGCGCTCTGTATTCACTCTTCACCGCCCCCAATATGATGGCTACAAGTTATTGTTAGTCGTTTATTCACCTTTGCAGCAAGGCATTAAGGAAAATGTGAGTCGTTTTGTTGGTCGCGTGCCTCATTGAAATTCACAGAGTGAAGTGAATTGTCGAGCCGAGAAAAGACCATATTTGTGAAGCGATTCATTATGCCTTGTGAGCAGAGCTGGAAAAATTCCACTGAAATGTTTTAATTCCAATTCCAGAGCAGAAATTTCAATTCCAATTCCAATTCCAGTCGAAACAGTTCAATTCAATTCCAATTCCAGTTCCATAATGAGATTCAATTCCAATAATTGCATGACGCGTATATGTTAATGTATCTAAAGTTTCCTCGCTTCAATCTAACCCATGTGCCCGTATCCTATCCTCGTTATTCCTGTGTGCCGTTCCCTGCGTCTTTCCTATGTGCGTTCTCATGTTCATAGTTCATATTTCTTGTTTACATGTACATGTATATATGTAGCCGGTCAGCCTACGCCATTTTCGTTTCGTAAACGAGATATTCAACATCTTGCGAAAAAGAGAAAGGAAAATTAACGGTCAGAAAAGAATCAAACGCTGAGAGAGAGAGAGAGAGAGAGAGAGCATAGAAATTAACAGCACCATAGAAAGTCCTAGAATGGAAATTGCATGAAAATTATGGCACACGCCGGGGGAACTAAGTTGGGGCAAAACGCAAATTGTGCGAGCTGGTTTCCATGTTTTCTTATTTGTATTTATATTTATCAAGCCAAATTGTGATCTGGATTGCTGCCCCTTGTCCAAAGATCATGCACAAAAGCAATAGTGAATTTACAAAATACTGCGGCGACAGGATGACAAAGAAAGAAATCCTTTAAAACGTTCTGTACGTTCATCATTTTGAAATATCGCTCCTGTAATCTACCAAGAGTATTATCAGTCATATATGCAACTTGCAATGTCGATTTACAGAACATACATTGCTCCAGCTTGAAATCAGAGGTCAAGAAATCTCAGAGTATTGATTTTACTTGAAAGGGATCCTCTGTTCACTATATTTGAACAATTTTCAAAATCTTTACATGCTTTCGAATATCAGTTTCCAAAACATCATTACACTATATCACATGTGTCATTTAATGATTAATTGAAAAGTTCCAGCGACTATTCACTTATCTGAGAAATTATTGTCAGTGAAGAAGCTTTTAATGTGTTTATTCGACAAATGCGCTAGGTTTCTTAACCGTATGAAGGAGAAATCATCATATGGTTAGAATTTTTTCTATTGAATTCTTGAGATATTCTTACAACCAGTGCACCGCCCACTTTCAATTATGACTTTGTGGACCAATTTTTTATTCGAATTTTGAAAAATAGTTGTTAATGACTGCTGCAAATCGACACAATATACCAACCCAGGGAATAGTAGGCTATACCACATGAAACACTGCCACCATCTCACTTAATATTATCTTCATAAAATCCTGCATTAATTTGCTGCCAACAACATCCACAACCAACTTGACAAATAGTTTGACTATGAATCAATGTTTTAGATCGAATCTGATCTACAAACCATAGATTTTTCCATGTGCCATCATTGTACATAGGCAAGATATCAAACTTCCATTCTAGTGTACTATTATCTACTTCTATGAGAGAGAGAGAGAGAGAGAGAGAGAGAGAGAGATGCGAATAAATCTATTAATAAACTGACAGAAGAAAGAAATTCAATGTGCGAATAACGTGATTGTCGATGGAAGAAAAAACGACGATAAAAGGATATCATGAAAACTGATTAATGGTCCATGTTGAAAACGGAGATTAAAAATTCCGTGATAAGAACGAAATGTGGTCGGGTCGAAAGCTAACGAGCAGAGATTAAAGGAAACTCTTTCAATTTTCAAAAGAAAGTGGATTTATCGTCAAGTGTCAAAAATTTGCATAAATTAGAGACGATGAGAAATTGAAACAACAACAACTACCAACAACAATACATACGACATCTTCAGTAGCTGTTAGAAGAACTCCGGGCTTTCGCGGTGTAACTTGACTACAGAAGTAACAACTACAACAGCCTACCAGCGAACAACAACACAGAACACAGTAGCGTATGCGACAACACATCAGCGAGCGCGATTGACGATTGACGGTATAAGTGACACTGATATTCATGATATTTATGATATTATTTTGGTATAAGTGAGTCCGATCGAATTGAAGTGAATTCAACATCAAGAAGTGAACTGCAAGTTTAAAGTTTTTCTTTTATCGTTGAGTATCGTATTTGTATAACTATAGTCTTGAAAATTAATATTGTCAATTGTTGTGATTGGAAGTTGAATAATATTTCATGTCATTGCCATTTTAATTGAATCATTAATTATTAGAATAATTTGTCGACACTGTCTATATTGTGATTTGAACTGACAGGCTGCCCTTTAATGCAGGGTTAATTTTCCTCTTTCCAAACCGATTGTTTTTCGTGTGTACAGCAATTAAGTTAATCTCCAATTTTTGTGCTTATCTAATCAATAACTAAATTCAACAATTGTTTTATTTTGATTAATTATCTTACATGATAAATAACTAAATAACAGATTGAACAAAGATGATTATCTTCTCATTGTTTGCTTAATTGCTGAATTAACATTGTCCGGGGGCTGTAGGCCCATCAAAGTCACAATAAGCACCCTTTATTCAACAATAGAATAAAACTAGCTCTGTCGGTCGATCTATCTCTCTCTCTCTCTTATCTCTGCGTGCAGTTAACACAACGGCCGAATACTGTGATTTCAATTTTTGTACAAATAGATTTATCACAGGTCTGTCGAAAGAGTGGAATTGAGGTTTATCAAGGTCAATTCCAATTCCAATTCCAGTAGATTTAAATATCGTCAATTCCAATTCCGACAAAAAATGGAATTAATTCCGGGTCGGAATTAATTCCAATTCCGACTTTTCCAACTCTGCTTGTGAGAGCCTTTTCTGTGTAACTCATCAAGTCATGCTGAGAATAACCTCTAGATTTCATGATATTTAGTGTCTTGTTAGTTTTGTGTACAGCGTCTTGTAACTTCGAGCATATCCTACAATATCTGACTACCTGCGACGCGAAAACATGAAGGCCATCTGTAATGGGATCCTGCTCTCCGGAAAAGTAGTTGCACCACAGAGAAAGAGAAGTCATCTACCTTGTGATATACTGAAGTTCTCAAGCTGTTCTGTGAGATTTGTATTTTCACATCAAGGTAAACTACCTCTTTATTGTTATCACCATTTCTCTCCGCCAACAAGTCAGGTGGATAAATTCTTTGAATCAACGAATTAAAGTGTTTATAATTGACAACACATATATCGTCTATGTATCTTGATGTAGGTGATAACAAGCGTACTAAATGATATTTCTTAGTTTTTATCAAATTTTGCATAAAAACATATTCGCAGTGTAAGAGGAATAGGTCAGCTAGGAGTGGACTAGAATTTCCTCCCATTGGAATGCCTTTAATCTGCCTGAAAACTAAATTACCGAATGTGACGTAGGTCTGTGATAATAGGAAATGTATGGCTTCTTTTAACTTCTGTTTATCAAAACAGTGATAACCATTATATTTTTTTTCATTGAGCAAAAGGACTTATCATATCCAATGCAAATAAATTTTCTATTTGAGGAATTAAACACCAAATCCATAATAGCGACTATGTGATCTTCAATCAATTTTTGATCAAGATTCGTATATAAGGTTGAAAAATCGAAAACTTGCAATGAATGAACTTGCGTCGAATTTAATCTGTGTAGAAATTCTTGTGTGGACTTAATAATACATCAGATATATTTCTAAATGAATGCTAACATTCGTAATTAACTGCACATTCATCAATGTGAGAAAATTAAACAATAAAGATAGGGAGTGGAGTACTGTGAAGTATATTATAAAAAAAAGCAGTTTTGCTACACGCTTGAGAATAATGAGCTGTAGACGATTAGTAATCTTGTGTGTATTACTTAAACAACAGCCTTCCTAAAATCAGCGCATTTCAGCATTTCAATCAGCCCATCAATTCGCTAAGAAAGGTCACACAAGTGATTTTTTCAATAATTTAGAATTTCGAGTTTTTAAAATGGGCCTAATTTCAAAATATGGATAGTACGTCTATAAATAATGCATATCCGACTTTAAAAACATTATATTTGAACTCAGCGACCTTTTTTACCTATATATTCACTGAGAGAATGTCAACAAATAATTTTCTCATGAAGTTCAAATTTTGAATTTTTCGAAATTACGTCATTTTGAATTTTGAATTACATCTTCAAAAGACGTCGATGGATGATTTTGAAAAGTCGATTTTCGATTTTCCCACGTCTTTTAACATAGGAATCCGTTGAGAAACTGAATGGAACATTTTACTTTTTAACCCGACGCTTCCGACACACCGTGAGACATTTAACACGTTTGCTAACTTTGACCTCACTGTCACCAATCCGCAATTGAGAAATGGAGCAATGTGTGAGGTTGGGAGTACAAAATATAATCGCTGTAGATTTGAACTCATTCAGATGAAGTGTGTTGCACATCATCAATGCTCTCTTCAATCAAACTGGTTGCAGTACAAATTTCACTCGGGATGGTAGACGTATAAATGAATATATCATCTGCGAAAAAATGATGTTTTACACCATGCCTGTCAAGAACACGCGACAGGGTCGACATATAAATACCGAAGAGAACCGGACCCAATACTGAAATCTGAGGCACTCCACAGGGCATGATATAGGGTTCTGAATAAAAATGATTCACTTTGATGATCTGCCATCTATCATTCAAATACTAATTAAACCACGAAAGTACAACACCACTGAGACCGACATCAAATTGTAGTCGATGTAGTAATATGTCATGATCAATGGTATCAAATGCATAATCAATATCAATTGCTTTTGTAGTACCGCTATAGCTGTGTGAATACATGTAGAGCCACTCATTTCGTTCATTGTAGTACAAGTTTGTATGATATGCGTAACTACGATGCATAACTGCACAGATGTGTAATTGAAACCAAAGTTATGATGAAGTATACATGGAGGTATACTTGTACATCTAGTAACTGAAATCAATGTATTCAATAATGAACAGCAACAATTTATTTATGCTCATGTAATATGCTGTATAGGCTAATTAATTACTGTCATACCGTAGTTGAACATAAAAACTGTTCTCTTGACTACTTTCATTATTAAAGATTGATTCTTCAAATGCATAATCTCTCTGTGAACCATTTGTCAATTAATATTTGCCTCAATTTGAGCTGATAAATGTGTCTGAGAGCAGTTGAAGATGTCATTTCATCGGGAACTCCCATAAATCGGTGAATTAGAACACGTATTATTGTATTTTATTAGGTTGTGATGCAGGTGATTTCGCAATATTTCAGAGAAATTATTTAATGTTTTAATCCTAATGTGTAATAGCATCATCTCGCAATTCAGCTATTAAATAGTCACTGTAGTTGCAGCTCTAGAGATAAATAAAAGCTGAATAAAACCATCGACTTGGTTCGCTAGAACGAGGAAGCCACGTAGGTGAAATAATCAAACATCATTAGCATTAAAGCAACGACAGGATATTTCATTAAAGATTTTACTTGCAATAAAAAGACCTTTAAAAGCAGTGAAAAGAAGCAGTCAGTTAATCAGTTGAAAATCTCATTTCAAGTCCACTGACATTAGCTGAACGATAGAAACGCTGAATTGCCTCTGTCGACATTTTTCATTCGGTAATAATATGATATCATTCATGACAAGTGTGCTTCATACTACAGTACCATCCATTTCGAAGCAGTACTTCAACTATGGCAAGGATTTTTAGAGCAATTATGAAGTTCATGATATGATGATCCTAGGGATTGGCACAAAACCGATCGAATTGATCGTTCTCTAAGACCTGAATCCATGTGTCTAATTTGTGTTGTATTATGTCTACCAAATGCATGTACATGAATGTCTAGAATTTATGTTGGTCATTTTCATTTCTGTTAACCGAAATTTGAATACATATATAGGAAGCAACTATAGGAAACATCGTGATACTACATCTTACTACATCTAGACTTGAACCCAAAGACTTTGACTTTTGGGGACACTAGGATTGAAAAACACTACAGATTATAAGCATCCTTCCGCAACGTGTAAATATTATTGTTTTACTTAAAATTCACTTTCTTGATGACCTGATATCGATTTGAGTACATGTACATGTAAGTAAACCAAGAATTTAAAAGTGATCCACAGGATAGGAAGGCTCAGATCTTTAAGGTTGGCTATCACGATTTCCTAATCCTGACTTACCATAACGTTCTATCCAAGCTTGCTTTAATCAGATTTGTCTGATGTTTGAAAAATACTCTACGTTTATAACAACGAGTTAATCTGACCGGTCTAAACTCTCAGACTTAAGCTAAAAATTAACCCAAATTTGTCATAATTAGTTTAACAGATCGATTCCAATATCAAACATCTTCACTCTGGCTTCACGAGCAGTAATTTAAGTAAATTGACGTGTTGCTTTTAGTTAAGCAAGGGATAAATCTATACATGTAGGCAGTGTTGGATTTGAGCTTGATTGCAGTAGGGGGGAAGTTTTCGACCGACAGTTTTTGGGTCAACGAACGTCGTAACCAAAGCTGGAAAAAGTGGTGATCAAAATGAACATGACATCGACTATTATAGCACCACTCTCATCGAACCTAGGACGCCCGCGAATAATTTTGAAAATAACTAACCATAAATGGAATAAGGAGGAGATAGCCTATTTGATGCTTGAACGGTACTCTCCAATGCATGCATTTGGTGCTACCCGTACTTACTCAAATAATGATTCAAATAAGGTCCGTAGATACCCTTATGAATAAGAAATGTATGGTAGGTCTACGTATGTGAAGATTCCAATACATATTCCTCAGACGATCATTCTGCAGTTTATTGCAACTAGACAAAATCACAAATATCGGACCTCTATCAATATTCACAGAATGAAAGGTAAAAACCTGATTTTCCGAATTGTGAAGAATTTTATTGTATTAGTATGAAACAAATACTATGTGTGCGTTGTCGACAAGACCCTGAAAGAAATAGGATGGCATTCTGGCACTCTTTTTGTGATGGATTCGTTACTTTTAATTCCTTTAATTCCATTTTCTGCTCTCGAATTCAGTTATTATCTTTCTGAATAAAGAAAGTTAATTATTGATGATTGGACAATTTAGTTTAAGAAGAATGGTGAGGAAATTAGGCCTACACCTGTCAATGTTGATCATATTCACAAAAGTAATCAACTGATGCTCAATCAATCTTGTTGAGGCAATGTAAGGCCTATCTACCAGAAATATTCTTCCCCCTCAGGGAAGGAGGGCATATCTTCAGTGCCGGGGATTAGACAAGGCAGTGTAGGGGAACTTCCCCACTTTCCCTGCCCTCAAATCCAACACTGCATGTAGGCCTACAGTAT
The DNA here is from genome assembly GCA_907163375.1 of Prostheceraeus crozeri. Classification (NCBI taxonomy): domain Eukaryota; kingdom Metazoa; phylum Platyhelminthes; order Polycladida; family Euryleptidae; genus Prostheceraeus; species Prostheceraeus crozeri. The sequence goes on along the minus strand of CAJQUW010004324.1, from coordinate 77,039 downwards.
ATATATATATATATATATATATATATATATATATATATATATATATATATATACATGTATAGTAAAAAAGGAAAAATCAACCAGTTTCACAAAATGATACTATATCTTGTGCCGATCGATTTCACAACCTATCAGTTGATTGTCAAGGCACTAAATGAAACAGCACAAACAAAATAATGGAGGAATCATTATCACAGACATCACTTGTACATAGAATTACATGAATTTGACATAGCACGATGTAAAAGCTAGCCATTTAATGATGGAAGAAATCGCTTGATGAACATAGCTTCCTTCTTCTCGCGCTCAACTTTTGACCCATTAGGAGGAAGTTGATAAAAAGGTGCTGCACAGAATTCATGGCCACATGCAGCAATATGGCGACTCACTTTTAAGAAAGAGTACTGTTCTCGAAAAATTTGCTGCCGATGCACGGTAATACGATGTCGAAAAACATCCCCGGTCTGACCGATATAGTACTGGACACACTTACAACACTTCAACTTATATATCACATTAGAAGAGAGGCACGTTAACTTCTGATTAATGTTGAAGATTTCCTGCTGCAGTTTGAAACGAGACACTTTTACCCGTGATCATAATGTCACACGTTCGGCAGCGACTTTCGTTGCAACGCTGTATGCCATTAATTGTCATTCGATTCTTCTTAGAGAGAATGGATATGAGTGATCTGGGTTGATAAAAGGACGCGAAAAGGAATAAAGTATTTCACAATCAATTTTGTATTCATTTATAATCTTGAAATTATTATCTAAGAACGAAAAACAACAGCATGCAAAGACAGAAAGAATATTTCATAAATGCATTAAACTGAACAATGACATAATATTCAATAAAAAGCGTGTAAAGAAAATGAACTAGAACCAAAATTTACAAGCATCAAATTGACAAAAAAATCAGAGAACCATCAACAATATCTGATCAGATCCAATCAGGTATTTTAGATTTAGAAATCAAGCAAAGCAAGCAAAAAAAAAATATATATATATATATATATATGTATATATACATGTATGTTGAGACAAGTGCGGTCATTTAACATTGCTAACTGCTGTTTGTTATCACTGTTGATGGAATCAAACATGGTTTGCAATAGCGAGGCACGAGTCATTATAAGACCAGACTTGATAGTAAGTCAGCACGGCCACATCAGAAATAAATTGTCTTGTCTGCGTATTTCTGCCTAGAGATGACATAAATCTTTATATTCATGCTTCTGTGTAGTTTGTTGACTCTGTCCGGAGCCTCATCCTATAATCCTCATCAATACAATACAATCAGCACTGATTGTCACGGCCAAAACTTATCTCGAGAGCCAAGAAAATAAATTTTCAATTGAACGTAATGCAAATTCAAGCCTGAATTCTGATGATCAGAAGGACAACTCGTTTTTACTTCAACCTTCAAAATACCTATTGGTTTTTTTCTATATCCACATATTACAGACCGTCTTAAGTTATGACAAAAATCTGATCATGTTTATGTACAGTGCATGCAAAAGCAATAGGTACTCAAAAAATCAGCTGATAACTTTTAATAATAATAAATAACAGCTTCAACATTTATTTATTACGGACCGCAATTAGCGGATTCAGGCAGGTTTTGGCCTGATTAGTCCCTACATAACGACAGGGCCGGGAAATCCAAGCCCATTTAAAGAGCAATCGTAAAACCGCAACGCTTGATTTGACCCTTCTTTACAACTACTGTTTGAAACAGCTGTTGGGGACACATGTTGTGTTGGTCCATTTATACCAACCGTTGGCAATTACGCGGCTATAGAATCATCGCACAGAAATGTCGAACATAATTTTTTCTGACTGGTTCAAAGCTCATTCCTTCTATTCGCGGCCTTCAGATATCGAATCACGTTTGATGGAGTCAACTGCAAATGCAATTGCATAACTCTTCTTGCATTAGACAATTGACATTTTGAACATCAACAGTTATCGATATTAAATTGGAGATAAATTAAGATGGCATTATACTTACCAATAACTGTCTTCCAAGAATGATTAAAAGTGCACTGATTGCGTGGTCAAAATAGCGATCTACTAGTCCGCTGACTTGCGAATAGTCACCATTGATCATTTCACAGCTGCAATTCAATATAAATCTGAATTTATCATACAGTCAACTTTTGGAAACCTTCAAAACACGTTTACCGTGTCGAACAGTATTATAGAATCAGTCATTAAAAATTTTTCGTCTAGATGAACAATGGTCACATGAAAAGCAATATGATTATTTTGAGTTTAACAGAAAAATCCATCACATATTGAAATCTTGATAGTTTTATATCAACATCAAGAATAAAATTCACAATACCTAGACTAAAAACGTCATGCTGCTGCATTGACAATTTAAATCTGGCAATTACAATAAGAGAAAGAGACGCATAAGAGAGTATGCCCATAGACACTGACTTCCAAATGATATAACTGATGATGACCTATTGCATAAATTGGTTTGTGTGAAGTATAATATTTTAACGTAATTCTTTATACGGGCGTGTAGCTATGAAATCACTCGTCTGACATTACAGGTACAGCCATAGAGCCATGATTTGAGGGGGCACCGGTAATCGCATGTGAGACCAACCTCGTCAACGTGGCCACAGCGTCACTAATATATACACAGCCCTTTCAATTACTAAAAAATAAACGGGAAAAACAGCTTTTGAGGAGCCGGTTCTTTCAATGCTTGCAATCTCTTTCAGTGCAAACTGAATCAGGTAGAATCTCGCAATTGAATTCTCAAATACACTGTAAGCTAAACAACTTTCTGGACGATGTAAATGACTCATTAAATCAAAGGAAATTTATTGATTGTCATTAAATCTTGATGCCATCGATCAGACACTAATCGGGAAAATGGTATTTAATTCTATTCGATAAATTGCATAAAAAACAAATAAATGATGTAATGATCGGAAAACATGAACTTTTCGTTTTGATTATGTGCTGAGAAAGTACATTGATTACTTCAAGAAGTCAAAATTTGCTCATGTGATCGTTAGCGCAACAAAGGAAATGGAATAATTTAGCATCGAATGAGAAGTATTGTTTGTAAATTGCGATGTAAATTTGTTCAAAGTGCGAGTTCATCGAGTTGATGTCGGCTGGATTTTGGAGTCCTAAATCATTTTTAGCATGGGCCGAGCAGATTACGTGAAGATGGGCCTATCTCATTTCATAAGTTTAAATGGACTTCGCATTCCTTTTCAATTTAATGCTATACATTAAATCATCCGCCTCTTAATGCTCGTTTGTTATTATCTTACACATCGGTGATGTTAATGTCTGAGATATTTCTACCTTCTTCATGCTTTTTATTGATCGTGGCGAGCATCTGCATCCACAGGACGGAGTAGCGAAATTGGTTTCTAAAATGAGTTCAATTAAGTTTTAGAGCCGATTATATGACATTTACTTCTAGAGATCTTTAATGGAACCTGATAAGGATGACTGATTGTAAAGCTCGTTAGTTTTCACAGAGTTATCAAAAATTTGATAAATAAACAGCATATTTTTGGAATGAGATTTTTCTTCGCACGAAATACGCCCTTCCAACTCCAAATTATTTCTTCCGCAGTAAATGGAGAGATGCTCAAACTACACTTTTTTCGGTACTAACGGGTTACCTCCTCTACACGCTGTCAAAATTGGTTTAAAACCACAAAAATAAATTAATCGTCTGCATCGCGCACGTATTTCAGTCCATTTTCTTTCCTCGTTCAAAAAATTATGTGAATCGGGGCCTACTTTCGAATTAGAGGTAATATCGATATCAACAGCATGTTCTGACTTCGTCTGCTCGAATTGCTCTGATCTGAGCAGACAGCATTTGAGGTCAGCATTCATTCCACGGAGCTCGTTAAGTCTTAATTGCCACGGCCACATTCCTATAAAAGCATTTTTAACTAAAAAAACTGCGGTGGGGCAGGATTCTTGAGATTTGAAACAGCAGCCAATGAGAGAATATGTAGAGAGAACAACGCACACACGAGCAGCATAATAAAGCGTCGAATAGACGAAATCAGATGAAGTTCATCATTTTAAAATGAAGCTTATATTTCTTAAATGAAGTTAATCTTTTCAAAATGAAGTTGATCTCTCTAAATTGAAGCTTGGCTTTTTTAATTGAAGCAAAAATATGTAGAATGGCTGAACAAACAGAATGACTGCACAACGGGTTTTGCAGAATTCATTTATTTATCAGTTTGCCTCACTGTGCGACAAGCAATATTAAAAGATTGCGGTTTTCATGTATCAACAACTACTGGCAGTAGGCCCCTAGATTACTCGCATTTTGACTCTTGTTTGTCGCCTAATTGGATTTATGTATGAATGTTTCCCTACTGTTAAATATGGTGTCCGAAAATCCTTCACTTTCTCGTCTTATTTTCAGGTACGAAGATGTTCAGAAAAAGGTACAGCGGAGTAAGTCTGTTTTGTGAATCCACCTCGATTCGTGGTATGGCGAAAATTGCAAAATCTCAAACTCGATTCTTAAAGATGCTATGGCTGCTATTTATTGTTTTCATGACCGGTGGACTTTTTGCATCAGCTACTTTACTGGTTCTAGACTTCCTTAACTACGATGTGGGTGTCCACACCAGCAACCTTGAAATACAGTCTGAGTTTCCAGCCATAACTATTTGTCACCATCATCCATTCTCCAAACATGCCTACCGTTTATGGGACATAAATGAAGTAATGTCGCCGTCTAAATACAACAGAAAACTGCGTGAAATGGGAAAGGCTGCACTTTTGAGGAATAAAGTTGAAGAAGCTTTGTTGACACATTCATATGATTCGGTTGATCTGTATTATCAGAATCTAGACCTATCTCAAGTTCTCAAACTCGGACATAATTACACTTCCTACCAAAACTGCATGTTTGTCAAGCAAAATACAATAAATTATGAAGCTGATTGTACAAAGTTGAAAGAAATTAAAATGAAGCGTCTTTCACATTCGAAATACTTCAATTGCTACACATTTGAGCCTGCAGATGCATCAACTGCTGAATTTATCGAAACATTCGCTGTAGTAGTGTCAATGGGACCTCCTCCAAATTATACACACTTTGAGCAAGCATTTTTGATGGACATCTTTGAACAGGCGCGAGGTCTTCGAATTGTAGTTCATGAGCGCGGAAGTTTGCCTGACATGGAGCAAGACGGCATTCAAGCAGAACCTGGAAAATATACAGAAATCTCGTATCAGCCTGTTCTTTGGAAGAAACTCAATACTCCAAGAAAGCCCTGTGAGAACACTAACTTTACATTGACTGACTTGGGGCGAAAGTATCGCTACGATGCTAGACATTGTGAAGGACATTTCACCCAGGAATTGGTCAATAAACATTGCCGCTGCATCTATGCGATGTATATTCGTCCAAATAACCCAAGTGATGTTTTACCGTATTGTGGGAACATGCAAAACTCGAAGACTTTGGATTACATGGCGGAACGGATTACCTGTCTTAAAGAGTGGTTTGGAAAAGTAAAAAAGAGGAATAAAGAGCCGGATGATCGAGGCGCTTTATGTCTGCCACGATGCGAATTTTATGAATTTCAAAACCAAATATCTATAACTGAATGGCGCGTAACTGATTGGCAGCTCTATTGGATGCGATATGAGTTCCGAATTCTGATGCACTTAGAGAAAATGATGAAAGAATCTAACAATACTCTGAATATCTCTCAAACTCAGGAATACAAAGACATTGTCAAATATTTTGACGCCAAAAACTTAACACTATTTCAACCCAAAACCGCCGACGATCAATTCAAATTCAATGACAAAAACTTCGCTTATGTTCGACTTAAACGCAAATCATTTGTGTCAATCGTTAAACGGGAGAAGTTAATCCTCAGTTTGAACGTTCTTATGAGCCGTGTAGGTGGTCTTTGCTCTCTATCTATAGGCTTAACCGCTGCGTTTGTCGTCGAATTGATTGAGTTTCTGTATCTCTATTGCAGGACTCAATCTGGATACTTGCCAGAGTCAAATAATCCTAGTAAAAGAACAACCGGCAAAGCATTCCTTGACAACGCTGACGATGTACATGAATTCACTATTTTTGATCCCAATCGACCGCAAATGGAACTTTACGGCTCCCGAAATGGCCGCTTTCCTCCCAGTACGAACAGAAATAGGATGTTTAGAGCGGATTACAGCGCCCCCATTACTTCCAACAAACTCAAATTTCGAAAGGAATCCTCGTCTACTTCTTACGTCGGTTAATTCATTGATTTGTGTCGTACTGATTAACAAGGCGCAATTGATAGTGATTTTTACATGGGATAATGAAGTATATCAAGGTTGAACGTGTCCGTTATTTTTATTATTTCATCGGTTTTGAGGTAATTTGACATATTTTTCCATTAATTTTGATTTGTCTGTAATTTATAATTTGGGTCTTGCCGATTGTTCAGTGATGGCTATCGACAATAATCTGACAAATGAATTAGATATACCGTTTTTGCGCTTGCAGCGATTCTAAATGGGTGTGTTGTTGACAGTCATACCCATATCGATTTATCATTAAGGTTCTTTAATAAATTGAAATCTCGTATTGTGCACAATAGTCTGAAGCTGATCGATTTGAAAGTGGTAGACTACATGTAAGGCCTTTGTAGACTATATATTCGAAGTATAAGTCTTATTCATAGGCAGTGGAAATAATAAATATTGCAAACACGAGTAAAAGTTTGAAACGACAGATACATATGATCAGAAAAATTGTCTATGGCAACTCCTATCCTTCAGTACGTGGTCCGAAATCTTCTTTGGGGACAAGTGAGTTATATCTAAAAGTATTACATGAACAGGTAGGGAATTTTCTTTCGTATACCCTATATAAATAGCGTGCCATACGCAGCTATGCTGATGTATCAAGATGACTTATGAATCGGGAATCGGCTCAGTAGCTTTTTGGTAGAACATCGACATTCAACCGCATAACCAACTGCCATCTGGTCGTCTGAGCATACCTTTGGAATCCGATGTCGATCTCATAATGCAGCGAAAGGAGTGGAAGAACTCTGGCTGAAAACCAAATTATCAGACTAAAAAATATGCATAGATGCTTTGAATGCCAACCATTGGATCAAATCATTCGTATCTATGATCTGGCAATCACTTTTATTCATTATTTTTAATTTTCGGAAGTACGGATTTATTCTGTTGAGAATTATAATTCAGATACTTTCATGAAATGCAAAAATGTGAAGTTTTCAATATATTCACGATTCACTCTAACTTTTTTTTAACTTCAGATTACTTGTGCGAAGCCATCGATTGAATATCATATGAGAACAATGCTTTCCAAAATAATTTGTAAATATTCGAGTAGTGACTTGTTATCTATCGGTTGCGTTCATCATCGTCCACAACTTGCCGTTTCTGTGGTGTCATTATAGATCTGATTTGTAACAATTTGTTTTCAATTTAGTAATTTAGACTGAGATTTAGCGGGTTAGCAACACTGTCCTGACAAATGTAGTAAAAAGCTGAAGCAGAAAGTCGTTGATGAAAATTGTGCTGATATGTGAAAAAAATAATAAACATGGTATAAAATTGGATTGCATTTCTTCAAAATCAGATGCCTTGTGCAGCATTTCTACGAATAGCTCCGAATTGGGTAATTGAATAGACATCACCTTCAAATATCGGTTTATGGTGCGTCATAGTTTTAGAAGCGCTGTACACCGCATGTACACGTACATATATTATGACATGCAAATATAAAATTGAATGTCGCAACAGATAATCTTTCATCTTATAAATTCGTCAGATGTTGTCCAGGTTACATTTCAAAACTAAGTCGCATGGCTAACATATAAGGCAGATCATTTTAAAACAAAAAACGACAGGTGTTGGTCGATCAATTTCATGTAATTATTGGAGATCTCATGGCATATAGGACATATCATAATATAATATAGGCATAATATATGACATCTTATAGACATATCTTTATTGTAACTTTGTCCTGATGATATGTTCAATAATGACATGAAATCTATCGACCAACACTTGTCGTTTTTGCTTTTTTTAAAAAAAATCGAATAGACTTGTCAATTAACTAAATATACTCATTGACAAAATTTTTGAAACATTTACTTCTTTAAATTCTTTCATTTTTGACTGGTATATATACATGTATGTATGATACCTTGATAATTTAGTCGCAATCTCCACCAAGTCGCTAGCACAGAAAAACAACGCATGTAGCAGATTCAACTTCAATAGCGCGTAACCCCTCTAACTACAATACATTCAGTAATCCGAGATGGCATGGATTCACAAAGTTTCTGAATGAAGGATGTTTCAAGGAGAAGCCATTGCTCTGTCAGTCTTTCAGAGAGAATCTTCAGGGACACTGGTGGAAGTGAATAGCGGTCTCTCACTCGCCGCCCAAGCTCGTCCCAGACTTGTTCAATGGGTGACAAGTCAGGTGAGCGTGCAGGCCAGTCAAGGGTTTGAATGTTCAATCTCCTAACAGGGCAATGACAGCCGAGGAGCGATGTCGTCTTGGAAGACGAGATCCTCCACCCTGACCACTGGGGCAACAACAGGAAGCACAATTTCACTGAGATACATCTATCCAGTCAACGTGCCTTTGATGATGACTGCTGTCGTTCGTCCGCCATGCCAAATGCCACCACACAGCATAACACTTCCACCACTTTATCTGTCGTCTTCTTTAATACAGCATGGGGCAAAGCGTTCACCTGGAAGACGATGCACTCTGACACGACCGTCATTGAAATCCAGAGTGAATCTCGATCCATCGGACTATCCACAAGACTTTCTGCCAGTGATGGTCATTCCATGAGTGATGGGCATCACACCAGACAACTCGTCCTCTGCGGTGCTCAAAACTCAATGGAATTAGGACAGCTGGTCGTCGCTATTGAATTCCAGCTTCTCGCAATCTTCGGTAAGCCGTTCGAACTCTACAGTCTATATTTGAGGCACTCTTCCAGTGTACGACTAGCTTTGGGACTGACACAAATCTGTTCCTCTTTGCAGCTAAAACTAGGCGTGCGTCTGTCCTTTCTGCAGACTTTCTTGGTCGACCAGATCCCTTCTTCTTTTTAACATCTCCTTCAGCTTTCCATCGACACCACCACCTCCAAACAACGACTCTCGATAGTTGCAGCTCTTCGGCAACACTCGCAGAACTTCTACCACAACGAATCCTTCCAATAGCCATACCTCTGGTAAACTGATCGTGTGCCATTTTATTTTACAAAAGCTGGATTTCAGTTCACGTTTATGTTCAATTTGTAAAAGCAATTGTGACAGTTGTATCGATATCAAAATTTGAAATTTGACCACCATACACTGTAAATCGCTGCATACGAAAATTACATACAAACATATACCAAAATTACATACAATTTGAAACTAACATCTGATACGAGATTCTCGTATGTTTACAGAGATCTGGTATATTTTTCATACCAAATCTCATTTACCTTCGTATGTGATTGGTATGTGATTGGTATGTAGCGATACGAACTATTCTATCTGTGATTGGCTGTTTTACACTGAAATACGAATTGTTGGTATGTTTTATATACGAGACCCGATGCAAATTCATCCTTATTCGTATGCATCTGGTATCCATTTGGTATGTGCAGCTTTAAGTTACATAGCAAAAAAATGCATGTATTACATGCTACTGTCAAATAACTTTTTTCAGTAATACCAGTCGCGAATATTTTTTGTTTGATAGAGTGATATTGAACTAGATTAGATTTATTGTGAATTATATGCCCGCGAGATTGTCATTGTTGCTACTTGTCTAGCAACATTAACAGGACGTTTAGTTAGCTCTACTTTATGAGCCAAGTTGATTAACGTCAATTCATTCAAACGATATCTTTCGTGCAATCATGTTGACTTATATATCTCAAACATAACTATTTTTGCGTTTAATGAATTATAATGTGTTTTTATTTCGGATTGATAATATGCCTTATTTCAAAATTACATTATGCACAATTGTTGATGGTTGAAATCTTATTGATTATTCATGAAATGCCTTAGACTTACGTGTATTAAAATCGAATTCAGTATTGAAAGAATGACTCTTGAATGTCATTATCTCACTACTTGCAGAACAGTAGTAACATTAGTGTGATCTTTATTGACAAAGTCCTGAAATCAAGATACTTTGGAGATGATTGATGATTTCTTTTAACATTGTGCTAGTATGGCTTTAGTATGTAAAGCATACCACATTCGAAATAACATACGAAAAACATACAAATATATACCAAGAGAATACAGAAATATACCAAAAAATATATTGGTATGCATCCTTCGTATATGATTGGTATTGAGCGACTTACAGTGTAGATCTTTCTCCATTCTCTAATGTGTTCAATGGTAATACATAGAAAGCTAGGTATTGCATCATACCTGAGAAAAAAATGAAACAAACTTCAATTCAAGCCAATGACAGTTTGTTTCATTAATTATGTCAATGAGTATACATGGTCATTAGAAAGAGAAATTCCTGACCGAGTGTGAAATGTACAGCCAGACATAGGCTATCGGGCATTTTACATTGAAATTTTAGATACTGACCTGACATATACTTTCTTACTTTGCAGGTTCCTTGCGATCATAGAAATCATATAGCAATGATATTAAGCTAAACCGCTAATGCAATCAAATGCAACATTAATTGAATTTTGATGAAGCATAGAGAAAGATATTCGTATGGTATTGTTATCATTGTAATTCATTTTGTGCTCTTTATCTACATACAATAAAGAGACTGAAACTATTGTCTCAATCTGGCTATGGGCCTACCTGTGAGTATGACTTGAGGATTTTACACTTGAACTGAGATAAAAATATGTAAAATCAGTGAATTTCACGACATTTATCAATTATCTCAAGTCAAAAATGAAGATTGCATTTGTCCTGAAATATTTTACTGTTTAATTGACAATTATTGCACATGGATTGAAGGTGTAATAGTCCGGTATATTTTTCGAACCGCTATTTCAGGTGGCTATCTACCGGTACATGTATTAGAAGTTTTGCGGCATTAATTAAGCTATTTGTTTAACAAATGATGTGTAATATAGAATAAAATGCAGTCAGGACAAATGAAAAATCACAATGGGATGAATGGGCTATATCGCCTGGCTGGTGGATGGAATAAAAGAAAGATCCTGAATATCGAACTTCAGCTTTGAAGAGACGTGGCATATTGGGAAAAAGGTTGTGCACGAAAATTGAAACATATACGTGCTGAGATCAATCGTATTTTGGGTATTTAAAGTATAGCGAATTATAAGAAATCGTATTGTCGGTTAACTTAGTGAACCATTATAATATTCTACGGCAACTCTTAAATATATATGCCATATTCTGTAGAGCTAGCATGTTTGCAATGGTTTGCAACACAGACAGCAATGAAGATGTTCACTAGTCAGTGGCATTCCATGAACAGCAATTCCATGAGCAACGGATACAAAAGTCATTCATTTTTATGATTTAATTTCTATTCAAGACATGCTACCATCTGTGGAATATCGAAGTGTCATTCGATTTTTGTTGCTTCTAATTTTGACCGTCAAGCAATGTCATTTAAATGAGCTGTCTGCTGCTCATGGCGATCATGCACCACATCGAGCTACAGCTTGCAATTGGATATGAGAATTTCAGAATGGACGAACGGATGTTATGGATCGCAAGTCAACCGGGAGGCCAACTGAACTTGGAGATGTTCATCGAGACAAACTGCACAAATTGTCCTTGATAATCGCCGTATCACCAAGAAAAAGATGGCAGAACAGTTGTTTTTCTTCTGTGAACAGTTGTCTTTTTTCAAACGTGGCTTTTGGCAGTGCCGTGAACACGCTTTCTGAAATGGGCATTTGAAAACTGTGCTCAATATTTGTTCCGTACTTTCTAACAGCTGAAATGCGTGAACGTCGTCTTCATTGCTGCAACCAACTGTTAGAGCTTCATCGGAGTGTGGGTGATGCTTTTTTAAGCAATATCATCACAGAAGACGAGACACTTTTTCCGCTTTACGTACCGCTCTACAAGAGGATAAACGATCTTCAAAAGAGTTCAAATTCCCTAGTGAATCGGCAAGTCGCAAGTTGCGTTGCGGAGCAAGCCATCGGAGATGTTCGATGCTCACCATCTTTTGGAACAGTCGCGAAGTAGTCCACATGGACTTTGCTGTTAAACAATGTCGTCTCAATTCAGAGCACTACTGCGAACAACTTCGAGCTGCACTGCAAGGTGTTCGCAAGCCTCGAAACCAGAACCTCTACTTCTTTGACGACAACGCTCCTATTCATTCCGCAACGGTCACTGATGCTGCAATCAGAGACAATGGCTGCGAAGTGTTCCCCATCACTTGGCCCCAAGTGACTTTTACTTGTTTCGACATTTAAAATATCACCTCAGAGGCAAGCGTTTTCAGAAAAGCGCCAATGTCGAAAACGGTGTTATGGAATTTTTCAATTCCAAAAGTTCGAAGCTCTTTCATGAGCCATTTCGGGAGCTGCCCAACAGGTGGGGCAAGTGTGTGGAGAATGATGGTGGATATATTGCAAAAATATGATTACTTTCTTGCGTTGATGAAAAACAAATATTTTGAGGACATGCGCCTTCTCTATCTAGTATTTGTCACTTTGTAATAGCATAGAACTTGCATTTGATAGTAAAAATATCAAAATGTAGATGTAAACTCGGTATATTAAAAATGATATAATTCACTGCAGATGTGAGTGTTGATAAAAATTAACTATATTTCAGATCTATAATTATACTTATAAACTTCACTGTGCGAAAAACAAGTCCTTAGCACTACGCCTTGTGGTCGAGTCTAAATCAGTTTTGATCTCACCACATACTTTAAATTATTTCATAACTTGAATACTTAATGATGCTATGTACCAAGGCTTGGCAATGATACCCCCTTGACAGCAATCTACTTCAAAATTACCAACCGGCCATGCATGTAGAATTGAATGAAAGTTTCGGCATTCATAATAGAACTCTATTTATACCGTTAGTTAACATGTCAAAAAGCAATCATCACTAAAGAATTTTGCATTCATAATAATGCATTTACAAAAGAAATATAACAGGAAAGAGATCAAGATTCGAATTATTGTCAAGCAAATAATACAGATTTGTGTAAATTTTCGACAATATTCCCAAATCCTTGTAGAATTTACTTGTGTGTAGATAAGATAACTTTACGGTTTAGACTATGCGGCAGATTTTAGCAAATGGATTCGGACGAAATACAGATGAATGAAAAATTTGCGAATCATCATACTTTGAAATTTGAATTAAACAAATTCTAGGCTTTACTTTCGTCTTCGGATCTGCGTCTGTTCAACTCTCTCTTTTGGAAGAAATTTTAGATTTATCTAGAAAATTAGCAAAGTTGATCTTCGGAGGAAGTCTGAAAGGATAATTACTTAATTTATTTAAGTTTGACTTAGTTTTCTTTTTTAGTTCGCAGTGATCAGGCAAAGTAATTATACTTGGCAAACTTCGAACTTTATCACTAATATCGAAAAATTTACAGTATCATCGATGAGATCCTTCCAATTGAATCGCTTCTTATTTCAACATTTCTTCTTCAATCGTTTTTCTTTCATTGATTTTCCATTCGTTCTTTTTACGAGGAAGTTCATTCAACCGAGCTCAATAAAATCACTCAACCAGATTTTCCTTCTGTCATTTAAATGCAACATATTCACATCACTGTTATCATTGTATTATATTGATGCAAAGCTACTAAATTTCCTTTTCGCGTCACAAGTTCATTATAGATGAAAAGTCAATTTATTGAGAAAAACATCACATGATGTAGAATTTCATCATATTCAATTCCCATAGTTTTCATGGCAGCTCTATGGTTTAGACTTGGCTTCTGATGTGAGAACCTATCAAGCATCATATCGGTAAGTAAGCATCCGTTTACATAGGGATCATATCATCGTGATGAATGTCATCGTTTTTGTAGCACTTCGCAGGCGAACTGTGTTCGGCTAATTTGAGAGCTTATTATTTCATTCGCAAAAATTGACAAAGGCCGCAAAGTTTGAAAATACTGGGTTTTCAGAAATTATAAATGAAGAACCCCGCTAATTCTGCAAAAACTATGCACCTGCTTCCTGCTACCACATTGGTACCAGTGGAACATCGGACGAAGTGAATTTATCATGGAATCCTTCAAATCAAGTACATTGTAGAATTAATGGGCTCTTGACTGATATTTGATGAATTTGATGAATTGATGAATTTTGAAAATTGACTGATAAATTCTAGAATTAACTGAATTCTTTGATATTGTGCGAATTAACAGATTTCGCATTTTAATTGCAACAGCTTTAACCCCGAAGCCATATTTTTCTATTTCACTTTTTGTGCTTATCAACCGCTCATGCCCATGTGAAATCATCAGTTTTGACAGTGAATCTGCATGTATTATTTCATTTCAATTGCATCACAAAATTTTTGTTATCAGATGAAAAATGATGATGCAAAACGCTGAAATTTAAATTTATTTATTCATTGTTTACATCATGCTCGTGCATGTGCGTTGTGTTGGAAGATCGAAGAAGATGTGAATATTTTGCTTTCGCACATGATCGTGCCTGACTGATCGGCCTATATGAACAACTCGACATAAATCAGTGTGCGAAATGAAAGATGTCATTATATTCATAGTTCAACACTAAAAACAGACTGTTGGCAAAGTCTTCACAACAGTAATTGATGATTCTGAGATCTCCACAGCTGTCTAGAGGGTTTAAAATTATAGCAATTATGGATCATTTTAGGCCTATTTCCGATAGGTTTGGATAACTTTGAAATAATGGACAAATATATAAGTCCTGCTACATGGAGTAAATCAATTTCATTAAAATCGACTATCTGAGGTTTTGTGGTAACCGCAAACATCCTAAAACCGCCTTAGTCTTAGTAAAATTGTCTTAGTGCAACTGATGCTGTGCTAAATGTCGGTGACTTATAAAAACACCAAATTTTTTACATGTTTTTACTGAGAAGGCTGAAAGACACTCAGAGGATCGGCCTGGTTAAATCGATCTGCTACATGCAACCATCATTGTATTACTTAAGATCAACGAGATTCCTAATGTTTGATAACGATTTGCGTTAAGGTACATAAAGGTAACGATTTACGGAGGTAAACTAAGAATTTGTAAAAGGGGTCTACTGGTCTCAGAGGGTGTGAAAAAGCTCAGGTATCTGGGGGTTAAGAGGTAACACCGCATAGAATGGCATGGAAATACAATGAAATAGAATTAGAATTATGATTGTGAACTTATCTGCAGGAGACGTAAATCGGTCACTCTCAATTTTGTAGCGTGCGATTTATAATGCAAATAACAGCCGTTCGTTTGGCACACTCGCAGTTAGGCTGTAAAGTTCTCCCTTTTCTGAACTCATTAGTCGAGTTCTACTCTCACTCAAAGGAAAATGAATGCATTCTCAGAACTTTTAAGAGGAAATCTTGTGGCCCTGATAGATTATCTTGTTTGTATCCTCAAGGATTTTTGCTCCAGCGTTCACCAAGTTGTTGTACGCCAGTGTATAGGCTCAGATCACACCAATTATTTTATCACACTGCATGTATCTGTCAGGATTGAATTATATTGCGAAAACAAAGTGGTGACCAAGTAGAACCTCCATTTGCACATATCTCTATAAATGCACATTCATCCAGTCTCATTACCGGCAAATCGGTTAATTTCCTTTCCTCTAGATAGACGGTTAATTAGATATTAACCACCTGACTCCTTAATTGAAACTGGTTGGGATGCTGCTTGAGGTTTCACTAATTACATGGAACCGTGTAGAATGCCAAAAAGCTCTATATACATTGTCTGACTTCCAACAAAGTCTTTTCAGCAATCTTTCACATCAGGAAGTGCGCTCTCGCAGACTAATGAATTTGAATTTCCGACCCTGCCGACAACCAATATCAAGCTATTCAACAACTTTTATGGAATTACGAATATGACCGACCGATCGATTTAGTCGTAGAGAAGTGAGGTCAAAAATTTGGTTCGCAGTGCAAAATTTGGCAAACACACGGCAATGCACCTAAATGTACATATTAATATGGACTAGATGTCGGTTCCGTAATTGATAGTGATTCTTCGGGCCTTATGGGTCCTCGAATCTATCGTAGTCAATATTATAGTTATATACAGCTGCACGACATTCAGACGACATTCCAAAAAATGAACCTGACACCGAACATATTCCCAACTCGGATTGTCTGGTCGAAAACCGGACAGAAGACAACTCAACTGTCGACGTCTTTTCAAACGAAGCTATTGATTATTAGTACTGCTAGAAAAAAATGTGCAAAATCGACTCATTTAGGTGACCGTTGGATAGGCTACTAGTCCCAATCTTCGTCAGGTATTCATGTAGACTACACCAAAACATCAGTGAGCAATTTTAGTAGTTTGAGATTGTCATTAAATATCATTTTACAGATCGCATCACATTAATCGCACAAATCACAATGTAGTCTTATTCCACTCCCATTATGATCTATTTTCAAAAATAGTACATCATTTCTAACTAGGGCTGTGCCCGCCGCACGTGGCTGGGTGTACTAGCCATAACAACTGGCGCGCCGAACCGTGCACCAGAAATTTTAAAAAGTTGCATAGAAGCCCTTATTTAAGTATAGGCTAATTATATGTATTTGGAGCTCTAGATTGTCGTGTAATTAAGGCTTCGAAATCTTGAAAGCAGGATCTATCTCTATCTTTCGTATGTTCATATTTTCCAGAATTCAATGCGAACTTGATAAAGTAAGTACTATGGAAAATTCTAATAGTGCTAGAGAATTTGAAACAGAATGACATCGTCTTCCTTTAATTTGACTTTGACAATACGTGCAAATGACTCTCATTATAGTTATCACGCACTCGAATCCTTTAAAAGTAGATGAAGATAGAGATCATATAGTAATGCAACAAAAAGTTACAAAAAAATGCATTGACTAAATTGCTAAGTCATTGGCGGAAAAGAGAGTTGGACTCTTTTGATTCCTTTAGAATTAAAGATATAGCAAAGGAAAAGCATATTTTTCAGTTTTCTTTATGTTCTCAAGAAACCTGAACACATCAGGAAATGTAGAAAGATTCGAAGCAATGTCGCCGTTATCTACAAATTACTATATATGTAGGTCTCGACATTACTCGACTTCAAACAGTCTCCCTGTGATGTGATAATGCTACCCGGATGCCGAAAGATTCGCTGGCCGCTGGAATTTTAAGACAGCCTATATCTTAGCAGGAGGAGCAACAGCAGGGTACGCACTATTTGCCATAAGATTTCGAAATGCTGAAGTCTGTGACATTGAGATTTCGTGGCCTAAAATGATTTATCATGAACTTGAATCATCAAATTTTCGTTTCTATTTCACATTTTTTCTCAACATAAGGAAATGCATCGGTTATTTTATGATATAGTCGTGTTATTCAAAGGGCTTCATTTTCATGATATGGAAATTTGTAGTTTGAATTGAATGATAAATAGATTATTGAATAAAGTTCTTCCTGTTAAATAGATTGTACTGTATGCTTAAAACATTTTTCTCTCCACTTTGTTGTGACTGTGATGGCAGATGAAATGAATTAATAATTATAGAAACAATGCAGTAGATCCATCCATGCAGTAGAGTAATTCTCTCATTTCGAAGCACCGTGCCGAGAACCGATGCTCTTCTCTAATTCATCAAAGAAATTTAATCACAACATCATTATTACAAGGGATGTGATGCTTCAATGATATATCTCTGACGGTGAAATTTGAAGTTGCCGTAAATCATTATGCTGGGTGAACCATACGTCTTGTCGTTATAGTATTTAAGAGAATAAAATGACACTTTTTCTAGCTGCTGCTCATGTCACATACAAATTTAGCGTAATAGAATGTCATATTTGTGACAGAACTTCCTCATGGTGACACTGCCGATGCTGATGCTGTGGTCGACTGAGTGAGGAGAACTGGAGAACTCTGGCGAACCTTCTGAATCACTGATCCAAGCCTATACGATTCAGCAACTTTCGTCTGCAAAGAATTGAATGTATCTCATGTACTCTAGTTGCTAGGAATTGGCGAGTGAATTGGTGTGAGGAAGGAAAAGTTATAAGACAGGAAAGATTTGGAAGACCAAAGAAAACAAATGGAGTCACAGATTGAAAGCTGACCATTGCAGCAATGGAAAATCAGTTGCAGAGCAGTTCGCGTCTAGCAATAGTCTGGAAATCTGTACTAGTATCAGCAATTGCGCTAGAACGCTTGACAGAAGAGGGATCTAAATCTTGCAGACATGCTGTACACATACCTCTAAACAACCCTTTGAATTTCAATGAATTTATACAAGCCCTTTCCCTTAGAAATGTATCTCTCACAAGTCTCGAACACAAGCAAAAAGAGAGTAGAATCGTGCGAGCGACATTCTAAAAGCAGCACTAGTAAGTGGCATCGCATGTCGTGGACGGAGTAATCATGGTTCACCCTCGATTTCCACGACGGAATTTTTCTGATGAGAGATGCGCAGCCCGTTGCATTTCAGAATATGATCGATTCAGCGGTGGTGGCGCCAGGATTTTGGCCACCAGTTGCTATCTCTCGGAGGTAGTAACTTATTTTGTTGTTCCAACAGTATACTCGTAAGACCATCTCTTCATCCAAGATGACAATGAGCGGTCGCACAGATTGAGTAGGCCTAGTTCCCATGGCATTTACACTCTCCTGATCTTTCACCGATCGAGCGTAGGATGAGCTTGGTAGAGGGACGACAGACTCGTGTCCATTTTCTCTCATCAATATCGAAGCACTTTCTGAAAGATTGGTTGAAAAGGAATAAGAATACATGACGCAAGAGAGATCGGATGCTTATCGGATTTATGAACTTGAGAGAATCAGAAAAATTTGAGTTTGCATTATTGCTAGAAGCGGTTATAGAGGTTGTCACATATGTGTGAAGTATATTTTTATCATGTTTATGGTTTTGATGTTATACTTCATTAATAATTTTAATGGTTCCTGTAATTCTAAGTGCTAAGATTTTTTGTCACGCAGTATATAGGTACACTTTCTAACAAGCGTGATTGAACTGAACAATAGATCGCAGATAAACATGCATGCTCCATGCAGATTCAACTTGGTCATCGATTGACTGATAAATCTGATTTTTTTTCTTTGCTCCTTCAAATTTAATTTCACTTTATCTTCAATTGCCTTTGCTTTTCATATCAATTTCATACTGCTTGTAATGCCGACACCTTCATTTCAGATTCGTCGCGGGCATGCCGTGTACATTGTAATGAAACAGCTTTGTCGGCATACTTTGAACAAATTCGATGCTCATTCATCCGCTCTTCTTAAAGTTCTACCAGATTCACCGATACTAATAAAATTACAGTCGTCAAAACGAATAGAGTTATTGATTCAGTTGAAACGATATTACACGTTTTGCACCGTCCGCAAGCACAAGTTGACACGATCCCGTATTCAGCTGATCATCTTTGAAGTAGATTATCGTGTAACTTCGATGAAGCTAAACTGGAACGCGTTTGATTTGTGTAGAAGGGTTCCAATAAACTCAACTGTCAATTGAATTTGATGATGAATTGAATTGAATTGATATTTTTCGAAAATAAGTTCAAGCCAATCGAATGTTGATAGACGACCTGGTGCAATAATTAAAGGTTACACCACGAGCGATTACACGAGCGCGAAGCGCGAGTTGAATCGTGAGTGTGTAACCAAATTGTCGCCACCGTTTTCTACCAAACTGACAATACTTTTTCGATGTACGAGTTGTATGAATCATAGATTTCGGACAGTGTGACCAATGATTTCTGAAGGCATTTCCAAGCTATCGGCAGGCAAAATTTCAACAATGTGTTTTGTCAGTTTGTCATGGTCTCATAACCAGAAGAAAAATAAATAATTAACCTTCAATTGCTTCTGTTGTGATCTGTGATGGTGCAATTAATCAACAGAAGGCGTCTTTAATTATTTATTCTTTAGACAATCGCAATCCATAGACTATTCTGCCTCAACATGCGCAGTTCAGACGGATCTTCTAGTCTTTGAAATATTTAGCTTATTGTTGTGTATCAGGGAATAAAGTTAAAGAATCTTTATGTTTGAAACTCATTCACTTTGGATCTGTTGTTGCATAGAAATCGAACAGTAAAACCTCCAAAATGGAATTAAAGATTCATGAAATACACAATGAAGACTCGAAAATCCCACGCATTTTCACTTCGATACACTTGTAAACGGCTGTTTCATTGGATTAGAATCAGTCACATGTGCAATTCTAAACTTTTCATTGTTGGTTCATACCCCAACCTATTTCCCCAAGATGTGCCGCGACCTTGAGTCAATTTCTATTCTACTCAACTTCAGATAAACAATCCATTTATATAGGTTGTTGAATCGTTAAGTATAATGTCCAGATATATTTTAGAAAATGCATAGAAATCGGTTGATACTTGTAAAGAATTCGAGCTTACACCACGAGCGATTACACGAGCGATCATTTCCTCGATCTATCAGTTGTATGAACATAGATATCGGACTATGTGACCAATGATTTCTGAAAGCGTTTCCTAACTATCGGCTGGCAGAATTATGTTTGCAGATCGGTTTGTCATACACTCATACCGATCAATTGCGCTTCAAGATCATTAGGCAAAAGTCCATGACTCGCGAAACATTGTTAGTCAACCTACCCGAATGTTTTCTATGGTTCTGTCGTGCTATCTTTCTGTTTGCAGTCAACTTCATGATTAACTTTCAATTGCTATCTTTTGAAGGAAGGAATGAATTTCTATGATACAAATGATCAATTAGAGTTCGTCTTTAAATGCTTGCTCCTTAGGCAATCGCAACTCAAGGACTTTTCTCCTAGATATCAGCAGCTCAGACGGATATTCTGATCTTCGAAATGTTCATCTTATATTTTAAACTTCTACTAACCATAGTATTTTGTGCCTGAATATGATTGCTCCATGGCAATCGAAAAATTTTTTACGCATTTTGAAAAAAGTAATAATTAATATCTTTAAAACCTGACTCTTTCTAATTCAAAAAATATTTTACCATGACTAATCACGGCATATTCCATCTTCACAAAGAAACTAAATGCATGCAGCATGCTAAAACTGCAGATTTTGAATAGAAAAAGAAGAAATCAAAAATTATTTCTGTTTAGTTTTACTTTACAATTTCCACATCTCCAAAATAGTATCTTTTAATTGGAAAGCTCAGGAATTGATGTTTATCAATGGAATTTACTGCTCCAAATTTCTGTATTGACGTTATGATGACGATGTAAACGGATGTTATTTCTATAGAGTAAACATGCGGAGAATATGAAAGGATGTTTTGATAAGTATGTGAATTTTGATGCTTAACGGCTGGTAAGTTGGAGTCAAAACAATATTGACACATATTGCCTTAACTTTGGCTGACCATAATTTGAGTGCTGATGTAATTGACTACAAATAAAAGAAGGCCAAATGAATAAACACTTATCAGATAAGATCATTTCATCTTCCATCCAGCAATAAAGTGAATTGAATGTGTATAGAGCAGCCGTCAGTAGCGATAATTCCTCTACTGCAGTTAAATAGTTATCATCCTCTAACATATCTCTAAATAGTTCAAATCATGTCGTTACCATAACATGTTAATGTCGAATCTCAATCTTGCTAATCCTGTTCATTCTGAATGAACACAACCGCATCTATTGGCGATAATAGTTTATCAAGAAAAATTAAGAGCAACTTCTCAAAACTGCTCATTTTAATAATCGCATTTTGTAATGCCCTTGCAAATTATTATTAATTTAAATTTGCAAACGATGCGCTGAAAGCTTTGTGGTTAAATAAACAAATCGTTTCCTATTCAGCATTGATGAGCGAACACGAATCTTCTATTCAAAATCTGCAGTCTTAGCATGCTGCATGTATGCTTCTGTGTGATTTGATGAAACTGCAAAAGACTGCCTTTCGCAACGCTTCACAAGTTCTCAACTGATGCATTCAAAAGCTTCATCTGTTTTATAAAAATCACAATAATGCAATTACGGGACACGAAAACGACCGACCTACCTGCAAGATGCCGTGACTAGTCATTGTATAATATCTTTTGAATTAGAAAGAGTCAGGTTTTTAGAGATATTAATTATTACTTTTTTCTAAATGCACAAAATTTTTCGATTACCATGGAGCAATCATATTCAGGCACAAAACACTAGAGCATTTGAAATATAAGGAGTTTGAAGATGATGTTTATAATGAGATGATATGATGATATGATAATTCACAATGATAAGATGTAAACGAATGTAGATATTCATTTGTATAATGTGCGAGTATATATTAGTTATGTATAATTGTAAATTATCCTATCATCACTTCATCTCAATAGTAATTATCTTTATATACAAACTCCTTATATTTTAAACTTCTACGAACTCCTATCTTTTGTACCTGAAGATGATTGGTGGACGGTAATAAAATATTATTGCACATTTTGAAAAAAAATGATTAATTTTCCCAAGAATTCTGACTCTTTCCAACTAAAAAAGTATGCGGTATAAATTTTGTATGTGTGTTTTGCGATTTCGTGTATATATTATTAATATTTATACGATATAAAGTTTACAATGAAGTCCAGCCCGAGTACCATGCATTTTCTGGATGCTCTAATTTATAAAGAAAGTAATAAGCTGGAAACTGATGTTCACCATAAAATTACGGACACTTGTAATTATGTTCAGTTTGATTGTGGACATCCGAAGCATGTAATTCTGAATATTCCGCATGCCCTAGCGTCGAGGATTAATGTCATTATGTATACCAAAAGAAAAATAAATTACAACAATTAGCTGAACTGAAGAGAATATTCGAAAACTTAAATATCTTGTGATCCTGATTAGCACACATTTTATAGGGCAGCGGTCTCAGCGGTAGAATAGAGGAAACGACCGGAAGAATAAGGTGCCATTCATCTACACATTTAATATGAACAATCCCAATGTGTACAGAGATGTTATCTTTGCAATCAGTAACGCCATCAAACAAATTCCCCATTTTCATAACTGTGAAATGTGCAGATCATGCAGGCATCCCCCGAATATGATGAGACTCCTCAATCATAACAACAGCCCTACAATCAAAGGCATCACCAAATGCGAAGAATCTAGATATGGATGCCGTGATCCATTAATGACGAGTGATCAGATAAGTTTGAAAAGTAATGAACCCTTCATGATAAGGACTAGCATGAGTTGCCACTCAAAATGTGATCTGTAAGTCTTGTGGCGACTTCTATACTGGCCAAACCGTCGATATTTTTCGATCTCGACAAACGTCAGCAAGCTGTTTATTCTGACTGTCAGCAAGCGTATAGCCCAGTGTGCTCGTGGCCTGTACCAATTTTTCAAATGGATCCCAGCATATATATATATATATATATATATATACATATTGAACCGTTTGACATATGTTGCTGGCATCTATGTGTGAGTGTGTTTGTCGTATAACCAATGTAGCTGACGTCATTATATATATATATATATATATATATATGAATACACAACTCAGGAAAAACCAAGATCTAAGTTCCTGAGTTGTGTATTCATATTCGGAAACCATTTTATCTTCATTTTTTTCATTATATATATATATATATAACGCTTATAGTTCTCGCAATGACTTAAGTCAGATTTTGTTCTCACATATTGAATGTTTTCCTTTCGGAGTCTCGGCAGGGTGTTTCAGTTGATCTGGCCGACTTTTTTGGCTATGCAATCATTTTTGAAACGTACTGAAATGAGTCATTTATACTTCCAAAAACAGAAGTTATGTCACCGCATGCATTTTTCTAGCAAGCAATGTGTAAATGAATTCGCTGGGTGAACAGACTTCATAAAGGTAATGAGGTCTGCGAGTGTGAGCGAATTTCATGCAGTTTCAATCAGAAATGGAGTACAAAGGTTTGACGAACGTTGAAATTGCTACAATCATGGCACATTCTATAACTTTTTATTGCGAAAAAGCTCGACGGATGTTGTAAGAGGAAAATGATAATGAACCGCTCCCTGTTCAAACTCTACGATACTGAATGGACCGCTTCTTGGAAAGGCTGTCACTTCATCCTTGCTCGCATGCCGGTAACCAGTGTAGTCGCCGCGTGTCTAATGATAAATTCCTCACTGCGCTTGCTGATGAAGCAAGCATCACGTAAAGTTGCACAGCAATGTCCGGTGTCACCAGCCACCGTAAATCTGATATCGAAAGAAGAATGCCTCCGCACTTGGAAGTTAAGGCCTCTGCAAAAGCTCCAAACAGATGGCTTTGTTATTTTTTTGTGAGGCGATCTTGGAGAGACATGTCAGAAATTGTCATTTCGTGTATGTTTTTAATGAAAACAATGCGTTAATCTATTCACATGATAACTCTCACACTGTTGCGCCTCAACCGATGAAATCCGTTCACCACATAACGGTATATTTTTCAAGCTCATCGATTCTACGGTCAATGCTCCGGTAAATTTGGAGATTCTTCAATCAATTGTGACACCACTATTGTCGAATCCACGAAATCGCAATCAATGGTATGAACTCGATGGCGATCCTGCTCAATATGATATTGCTGTCATTTGAATCGCAACCTTACCGGACGATGGATTGGACGAAGGTGACCTATTGCCTGGATACCAAGATCACCTGATCTGTCCGCTAATAATTTCTTGGCTGTTGGGTCATCTGCGACACCGTCTTTTCACTGCTCCCCGACCTCGGACGCTTGAAGACTTGAAAAACGAAACTGAAGAACGAAGCGCGAGATCGACACTGATGTGATCAAGGGAGTTTATGACTCATTCATCCGCCGTTGTGCTGTTTGTGTCGAACAGGAGGGTCAATATATTGAACAACTCTTGTGATTTATGTATTCATTATCTATTTGCAATTTTGCATACCTAAAATATATAGAATACATTGTTTTCATTGGAATTTTGTCTTCGTCTTAGACATACTGAAAGTGATATATATATATATATATATATATATATATATATATATATATATATATATATATATATATATATATATATATATATATATATATATATACAGGGTGTTCGCGATCTTCTTGCGGATTTTTACAGCTGCTATTATGCAACATTATACAGGTTTCTACAATGTTTAAAGAATCAAAAGTCGAAGTCAACTGAATATCTTTACTTCAAAACAATAAAACGGTGACTTTACATTACAGAGTTTACGATTCTTAAGCACGATAATTAATCAATGCTTTCTTTACTTAATCTGTGTTGATGTTGTACGATAAATAATGTTAGTCTTGGTCTCAATTCATGCAGATGTTTTGGATACAGTGCATATTAAACGCCATTTCGCATCTGGCTCCATACCCAGAAGTCCAACAGTGGATTGACGTCTATAGGCTTCTTGGAGAACAGGAAGTTGGCTTAACCTTGATAACCTTGATTAACCTTGATAACCCTTCCTTGAGTACATTGCTTTCTGAAAACAGAAAATTCGACTTCTTGTTCAATCAACCCTTCTTTGCAAATTGATGGAATCATCTTCGAAAGCTACAACGATATTTACCTCCATGACATCCGAAATTCTCCGCGCCTTGTGATCATCCACACATTTTCTCGGAGCCTCGGAAGGAGTTTCCAACTGCGTCTAACCCTGTTATCACAAAAGTAGCAACTAATGCAATCAGAGTCACCTCTAGAAAGAGACCAGATATAGTAAAAGTTATAAAACAATTAGAAAGTCATGGTCAACATTCAGCAAAGCAACCAATGCGTATCATTCCATCTGATTGATTATTTATTTGATGAATTAAACCCGAGCTTATTCATTGATAGTACACCTTGTCGTCGAGTGCAGGTCTTCTTGTATATAGTTCATTTATCCAACAACTTTGTTTAATACGCAATGGTATTCAAGAAGATCGCGAACACCCTGTATATGGGCAATTCCACGCGAGTGTCAACATTTGGGCAATTTTCTGAAGTACCTAAGAGCCTACTTTTGATGGCACAAACATCATCCTTGACACTTATTTTTTTCAGAAAAACATTCAATTTACCACGGAAATCTTTTTTGCTGACTTTCATTACAAAAAAATTAAGTAATTATATTCTGTAAAAAAAACAGAAAAAATTGAAAAACCATCATTTTTAAAATTTGCCCTTTAGTGTACTAATGTATTTCTAATTTATTCAAATATACCAGATATTTGTTACTTTTGAGTCAAAAGTCGAGCACTTACTTGAAAACAATCCCACATTCTTTTATTTGGTCAAAAAATTGACATGCAGATTAGAACCTACTTGCGTAACGTCGTAACGGAAAAATGACATTTTTTCGTCTCACGACTTTCAACCAACCTATAAAGCCTCCAAAATTTAGGTGCAAAGCAAGGTAAGTGATTCATATCACACTTTCTATTCAGATCCGCTTTTTGTTCACAAATTTGTTTAATAGAAAATTTTGAAAATCGTGGCGTCGTAACATTGTAACGTCGCAACGCTATGTGGTCACACTGTTGCGGAAGTTATCAGCATCCGAACACTCAAGGTATTGGAAGTAGTCATTGTTGAATTCGATGGGTTGATTCATGGCATTCTTGTGCCGAATCGATTCAAAATGTGCCTCTTATTTCAACTTTCGCAACATCCTTTAATTCTTTGATTTGGTTAAAATCTCTGATCATTCAATTGTCCATTCATGTACACACGAATACGGTGACTTGATGAGCAAGCACATATTGTGTTATCTTTTAGCTATTTTATCGCAGCGTTTCCGCGCATTTTAAAATTAGGTCACACTTGGAATTTTAAGCACATTTTTGAGAAAATTCCAAACTAATGCTGTGACTAAATAGGCCTACTGCTCGAAGTTGCAGCATAGGAGTTACATGGAGTGCCCAATTTGACGAAAAAATGCAGCTCTAGTCTAATCATTTAGAAAATTGCCACCCAGCATCCTGAAAAATTGTGTACATGGCTCGGTGAAAGATTTCGTACAATAGCATTAAATATGGATGACCACTACTTTTATCAATGCATAAGTAGTATGAGTGCTTAAGCGTGTCTATCGTTAGCATGAATTTTCTATTCTTCTGTTCGCTTGCAGGCATCTACTAGGGCCTTAAATTCTGAAAATACTATTTGATGTCTGCAAAGGATGTTAACATTGAATATGCAACCGGAATTACCATTCTTTTAGAATTGCAAATTGAAAAGGAAACTTTAAGAGATGAACGTTTTTCAGAGCAAACGTTTGATAAATTAGTTATGATATCTTAATTATCGTGCAGTTCTGCCTAGTTTTCTACTTTTATTCAGTCAGTTTGGATGGCGCAAAATGTCAGTGCTACCAGTGGACCTACATCAACAGCAGCATGTAACAGGCGACCCCTGCGCCAGTTGTAGGCTGGTCCCTACGGTCGTTGCTTAGGCCTAAACAGTCATTCGCGAAATATCTCATCGCAAGTTTCCGAACACTCACCGAAAATCGAGTATTTAAAATGAATTCAGTGCGTATTGTTTTGAGATTATCGTGTCAGATTATATGAAGCTGTTCGACTTTTGCGGACAGAAACTGCTAATCTAAGAACTGCGAGTCTAAGGATCTATCTCGTTGGACATCTGCAGGTCAGGAAGTGTCGACCAAGTGCATAAAGCCGCTGCTTGCGATGATTCCTGCTTTGTAGATCGTGTCACATACCGAAATGGCAACAGTCACCTTGTTCATGAAAAGACAAGCTGAATGGAAATTACAATGGGCATCAAGTGAGGACATGGATGAATTTGATGTGTCCGCCATTGTGTGAGTCATGCTGAGTCCAGTCATTGGGGAGAAGTCGAATCGTGTACACTTTTGATTTGAATGATCTACTGACCACTGAAATCGTGTTTAGAAGCATTTAGGAACGGCTATACTTTAAATTTGTGTAGTTCGGAAACGTGCTCACATATTTTCGCACGCGTAACGTCGTAACATTGAATAACTTCAATTTACGATTCAGCAGTTGTAGGATAAGAATTTCCGCATACCAGTCATTAAAGAGGAGCGCGTCGAGAACATGTCCACAAAAGATGGAATGAAAATATCGCCTCAATTCGCAGAAAAATAGATAAGGGCAACATAACAAAAACCCGAGGTTGCATTAGTGTAACTTTGCAATAAAATGTTTTTTCGCGCACGATAGTTAACTTTTTCTGCTTTCCCGACGATGTATTCTCCACTTTGACCGCAAGCTTGATTGGAATCCATTCAGAGACAATGATAAATGGCATTACTTCTGATGAAAAACTAAGTTCCAATTTCAGGAAATGCATGCGAAATAACGTCGTAACGCCTGGAATTGTCCATATATATTATATACGTGCGTGACATGTCTGCAATTTGTCGGAAGTTATGCCAGATAAGATATGTAATGATTTACCTCAAATTCAAATTTCACCGTCCAAGATATATCATTCAAGCATCACATCCCTTGAAATATTGATGCTGTAATGAAATTTCTTTGATGAATTAGGGAAGTGCACCGGTTTTTCTACTTGAACCTGTTCTCAGACGGGTGCACTGAAATGTGCAAATTTCGTTTCGATCAAATTGATATTTTGCAGTATTAGTTTCAATTTAGTTTATTATTCAGTTTTTTACTTATTTTATTTATTTATTGATTTCTTATTTTGTTTCAATTACGATTAATTCACTTTATTTGTTATCTCAGTCACAGCAAGTTGTAGAGAAGAATATTGTAAGCACGCAGTGCAATTTTCATCCAACTAGGAGAGCATTATTCAATTATATTTATCAATTCAATTCAAACTTAACATCTCTGTGACATGAAAATGAAGCCTTTCGAAAATGGCTGCTAGGTATACCATGAAATAACCGATGCTCCTCCTGATGTTGAGAAAAAAGGTGAAAAAGGTGACGAAATTAGCTATTTTTTGAGAGAGGAGATATCAACTTTTCCATCCGCAGCTATGGTGTACAGCCCGAGCGCATTTTTTGATTTATAGATGTCTATTTTTCATTATAAAATTGATGGCAATTCCGCGAAATCTATGAATGAGCTGATGCAGGCATAGAAATTAACAAACCATAGAAGGTCCTAGAATGGAAATTGATTAAAAATTGTGGCACACGCCGGGGGGGGGGAACTTAGCTAGGGCAAGATGTAAATTGTACGAGCTGCTCTCCATGTTTTCTGATTAGCATTTATATTTATCAAGCCAATTTCTGATCTCGATTGTTGCCCCTTGTCCAAAGATCATGTACACAAAAGCAATAATGAAATTACAAAATACTGCGGCGACAGGATGACGAAGGAAATCCTTCAAAGCGTTCTTTACGTTCATCATTTTGAAATATCGCTCCTATAATCTATCAAGAGTATAATCAGACTCATATGCAACTTGTAATGTCGATTTACAAAGCATGCATTACTGCAACTTGAAATTAGAGGCCAAGAAATCTTACAGTATTCATTTTACCTTACAGGGTTCCCCTGTTCACTATATTTGAGCAATTTCCATAATCTTTGCATGCTTTCAAAAATCAGCTTCCAAAATATCATCACATAAGTGATTCAATGACTAATTGAAAAGTTCCAGCGACATTTCATTTATCCAACAAATGATTGTCGGTAAAGAAGCTTTCAATATGTTTATTCCAGAATAGCTCTAGATTTCTTAACCGCTTGAAGGAGAAATTATCCAATAATCGAAAATTTCATATGCGAATTCTTCATATGTTCTTACAAACAGCAGACCGACCACTTTCAATTATGACTCTGTGAACCATTTTTTTATTCGCAGTCAAGCATTGAAAAATTGGAAAATAGTTGTTCATGACTGCTACAAATAGACGCAGTATATTACTCTATGGAATAGTAGGCTATTTCAAATTAAACAATGCCACCACCTTACTTAAAATTCTCTTCATGAAAATCCTGCAATTTGCTGTCAACAACTTCCACAACCAACTTGGCAAATAGTTTGACTACAATGATACAATGTTTTAGATGGATGCAGATCTACAAACTATGGATTTTTCCATGTGCCATCATTGTAGATAGGCAAGATATTGCAACTTCCATTCTACACCTTTTCCACATCTGTTTCAGATATTTCGAAATGAATTTCAAACATTTCCAAATGAATTTCAGACATTTCCAAATGGATTTCATATATCTTCACAGAAAAGATTGCTATATCTACAGTGCATTAGCTGTGATAGATATGTATAATGATGTTCTATAAATAGGTTTAACAGTTTTTAGGTGTGATGTACATGTTTGTCTTAAATTGACAGGGCCGCACTTGGTTCAAGTATCAATGATGTCAAAGCGCGGAGGTCCTAATCAAGTTCTTCTTACTAATGAAAACTTCAAATCAAATTCATCCATTTGAACCTCTCCTTTAAAACAACGGTTCCCAAAGTGGGGGCCATGGCTCTCCAAGGGGCCATGGAGCCCATTTGAAGGGGCCACGGGTGCATTCACATTTCAAAGGCAAAAGGCAAATTTCTGAAATGAAATAATTCTTTACTCGTATAATGTTTACTCATTTTCAGACGTTAGTAAAATCCAGGTAGACGCAATTTCAATTATTTGTGGAGACAGTGTATTGATGGACAACTAAACAGGCGTCGATGACGGAAACATATCGGTATGAACATCCATCGATACCGGAAGCGCTTGCTACGCGCGCGCAAAATTGGGGAAAGCCAGACAGTCAGCCAGTTTGCAGGACGCACACTCCTCCATCGATCGCGATCTCTCCTACGGTCCCGGCGCGCTCCTTTAGGAGTCGAACTATCTATTTCTGCTCGTGAGTCAGCCTGCCTTGATCTCCTCCACGAACTAGTTTGGCTGACACTCGCATTGCACTAATCCTCGCGACAGGTCGACCACCATTACACTCAGTACTCTACGTTTCATCGATAGTGAAATCAACCGCTCTCTTCTTTTCTCACCGATATATTCGCCGTTTGTGCTTCGTCTTCTTTCGTCACAATAAGATTCTCTTTTACCCTTATTCTTCGAATCCAAGAATTGGATGTCTTCGGCAACCAAAAAGCGCAAGTATTCTGAGGAGTACTTGAAATTCGGCTTCACTAATATCATGGATAAAGGCGTTGAAAAGCCACAATGTATGATTTGCGACAAAGTTCTTGGAGTTGATTCGTTGAGGCCAAGTAAATTGTACGTGTACATCTCGAATCAAATCATCCTCAGCACAAAGACAAGGACGTAGCTTACTTCCAGAGATTGGCAGACAGGGTAAAACGCCGCAGACTTGATGCTGATGGTGTCGTACATGCGCAAAATGCTGCCGGTATTGAAGCATCGTTCCTCATATCGGTGGAACTAGCCAAGCACAAGAAACCTCATAATATTGCTGAGGAGCCCATTTTGCCATGCATCAAGATCATGAACGGTTTGATACTTGGTCGCGAAAGTGTAAATAAGGTGTCGCAAGTACCCTTGTCCAACAACACAGTTAAACGAAGAATATCGAATATGTCTGAAGATATCGAGGAGCAAGTTGTGTCGCAAATCAAGCAAGCATGCATGTTTAGCCTCCAACTTGATGACAGCACCGACGTCGCCGCTTGCTCACAGTTGATGGTCGTCGTTCGTTACGCCTACGAATCAAGCCTCAAGGAAGAACTTCTCTTTTGCGAAGACTTGAAGTCAACAACACGAGGTGAAGATGTGATGAATATCATTGATAGCTACTTTCAGAAGCACGGTCTCCGATGGGAGGAAGTATGCGGCGTATGTACCGACAGTGCGCCAGCAATGATGGGTGTGCGATCCGGTTTTCATGCGCTTGTAAAGCAAAAAAATTTTGAATGCAAATTTATGCACTGCATTATACATCGACATGCATTGGCTTCGCGAACTCTTCCACCGTCCTTGAAAACGGTCCTTGATTCAATTGTGAAAGCTGTGAATTACATCAAAGGAAGTGCTTTGAATACTAGACTGTTCGACAATTGTGCCAGGAAATGGATTCGTCACACGAGAACTTACTTTTCTATACTTCAGTGCGGTGGTTGTCCAAAGGAAATGTCGTGAGTAGGATGTTCAGCCTTCGAGAGGAGATAACAGTGTTTCTTGGAGCCCACAACAAAGACGATCTCTGTGTCGGCTGGGCTGATGAATAGAAATTCGCATACCTTGTTGACATCTTCAGTGAGCTGAATAAGGTGAATCTTCAACTGCAGGGCAAAGGACATCTGGTGATGGACATGACAGAAACCATACAAGCTTTCGTCAAAAAACTTGAAAACTGGCATCGAAAAATTTCGAATGGAAACGTTACCATGCTGCCTCACTTGTGCTCCGTGACTGGCACTGTGGGTGCAGATTTGCAAACACTGATGCTGGAGCATATTCAAGAAATGCAAAACCAGATTCGTCATTATTTTCGAGACTTGGATTCGAGCTCGATTGCACGAATGGTCCGTAATGCATTCACGGCAGACGTGACTTCAATTTCGGACGATGACGATGACACCCACTCTGAGCTCCTGGCTCTACAGATCGATGGCGGCGCCAAAATGAAATTCGAGGTGGCTGCCTCCCTCCAAGAATTCTGGTGTTCCATATGATTGTCATACCCACGTCTGCAACAAATTGAAAAGCGCGAGTTGCTGTCATTCGGTTCGACTTATCTATGTGAGACGGCCTTTTCTGCTCTACTGCAAATAAAATCAAAAAATCGCAGTCGTCTTGATGTGCAACCTGACTTGCGCTGCTGCCTCTCAAAAACCGAGCCTCAAGTTGAAAAACTGGTGAAAAATTTGCAGCTTCACCCATCTCACTGATAAGAGTCTATCTCACTGATAACGTTTTCCTGATAAGTTTTCTATTTGAATAGATAGATCGTTAGAACATATTCAATTGTATATGCTATTTGTGAATGCTTTTTGTCATTGCAATAACATTTATATGTAATTATCAGCTTTGATTTATGGGTGGGGGCCACAGGATGCTTCGAATTCCGGAAAGAGGGCCACGAGAAGAGAAAGTTTGGGAACCCATACTTTAAAATGAGCATAAGCTGTTTCTCCCAATACTACGAAAATTACGTCTCACTGTGATATATGAAAATCGCTATCATGATGAAAAAAATTTAAATGAATAGCAAAAATGACTCTGTAAAATCCTTCACTCTGTCCACCAATGTCTTCACGTTCATTGAAACATTCTTTCATTAAATTCAAAACCAATATCAATAGTAATTTCCACGTATCACATAATGTAAAAAAAGACTTGAAACTACAATTTTGTAATCAAAGAAATTTACATTTGATAAAAACACTTGAAGAAAAAGTTATCTTCCCACATTCATCATATCCTCCATGTTGGAGGCACTGTCGAAAAATCCTTGGGAATATTCTGATTCTCGCTCGATGTCACGCGTTGTCATCGCGTCCATTGCTTCGTCAATTATATGTAGTATCTTCAACATAAGCAAGGCGCTGTAGACCTATTTGCGGAGGGGTCAAAGCCGCTGAAGTTAGCACCAACTTTTTCCAAACATTTTGCTCAAAGACGAAAACCAGCTCACTTGCCTCTGACACCAAAAACGCCGTTTGACAATCACAACATGACAAAAAGATATATTTTACGTCAAAAAATGCAATAAAAGTTGGTGCTAACGTTGGTGCTAGTCTCCTGACAGCACAAAAGAATTTGCTCAACGCCGATTCCACTCAAACCGAGATCCGCTCATCTCAGTTGAATTTGCTCAAGGCAATCCAGCATCAAACTCCGCATATCTTCCTCTCCATAGACCGAAAAAATTAGAAATAACTGCAAAAAGGTTGATCACTCGCCTCCTGATAGCACAAAATAATTTGCTCAGTGCTGCTTCCACTCAAACCGAGCTCCACTCATCTCAATTGAATTTGCTCAAGGCAATCCAATTTCCGGTCACTGGAGAGCCAGATATGCGGAGCTGGATGCTGGATTGCCTTGAGCAAATTCAATTGAGATGAGTGGAGCTCGGTTTGAGTGGAAGCAGCACTGAGCAAATTATTTTGTGCTATCAGGAGGCGAGTGATCAACCTTTTTGCAGTTATTTCTAATTTTTCCGGTCTCTGGAGAGGAAGATATGCGGAGTTTGATGCTGGATTGCCTTGAGCAAATTCAACTGAGATGAGCGGATCTCGATTTGATTGGAATCGGCGTTGAGCAAATTCTTTTGTGCTGTCAGGAGATTAGCACCAACGTTATCACCAAATTTTTCGCATTTTTTTTACATAAGTGAGTTGGTTTTCGTCTTTGAACAAAATGTTTGAAAAAAGTTGGTGCTAACATCGGTGCTAACTTCAGCGACTTGATTAGTCATTGATGGAACTCTCATTGTTGTTTCACGACAGATTTCATCTTGCTCTATATTGATTCCACAGGATTCAGCATGGAAGAGTATGGACCAAGTCGAACAATGCGCAAAGACGGATACGTTTCGGTGCATTCTGCCAGTTTCGAATGGCAAGGAGCATTGTCGCAGACCAAAGCGATTGAGTCTGGAGTAATGCCTTGAGGAAGGTGGTGAAGCATCTCCAATAGCCACTACTTGGCCATCTGAGATGTGAATGCTCCTCGGCGTCGAGTCCAGTATATCATTTGAAATGATGAAATTGCTGCGATAACATGCACGTTCGGGCCGTTGCTCGCAGGAAGCTTGAACACGGCACGCTCTCCGATGGATCCTCTTCCCTGAGTACGTCTGCAGAAGAGATTGATGCTGATTGTCTGGACGTACTGTCTTCTCATCTCATTGTTCTGCTGGCGTTTCATGGGTGAAGGTTCATGATGGGCTTTCTTTAATGTTATCATTCTGTTCTGTAGATAATTGTGTATTGTCGATTTAGAGACATATACACCAAGGCGCTCGCGCACCCTCTCTACTAACTAAGCTGGATCCCTCTCAATTTCTGTAATAATCGTATAAATATGACTCTCATTTTTTTGCTTCTGCCGCCCTTTGATTTTGATTTTTAATGACCGCTACGAACCCAAGTTTATGTGGTTTTTACCTTTATGCCTAATTGGACATCAAGTTGGCGCCAATCACTACCAGAATTGACTACCTCTACAATTCTCCTTCTGGTAGTCGGAAAAATATGCTGACTATTTCCACGAGGCATTTTTCAAAATGTTGTGATTATGCAACGTAAGCCAATTGAAAAATATTTTGTGAACTTAAATTCAAAATTACAAGAAGCAATATTTGAAATGTTTAAATAGCTTTTTCTGCTCATTAACATAGCTCTTTCTGCCCTTTTTTCATTCCGTTCTTTTAAGTATTGTTTATTCCGAACTGCAATATGCAAGATATAGGAATCTCATTTGGAAAGATCTGAAATCCATTTGGAAATATCTGAAATAGATATGGAAAAGGTGTAATGTGCTATTATGCAATTCTATGAGTCCAGGGATCATGTCTTGGTAGTCTCTGACCATTGACTTCTTAATGTTATTTTGTTCTTGTGTAATGCTTTATTTCAATGAAGATTATCTAAGTGATACATTCTACATGCTTTTTCTCTACATATTCCATGCCGCCAACTCGATATATATGCATAATATAGGGGAAAAGAAAGAAGGCGAAACTTTAGAAGCGTTCAAATAATAACTTTCTTTGAAAAATAAAATGTGACGCTTTAGTGCATGTCGCTTTTAGAACTTTCAGCTCTTGGAGAGCTTTCAAATGAAGACAAATGTTTTAGTCTCTAACATATAAACATTAAAATAATATTGCTATAGGGATATGCATGAACACAGCTTGGAAAAGCATAAATAGACGGCTAACTTTTCTAAAATCTTCTCAATTATGACATTCTTCTCAGATGCCGCTTGAAATCGTTTGAAAAAGCAGCATAGGCAAATGTGTGAGGAATACAAATTGTGCGCAATTTAGCTATGGCGCAATGTGGAAAAATGAAGGAAACAATGTATCGCGTAATGATGATATCTATCAATGCATGTAAAAGAAGTTTTAGAGATCTCAGTTGGAGTTTATCTAACTCTAACTAGATGCATGGGTTATGTAGAAAATTGTCATAGATTTGAGTCTTTTACAGATCAAAATCTTGGATTTTTTATGTCATGAATATAAGGTTCTGAAACAATGCACATATATTACCTTCTAAATGATCAGTTTAAGTCGTCTGGAGCTACGCGCCGACGATTTAGGCTGTCATTTGAAAGATAATAGATCTCCAGCCTCGGCCTGCGGCCTCGTCTGACACGTGTCAGTCATGTTACTTCATCGCCATGGTACATTTGGTTAATATCATTGATCAATATTTCTCAGCTACTGTGCAATTTCCTTAGTTTCCTTGAAATTGAGAATTTGAAAAGTGCTGCCATGTCAGAAATGGGATTTCGGAGAAATATCTTTGTAACTTAGGACTTATAAATTGCTTGCGCATTGTGAAGATTGATTCATACTAAAACAAACCATTAATTCTTGTTCCATGTGGTAATAAATTTAAAAGTGAATGCCAGAGAAGGAAATTCAGAACTAATGAGTGACTTTTTTCGTCTGAATATGTGTCCGAAATCTCTGCGACTTGATTATTTTCATGAAGTTTTGATAGGTTTTGCGTCTGTCGCGTTTAAACCACAATTTATTTTAGTTCATTTAGTGTTGAATTTCTGGCATTCATTGATTAGAAAAATATTTATTTGCCTTGTCAGGTTGGAAATTGTCCAGTAACGGAAGGTGGTTCATGTAAAGGAAATTAAAAGGAATGACTTGGGAAGCCATTAGATTTAAAGCGCAATTGGCCTATTAAGTTATTAGCCACGAGCAAAGAAGATAAACCCAAAAAATTTTCTCATTTAAATGCAGAAGCTACCTAGAAATGCATTCGAAGAGTACGTCATCACAGTTTCAATCAAAGAAATTATGCCTAATTCCTCTCTGTTTCTGCTTTAAAGCCAAAGAATAAATAATAGCTTGCTGGTTGCTTGAGTTGCGGGATTTTTAAGTTTAAACCCCCGATTTTTTGATGAAAATCATTTTAGGATTTGAATTTCTTATCATTTATGCTAAGTCCATTTATGCTTCCGTGAATGTGATTAATTATGAGACTGTCACCTTAACATCGCGAGATAAACCATGGATAACACCTCTACTAAAGATGCTCATCAACAAGCGCTGGGATGCCTTCAGAAGACGAGATTGGCCATTGTTTGAGCACTACAAAGAGAAAGTCAAATGTGAGTTACTAAGGGCAAAGAAGAGTTGGGCTGACAAGCATAAGAAGAACCTGAATGATCTTTG
Source organism: Prostheceraeus crozeri (assembly GCA_907163375.1). NCBI lineage: Eukaryota > Metazoa > Platyhelminthes > Polycladida > Euryleptidae > Prostheceraeus > Prostheceraeus crozeri. The sequence continues at coordinate 39,558 of CAJQUW010004324.1, read as the reverse complement.
GAAGGTGGTAGACGAAGTCAAGGGTTCACCAGCCTCAAATCCCTTTCAACACGTGCAACCTCAATTTTCAAGTATTGATGACATGGTAAATGCATTCACAAGTGAATTTCAAAAGAACTATAATTCATCACCTGACATCGATTTGCTGACACTTTCTGACGGTAAATGGGATTTTTATATAACTGAGTGCGAAGTTTTGTGGGAGCTTCTAAGGTTGGATCCTCGAAAAAGTTGTGGACCTGATTCCATCCCATCCAGACTTTTGGGCAGATGGGTGCCCATCTCTTATGTGCTCCACTGTGTAGAATCTATAATCAATCGATTTAATCCTAAACGTTTCCTGACTTATTCAAAATTTCTTTTGTTCAGCCCATCCCAAAACAATCGAGACCTCTGATCAGTGATTTCCGCCCTATTTCTGTGACTTCAGTTATTGCAAAAGTTTTTGGGCGTATTGTGCTATCTCACATTAAAGATAAACTGTTCTCTGTCTACGGCAGAAATCAGCATGCCTACAGGCCTTTTAGTTCTGCATCAAGTGCTCTGGTGGAAATACATGATCAATACTGTGGCAGTGCGTGTAATTGATCTGGACATTTCAAAGGCATTTGATCGCCTACATTTTCATAGATTTTTGAACTTTTTGAATTTAAGTGGTTTGACAATGGGTTTTTGAGATGGCTCAGGTCTTATTTGACTGGCAGAAGTTTTAGAGTCAGAATTCATGGAGCGCTTGGGTCAGTGACGCATACTACTTCAGGTGTGCCACAAGGATCAGTTCTCGGTCCTTTCTTGTTCGCCTCCTTCATGTCATCCATCAATTTTCACACCGACTTTATTCACTCAGTGAAGTATGCTGATGATTTAACTATTATGAGCTGAGAGAATTGCAAGCTCTTCTCAGTAACTAATTATGTCGTCAGCTACCATTACAGAAAGGTTTTTGAATGCTGGACTTATTCTTAACCATACCAAGTGTCAAGAACTATTGATTCAAAGATCCAAGCAGCAGTTGAATAATTTAATTTTGAATAGTTTTTCCAGAGTTTCTGTTCTTCGCATACTTGAATTTGCATTTTCTGAGAATTTGTCATGGAATAACCAAATAAGTGATGTCTTAAAACGTGCTTCACATCGGTTATACGTTATTCGATGTCTAAAGAATGTTTTGTCAAATAGAGAATTGATTATTGTGTACCATGCCATAACAACTGCATTATTTTTATACGCTTCTCCTGGCTATGGTAATCTATCCAAAATGTTTGTGTCTAAACTAGACCGCTTTCAAAAGCGTGCTCATTGCTTGATATGCGGAACAGACTGCGATTGTGGATCATTCCGCTCTATTTCATCGCTCTTTGAGGAGTAAGCAATCAAATTTTTGAATGCATGTGAATGTATTACATCTCACCCACTGCATGAAATGGTTCCTGGTCGTCTTCCTAAAAGTTGACATTTCAGAATGCCAGTATGTATCACTACTAGACGAGCATGTGGTTTTTTCCCTTGGGCTTGTGCTGTTGCAAATGCTTTTTCTGCTAGGTCTGTTGACAGAAAAGTTTGACCAGTTGTGTTTACGTAATGTACACGTATTTGTATACATTTTTCTGATTTTTCCATGTTTTTTCTGCAATTTTTCAGTATTAGATATGTAACTTTCTTCATTTTAAACATTTCCCATTTTTCATCTGATTTTTCAAGGTTCCATGAATGAACATGAAAGTATTGAGTCAGTTATGTTTCAATTAGTCAGTCTTGTGAATCTACATTTTGATTGTATGATTTTCAATTATGAAATGTAAACCATTCTCTCTCTCTCTCTCTCATACTTAGCAGTGATGGAACAGGGTCACCGGATTATTCTGCTTACACTTTGGTATTGGTGTTACACTGCACGCTTTCCCACCATTCCTTTTTCTGGTCGAATCTTAATATGTTCATTACAATTGCTCCTCGGAAAACAGCCATATGGCCCTTGTCCATATTAAATGGCTACATTTTTCTTATCATCCCAAGCATATTTCTCTTTAATCTCTTTTAGTGAAATACGTGGATTCTAGGAGACTTTCTTAAGCATGCACAATGCACATACATCTCTGTTAAGATTTTAAATGATTTATAGATTTAAAATGTAAGTTTTATAAGAATTTATTCGCATCTCCTTTATCTAAGAGGAAAATTAAGCAATAGCGAGCAGCTAATTTACTTTTTACGATCAGCAATTTATATTGGGGGAGGGGAAGAATATGCCGGGCCCAGAACACCATTCGGTGACCTTTTCAGTAAACATATGTAAAATTCTCACAAAATGTCTACAGTTCTTCAGCGCACTAATTTAGCTTTCACATAGACAAACCAGGTGTGGTCAGTCACAAATTGAAAATTTTGGGTTTAGCATGTAAACCATGATTTCAACAATAGGCAAACCAATCATAAATGTCGGAATGTCGAACCTGGAATAAATAAACAGCTAATGCTTTGAAAGTTATCAGAATATTTGATAGAAACGATGAATGCAATCTTAACAAACCAATATGCGCAATTTTCTTTGTCAATCCCTGTACTTTAAAAACTACAAACCAACTTTACAATGTGAAAATATATTTTACATGGAACCAATAACATCGTGTTGATACTTGTCTGCTTATATTTTAAATGATAAATGTCTAATTAACTTTTTGGTGTTTGTTTCTGAATTTTACAATTTTTAATTATTAAATACACGCTCAGCCACAGTACCTACTTACTCATATTCATCCGAGCGCAGATGTTCTGTGCGCTTCCCGTTGCACACTATGAGTAGGCACATGTTCCCGCCTCATTATGATGACCGACTTTTCCGTCCGAAAGGTCGAGGTATCAGCTAGTTACTAATGTAATCTACATGTGCATGTTAGCCGGACTACAAGTTGTCATCTAACAGTATTTTTTGTAATTTAGGGGTGCACTGCCGCCTAAAAATTCTTCTATGGTTACCTGAAGGTAGAAGATGTTGAAGAACATAATGTCTGCATTTCTCTTTGACTGGTTGTAGAATTTGCGAATCATGAATATATATTAATGTATAAATGCTCTTGATTTTCACTTTTTGATCTTCGTGCTGACAAGAAGCTTCAACGTAATTTGCCAACTAAGGCTAGGTACTGTATGGGCGGAGTCGAATATAAATCTAATTCGTTTGTCATCTTGAGTTCATTGTGAATTCAAACATAGCATGAAATCAAATAAGAATTTTTATGAAAATGGCCCTTGGGATAAAATGTACTTATCTTTTAAGATATTAGCGGTTGCCTTTGTCTATGGTGTATCCAATTGCGATTGACAACATTTTCATGAAGCTATAAATATCAGAGAATCGCTTAGATTGATAAAACAGCGACAGCGATAAGTAGATCAACCCAATCTTGAGTTAGATACCCTCAAAACATAATAAGAGAAAAACATTGAACATGCTGCAATAAAAGTCGTTCAAAACTGAAGTTGTTTGTCTCAAAGCTAGGACACCTGCACCTAGACGCTCGTCAAGTCCAAGTACAACTGATTCATGATATTACAATTCATCTGTTTTCTGTGACTTAAATTAACGAGGAAGGTGTAGTTGCTTCAAGTTGCAGAAAAACGTATCAAATAATTACATGTTCTGGTACACACTTGAAACATTCTCTACGATGAATGCAATTTCACTGTATGCTTCAGGGTTGGAACCGTTCAGGAATCTTTAGACCTAACCCGACCGAATGGTTATGATCGTCTTTTATTAAGATGCCATTCGTTGTTAGTTTGACGGCTAGTGCCTGATCAGCTGATTATTATTCACAGCGCTCTGCATTGGATTTCTTGTGTCATTCCATCTGGCATTAATAAAATCATAAGGCGCAAATTTTGACAATCTCATAAAAAAAGGCCCACAGTACCTGAGGAAGTTTTCAAAACTATGATATGAATAACACCATCCAGGTGCGTGGAGAAGTGTCAAACTACGGACCATGTGTATGTTGGCAGGACCATAGTTATCAGCGAGAGTAAAAGCCAGTGCCATTGCAGGACATCTCGCTTGCGTGGAGATTCTAATTAGTTGAGTATAGTAAAACATCCGACCTGTTGCAGTTTTGGGCAAAACTGAGGCGTAAACAAAATGAACTGTTTTTACTTCACCCCAAATAAGGATGACTTTGTTCCTCAGGTAAAGTTTGGTTGTAGGCCCAATTAAGCACATTATAAAAGAACCGAGGACTCATTTGAGGCGCTTGAACTTGATTAATATTGGAGTAAACTCGAGCTGCTCGGTCTTTTTCTCGAACATGCGTTTTCGTCTTAGGTCGATTCCATGGCTACCTGTTATATGCCCTTTCTTCTGTTCTGGTGTTTTCAATTGGATAATCAAAGAATTTTCCGAAAAATTGGCACCAAATATAACCTTTTGGAAACCCCTTACATATAGGGAACTTGCAATTCCGCTGTGCAGCTTGATTGCTTAAATGGCTATTGACAGCATGGACCGAATGATAAAGTGCAAAAAGCACCGCACTCGAACTAAACGTGCGATGATTACAAAACAACGCTGATTACAAAACAAAGAAAGAGCTTGCATAGCAACACAGTAATTGCGAGCAAAGTCGAGGCTATTGTAACCAACTGCTAGATTTTCAAAATCAAGCTATCCAATGTTTTCTTTCAGTTATTTTATGAATGTGAAATGACCGCACTATGGCAGTTTGGTAGAATGTTCACTCTTCTTTCAGCGTCTAGGAGACCTGGAAGCGAACCCTGCTTGGGTCAAACCTAACTTTAGAATACTTTGAAAAACTTTAATAGGAAGGATTGAAACAGGTGCACTTTAATATTTTGTTTAGCAATCTGTGCAAAACTAGAGCGAGATGAATATAATAACGCAACTTCAAGGAAGAAAGGCGATAGTGTAAGTTTCTTCCCAGTGTCAACGAGTTTCATTAATTTTTGACCGCACATACCGATATACTTTGTACATGGAGGCCTGATGTGCTGCGCAGGGTAAAATTGATTGATAAATGTGCTTGCTTTAATTTTCTATAATTGAGCTGCATATGATGTTTGAGAATTAAAATTTCCTTCAATGTGGTACTTGCCATTTCTTGTTGCCTATGTAGTAGCAGCTGGCCAAAAAAGCATGTCAGAATAAATGGTACACATACAATGTTCATTTCTTCAACAGAAAGTTAATGAAGATGCGAACTTTGTATGTTAGGCTGTTTGGTCTTCACGAGTCAAAGCTTGCACCGAACCTGAATACAGGATTTCATGTTGGAAAAGCCACACTGTTAATCATAAAGTCCCAAATGAGTACTAGAGAGAGTACTGAACCTGAGTACTAATCACGACTAAGACATGAGCCCAAAATCTTTGAGTTCGAAAACATAAGTACATGTACTTATTTTAAAACTCCGTTCACCGTGCACCGTCAACTACCAACTGATCACTGACTCACTGAATTTTTTCTCGTGTTGTGTTCTATATTGATATTTCAATACGAGTATTAGTAGTTAATGAAGGTTTTAGTACTTCTGTGAATTTAAGTTCGGTAATTTTAGTACTATTCCGTTCAGTACTCAGATTCGGACTTAAATATGACTTAATAATTTACAGTGCACATGCATAGCATTACAAGTAGTATTTCTTTATTTTATTCAAAATAAATGGATGGACCTATTCAAAATTCGCAATTACTCGATGCTCAGCAAAGCTCTTCGAGGGAATGTTCGGCTACTCGAATTTTCCTCTTAGTCTTAAGACACCAGATCACATAAGAAAATGAACGTCAAAAGCTCATTCAATTTGATAGAAAAGTGATCTTGCAAATCGTCGGACGCAGCTTACCCACAATATGGAGGATGCGAAAGAAAGATACAGTGTTGTTGATGATAATAATTGCATGTTGACTATTGATTAATTTGAAATTGCTTGACCCAAGTGTCAAAGATAAGAAAGTCAATCGCATTTGCGTTTTCAATGACAGACCAAAATATATTGTCTTATAATTATCTTTTCAATTTGTAAGCGGCGCATCTTAGACAATAATTTTCTCTTTCTGCTGCTGTAATTACCTATTGAATCCACAGCGCGGGATAGTCAATGATGGAAACTAAACTCCAATACCAATGTCAGACTGACTCTCTCATATGACGAGGTTCTATCATTATTCATGATTCTCCAGTACCGACAATAGAATATCACCAAGACGTACATACGAAAATATACTTTCCAGAAGCCGAGAATGAAATGAAAGAATACATTACAAAGACATTCCTTTGCTTCAGGCATAGAATTCTGAATTAGATTTGCAATTTCACATGAGTATAATTTATTGCTGAAATAGGTTATCATTTATTCATCAAGGAATGTGTGTCTTAAGAATTATTTCACAAATAATGAAATCAACAGAATCGAAATTCTGCGTCTGCATTTGAAAACCGTTGGTGTACGACATATCCTTATCAGCATCACAAAAAACCATACTCAGTTCCACAGACCATATTTGAATGGAAAATTTGCCGTCAGAAGTTCATTGATTATAGAAGTTGCAAAAAACGCAAATTATCACTTGTGGTTCTAAGCAATATTATTAGTTGAAAGCTATTTACAAACTATTTGTCAAGATCGTCCAACATGCATGCAAAGTATGCCTTGACTTAATCTATTTCGTACACATCTTCGTACACATCTGTGGGTTGCAGTTGTCTCATATGTAAAGAAAATAACAACTATCAAATTATAGAAAACAACATCACCCTTGATTCCAAGACCGTACTGACACAGGAATCGAACCGACTTTCTCGGCTGATACGAGTTTGTGCCTTCTTCACTAAACCAAACCGACTTAAGGAATGAATATTAATAGTTATTGAAAAGGAACACGGCATTGTAAAGAATAAGTAATATTACAACTCAAATTTCGTTTTTAAAGTTACTTAGACTAGAATGGACGCTAATTGTTTGTTAACAACACAAACAACACAAGCAGAAATTAGCAATACCATAGTTCCGTCTACTTCTGGCTGCGCATTTTGTAGAAGCATAGAATTTTGTAGATTATTGTGATGCATTGCAAATTGTTTAAAAAAAACAAGAAAACACTCAAAAATGTAATAAATACTGTGATCAAATCGATTCTTGCATTGTTTTGCATAAGTTAACTTCTTCATTGTTCAGCATCCATGACCGCTTGGTTTTAAAACGCAGCTTCCTTTCACCTTTTGCGTGTGCATGCTGGTCGTGTCTCTCTGTGTCTCTGGCAAGATTTGTATTTTTTAGCCGATCTTCGTGGTTCTGGTGCATCAATTTCGACAAAGTTTGCATCGTCGTGATCCTCGTCCTGTCAGCAGTCTTCGTCTCCCATTCATTCGTCGATTAGTGTCATTCGTTTTGGGATATTATACGATCGTGACATTTTTGGCTGATGACTGATCAGTCCGCCGAAGCATTGTAAACCCAGCTGTCATCAGAATTACGTCAGAATTGTGACACCATCGCGTCGAATCTTTGCAAGTTTCTGATTAACTGCCTGTGTCCTCAGTACTTCAAGCGTTCTGGTCTGCTGGTCGCCGGTTATTGTGCTTTGACATCGGTGCTGATAGTCGTGTGTTCGATCCCCGTGTGGTATAATTTCGAAAGTTTTGCAAGTGGTGCTTCATACTGCTCATAGTGATATCTCTCGGTATTATTTTTGAAATGACACCTTCACCATCGTATTCAACCCGATCAAAGTCCTTCAAGTCAGGTGGTCAAAGTGTTTCAATGTCTGACTTGAAATGCTTAATAGAATCTGCAAGACGCGACATTGCTGATGTTTTGAGCTCAATTGAACGCTTAAGCAACCAAGTGAATGATATTGAAAGCCGACTATCAATAATAACGAATGAGCAAAGCAACTTCAAGAAGGAAATTCTTGATATCCGAAGTGAGATTGAGCAACAAAGTGAAGTTATTGTGCAAAGAATACAGATGGACTGTGAAAACTCCATGATGACGGAACTGCAAGAACGCATTTCCAAGCAAGACTGCGTTATCATATCTGGAATATCAGAAAGCTCATGTCTCTCTGTTGACGATCGTCGAGCTAATGACTTTCGATCTGCGAGAGAGCTTGCCGAATCCTTGAGCATCGAAAGGGATGCAATCACGGAAGTACATCGCATTGGCCAGATACGCGCTGGAAAACCTCGATTGCTCAAAGTGAGATGCAAATCGGTGAAGTGTCGCAATGATTTCTTGCGTAGATCAAAGGGCTTACGAAACATCGATTTGTACAAGCGCGTTTACGTAAATCCAGATCTAACAAAGGAACAACAGCTGAAGCAGAAAACTTTGAGATCCGAAATGAAACGGCGTAGAGAACTTGGCGATGATGTCGTGATTTGGAGAAATGAAGTCAAATTGAAAACCGAAATGAAGCAGTCGAAGGATTTTCGCGAATGATTTTATCTCAAAGCAATGCCCTTTCTTATCCTAAGGTGATGCTAACTAATATCAGATCATTGCTTGGAAAGTTTGACGAGATGGTCGTAACAATGAAGTCCTTTAAACCTGACGTCTTGTGTGTAACTGAGTCCTGGTTAGACTGCTCAGTAGAGTCATCTTCCATTAACATATCTGACTATTCTGTAATTAGATGCGACCGAAATAATCGTAAAGGCGGTGGTGTGTTGCTCTACATCTGTGAAAGTTTAGTTTTTGAGCACCTTAATATCCCGGAATTATCGTGTGACTTTTATGAGGCCGCAACTGTTGATATAGCCTCAAGTTTTATGTATGTTATTGCTTTATATGTTCCACCCAATCTCACGGTCTCAAAATTGTCTGAAATACGAGAAAGTCTAAATTATGCGATTGATCGCCTTTTGACAGCTAAGCCTTCATACAGTGTCATGGATCTTGTAGATTTGAATCACTTTGACTGGAAAGGACTTTGTGACGATCTGGTTCTGTTTGATATTGTGAAGCAACCGACCAGAGGTTCAAACGTTTTAGATCATATTTTGATTTTCCAATCAATCAGCCACGTCTATCCTGTTGAAACTGTCTCGTACCATGCTCCAATTGGTAATTCGGACCATTTGATTGTGCTTGCGACACCTACAGTGTGTGGGAAGGACAACCCTGTTGACTTATGTCATCATGTTTTGTATGACTTTAGGATGTCCAATCTTCAAAATCTAGCACAGAAACTTGGTGAATTGAACTGGGATACAATTCTTCCTGGAAATTGTGATGTTGATGAGCAAGCAGCTTCTTTCAATCATGTTCTGTCTGATTTAATCAAAGAATGCATTCCCACGCGAACTGTGGTTATGAGTTCCAGATACAAGGAATGGCTTACCCCTTTAACAAAGTCGCTCATAGATCAGAGATGGGAAGCGTACCGTGACAAGAAATGGGTTTTATACGAACAACTGCAAAAGAAAGTCAGGTCTGAAATTATAAAGTCAAAGGAATTGTACATTCAAAAGTTAAATGACAGGAACAAAGTGTGGAAAGTCGTGCGGGAAATCACAGGGAAAGGAAATATGTGCAACTGGAAGAAAGAGATAAGTCAACATGGTAGTGCAGAAGCTCTTGCAAATACATTTGCAAACCACTTTGACGAAATCTACAATTGTGTCACCAAAGATAACGAATCTGTTCTTCTCGACACTTTGATAGATGACTGGGATATTTCCATTTCAGAAGACGAAGTAAGAGCCCAATTGCTAAAGATATCGGTAAAGAAATCTTCCGGAATGGATGACGTCCCTTCCAGAGTCTACAAAGAGCTCGCAGACTTCCTTGCGCTACCCCTCATGATGCTCTATAATGCCTCCATCAAGCACCGATCTGTACCAGCAATATGAAAAACGGCTATTATTTCTCCAATACCGAAAGGGTCAACTGCAAACATCAAAAAGGTCCAGCCTATTTCTGTCCTCCCTTTACTGGGAAAGATATTGGAGAAAATAGTTTTCAGCAAAATGAGGAACAAATTCCAAGAGCATTATGGACCTCAGCATGGTTTTCGAAAAGCTCATTCGTCTGCAACGGCATTGATAGACATAGTAGATAGCGCCTACCGTTGTTATGACGACCCCTGTAATATCGGTACATCCATCATTTCTTTTGACATGTCATCTGCCTTTGACACAATTCAACATGCACTCATCCTGGAGAAGCTCAACAGTCTCTCCTATTCTAAAGGATTTCTCCTCTGGTTGCAAAGTTATTTGAAAGACCGAAAGTGCCTGGTGAAAGTTAATGGATCCCTTTCCAGAGAAATAAAAGTTTTGAAAGGAGTTCCGCAAGGCTCAGTCCTTGGGCCGGCAATCTTTGCCACCTTTACATCTGACCTCATGTGCAAGAATCCCAACAGCACTAATGTAATGTATGCCGATGATATCACACTCGTGGTGCCACTTGGTGCAGATTCGTTGGATGATGAAGTGCTCAAGCAGACCTTGAATGTCGAAATATCTGCTGTTCAAGACTGGTTCTCCTCGAACAACTTGAAACTCAATGCTGAAAAATCGAGCGTGTTATTGTGTTTGAAGAATGTGAAGATGCCCGAAATCAAACTTCCGATTAAGCTGGTGACCAAATCCAAAGTGCTGGGTGTCACTATCAACAATAATCTAACATGGCACGATCACATACGAGATATTACATCGAAGTGCAATCGCCGACTTTATATTCTCAGGAAAGTTAAAGGCTTCACCAACAAAAGAAATCTCCAACAAGTATACAATGGTATAGTTCGATCGGTTGTCGAATATGCTTGCCCAGTTTTCGTCTCTCTGCCTAAGACTTCAGAAAAGAAACTGGAAAGGATTCAACGACGTGCATTCAAGCTGATGGACATTCAAACCCCCGTCTCCCTAACTCAAAGAAGAGAAATGATAAGCAAAAAGCTTTTCAAGAAAGTCGAGTCACACCCACACCATCGACTGCACCAGTATCTACCCAAGCGCCTTCACTATTCAAGACATTATGAAATCGTATTCTGTCGCCTCAAAAAGAGAAAACGAACTTTCTTCCCTTACACCGCAAAGCTATTCAACGTAAGTATGTGCCAATCGCGACGAGGACTGTAGTGCACCACAGCAGATGTACACGAGAGTCTTTTTATTCATCTACCGTATATTATCACTAACTTTTAGAATGTACTTGTATCTATTCATGTCAGAGCTTTTCACATCGATATTTGATTTTTTTTAAGTTGTACTGTGTCTCAGTCTTTGCAATTATGATTTTCATTCGACTAGAAATAAACACCATTATTATTATTATTATTTCCAATCAAAAGTAGACAAATTATCGCTTCCTTCAGAAGTAATTTTCTAATGAGTCCTGAAGACTGGCAAAGGAATTTGAATTGCCTTCATCTACGAGTCGCCAATGACCGGATATTCGGGTGAGATTTGAGCCATTAATTGTTCATACTCGTCAATGACTTGGGGAATTGAATCTGCTCACCACCTGGAGTTTCAGATAACACGAACTCTGGCCAAAAAGGAAGCGATTTTGTCTGCATTTCACAGATAATCATCATTTGATGAAAATTGCAATTAGAGACTATCAGAAACTTCTATCATTTCAAATAATTGCAACTGAATTCACGTCAGGCAATTTTTCTTTGAGGAAGTGCGAAATTCAACACATTATTAATTTCTCAGTCTATGTATCCACTTGCTAGTCTCGAATTCAGAGCAGAATTTTAAGAATCATTGTCATGTGTTCAGAAACTACTTTTCGGGATTTCTCAAATTTGAATTAGTATTGTATTTTACGTAGGAAATGCCAATACTGCATGAGAGATGCTTTCAGACAAAGTGTTAAACGATAAAATGAGGAAAAATTCAGAAGATATGTAGACAAAATCTGTCTGTAATGTCTATGGGCCATCCATGAAGGATTCCCACAGCGAGGAGGGAGGCGGAATTTTGAGTGACATTCAAAACAGATAAAAGATATAATAATAAAATAATAATATCATAAAAATAATAAAAATAATGTGACCCTTGAATTTCCTCATTTGAAGTCACACGGCATTCACACGACTTTCATGGAACTTCAGATAACATTTTGAGTTGAATGTTGACATTATCATATAACTGCAATCAGCCCTCCTCATGAATTACCGAAAAAATGTTATTTAATCAACCTTTCGTTGAAGCTTGTTGTGGTCGCAAACCATCCCGGAGCCATACAGAGTGTCCCAGAAGTTACTACCACTTAGAAAAAAAATAATCTTAATCGATTGTACAATTGTTGCATGCCTTTGCATGCTTGTCGGTGAAAAATATCCAAAAGAGTCATATTGACTGGCTACTACTCCATTTAATCTCATCAATTACTTATTTTATGATTACTATGTCTTTGACCGATACTCTAGATTAATGCATGCATCTTTCAAAATGACTTCATATTATTTTGTTGAATCTCGGCAACTTTTCTCTGATACCATAGATTATAGAAGTAGTTACTTGGAGCCATAGATTTCTAAATTAAGCTATAAACTCGAGGGTTCAATAGAAGGCATACAACAATAGATATCTTGAATGGATTTATCAGTCAAAATTAATCTTTTATCCCGAAGCATTCCACGCTCTCGGAATAGCATAATTTTGAACTCTAAATCCAGTCAAGATATAAACATTGTCGTGATCAAGGAGATCGAGGTTGCTATCGATTCAATTCGAATTGATGGATGATTGAGACACTTCTGACCGGTCGTTACCAAAGCGTTGCTCATTGACATAGGAATAAAACATTTCACCGTATAAATTCACGGCATGGCTGACATTAGTCGGTACACAATTGAGTATCGTGTTCTCGCTGCTGCCTGGTATTTCGAAGGTGACAGAAGCATAACGGCAGTAAGGCAGTTGAAGACAAAGTTGAGAGAGCGATATGGATTTGAACCACCCCATACAAGAGTTATCACAGCATGGGCTGACAAATTATTTTCCATTGGTTCAATCTTGGACAGGAAGAGAGATGGAAGACCGAATGAGCGAGAAGAAGTTGAGAATGTGAAAGAATCTCTTGAAAACGATCCCAAGTTGTCAGTGCGTCGCAGATCTGATGAGATCTGCATGGCAAAGTCAACCCATGTTATTATGGTGTACATAAATTTTAGGTGTATTAGGAAATTTCAAGATAGTACGAGTACGATACTTTTAGTGTGACCTGATAACAAAATTGTCTACAAAACAAAATCGTAGAATCATTTGATGCAGCGAGCAAGTTATTTCATCTAGTTGAACAAACTGCGTTTTACAATTGTTACAAGTGATGTGCTGACGTAATGTTGCAAATTACGAATGTTTTCGGAATGAGTTTGACAAGACACAATATTCCAAGCTTTTGCTTAACTAAGTACATTATTAAAAAATTGATATCACTTTACATGGGCCTAGGCTAATCTTGTGCGTAAATTATTGACAGCTAATTTTGTAATTTTTTGACAAATATTTCAAATTTTGCCATGTAGCCTACTAAGATCCAACGTGTGATGACAGTGCAGAGTTTTGTTGCATGTTTTAGAATTTCCATGATCTTTTTCAAGCATAATATTCATTGACACTTAGAACACCTACCTTAGAATTCTTCTTGCCCTGTGCAAGAGCGATTTTCAGTAAAAATTGTCAAAAATTTCAATTTTTTATCGTAAAAATGTATTCTGCTGTGTTATCGATTTTCTTCTAACCAAATAGCATTTTCCTGTACTGATGATTAGAAATGCCTAAGTATGCATTTGTGTTCTATGGGAGCCGTCTCATATCATGATGTGCTGAGATTTTAGTTGTTCTGCAGATTTTTCTATGTAACTTGAAATATAATAACCTAATTAATACTACTATTTGATTCGCATCAACTGAGAAACCGCGGTTTTTCGGAAAAAGCCGAACTGAAGCCGATCGACCTCGAAATTTTGAAAACCGCTGGGAAATAATCTCAGCAATGATAGAAAGTGATACAGATTGATATGGAGATTATTCGTCTGCCTCAGGCTCGCATGTAGATCATGGTCACGCTCAATGCATGAAGAGAGTCGTATTAGGGAACGCACGAGCTACAGTTGTCACATTAGAGACTGAACATGTGTCTAGAGAAAAGTGCGTATCTTTGACTCAATTTTCCTTCGTGATGAATTCGTCAAACGGAAACTGTTCCACTCGTCACGATCTAAATTAGCTGGTTGTGTACGTTTGATGTCGTGTCAATATTCTAGTCCGTCAGAATACAGACTGGAGTTTGCATTGCATTCAATAGGAAATTGGCTTTCTTTCTCCTTGTGTCTGGATCTGGCCGTGACCAACAGGATTGAGGAATGTCATCTCTAGACCCAAACACGCAAACAAGGCAAGTTATCTCTAAGACATGCGCAAGGACGTTGACTCCAATAAAGAGAATTGGGTGCTAAGTAGTTAAGCAGCACAGCAGTGCACGTACAGCAGCAAAGCGTTTTAGTGAAATGTGTGGTCATAGGGAGTGTCAAGCGTATTTCCTTAGTGTACATGGAGCTCCTTTTACCCAATACCTAGCTCACTAATACATAGGTGATGGACAAAGCTCGTTTTTATCTCTCATGGATTACGTTCTTTGCAATATTGTTAGGAAATAGTAAACAAAGAATCATATAGATCTCATGTTGCTTTCCTTCCTATGCCCAGAAGAACTGGCACGCTGTGTCACGTTTTGTGATTATTGTGGGTGCGTGTGTCACCATTGTGTCATTGGTGAGACGCACGGCAAAAACCAGGATAAACCATGATCGAGAGCGATTTTGTTTTAGCTTCAGTCGACTTCCCTGACTTGCAGTTGGGAAATAGAAAAGTGTTCATACATAATAAAGCAAATCATTACTAGCAATAGGTTGAATTAAGCATAGTAAGTAAGTATAAAACCCTTTGGATAAAACTAACATATAGTAAAAATATCGGACAGAGATTCAACGCGAAATCTGTTCTTGGCCCGCGGATGTTTTCTTCGGCTCTGTGTTCGTACCGACACACGGATTTCGCGTGGAATACCAGCACTTTGTCATGACCGTTGTTAAATCAGGAAAACTTGCTTCATTGGAAACTGTGCTATCTACACTGTAAATCGCTGGATACGAAAATTACATACAAACATATGCCAAAATCACATACAATTTGAAACTAATATCTGATACGAGATTCTCGTATGTTTACAGAGATCTGGCATGCTTTCATATCACATCTCACTTACTTTCGCATGTGATTGTTATGTAGCGATACGAACTTTTCTATCTGTGATTGGCTGTTTTACACTGAAATGCGAGTTGTTGATATGTTTTATATACGAGACCCGATGCAAATTCATCCTTATTCGTATGCCTCTGGTATGCATTTCGTATGTGCAGGTTTAAGTCACATAGCAAAAAGATGTGTGTATTACATACTACTGTCAAATAACTTTTTAACTTTTTTCAGTAATACCAGTCGTGAATACTTTTTGTTTTATAGAGTGAATTTTAACTAGATTAGATTTATTGTGAATTTTATGCTCCACGAGATTGTCGTTGTTGCTACTTGTCTAGCAACATTAACAGGACGTTTAGCTAGCTCTACTTTTTGAACCAAGCTGTTAAACATCAATTCATTCAAGCGATATTTTTCGTGCAATCATGTTGACTTATATATCGAAGCATAACGATTTTTGAGTTCATGAATTATAATGTGTTTTTATTTCGGATTGATAGTATGCTTAATTTCAAAACTACATAATGCATAATTGTTGATGGTTGAATACTTATTGATTATTTATGAAGTGCCTTAGAATTACATGTATTAAAATCGAATTCAATATTGAACGCATGACTCTTGAATATCATTATCTCACTACTTACAAAACAGTAGTAACATTGGTGTGATCTTTATTGACAAAAGGCCTTAAATCAACATACTTTAGAAATCATTTATGCTTTCCTTTAACATTGTGCTGCTATGGCTTTAGCGTGTAAAGCATACCACATTTGAAATAACATACGAAAAGCACAAAACTATATACCAAGAGAATACAGAAATATACCAAAAAATATTTTGGTACGCATCCTTCGTGTGTAATTGGTATTGAGCGATTTTCAGTGTATATGGAGGCCTTAGTTCTGCAGATTTTCATGAATTATACGTGGACATCCAAAAACGTAACAAGTTCTCCCTATTTTTGATGACAATTTTTATTGGAAAAATTTGAAATCTACCAGCTAGCTTCATCCACAGGTGGCTCCATTTGCGTGTAGAACGAGTCCTCAAGCCACGGAACAGATGGTGATGCACCGTTGAAGTTCGAAAATTGTGTAGGAGTGACTGATGAGATGACCGTTCCGAAAGAAACAGGCAAATGAAGAAAATTTATCTGGAGACCTTTATCTATGTATCTTCAGAATGTATCAGAATTTAAGCATAACTTGTACCCAAGCCCTATGTGGCCCCAGGCAATGGTCTTATGGGACAGATGGTCACGGATCCCCAGTTGAGAGTCACTGGTTTAGACAAGATGTAGCTCTGCAATCATTTCTGTACGTGTAATTATTCTACGAACATTCATGCATCCATTTTGCATGTGGAAAACCCACATGAGTGCATTGTAGGATGCAAAACGGTCCTATCACAAATTAGATGCAGCGCTTACGCACAAGCACTCTAATTTTGATGCAATGTTTGAAATAACTATTTTCAACGAAAAAAGTAAATGATTGATTATATTATCGTATGAGGAACGCATCCCCTACTTTCTCACTGGTACTTTGTCCTGATTTACGCACGCAGTTTCGTTGAACGTAGGATTATCCGGGAATCAGGGGCGGTAGGTTGCAATGCACAGGGTATTCGGTGAATACCCATGTAATTTTCCAAAAAGACATTGTAATGTGTGTAGATCGTTTGTAGGCCTACTCCAAATAGTGCTAGCTATTTTATGAAGAGCAAGTGGCGTCACCCCGATCAACGGGAACGTCATAATCAACCTCTATTATTGCATGACAAGCAATCCGACTATTACATGTAAGCCTGCAGAAGTTGAAACTCTCTTTTGATGATAGGGAAGCCAAAAACGATATATGTATTCGATTTAGACCTTTAACGGCTGAAAGGCCTCACCAATAACACTGGATCGAATACATCTATTTCCATCCTTTTCCTTCTCTCGCTGGCAATCCAATTCGACGTATTGTTTAACAGCAGCTGTTACGGTTGACTGAGAGGGAGACAGCAATGCAATAGAATACGCGACGCCAGGTACAGTGTCTCATTGCCAGAGCTTAAAGTTAACGAATTACTGCGATGACTTGACGTTGATTTCGGCAGTATTTTAGTTGCTTGAACTCACTACAGAGTATTTCAAATGCATCTGAGCAGACGAGGCTTTTCAACTAACTTCACAACTGTTCGTTCCCTTCCATTTCATGCACATTGACACCATTTAAACACTTCCTCAGGGAAGAAATGAGCTATGTAAGCGATAGGTTGGTGGACGATTTACTGTGCTTGTCCAGACGCATGGTATTGATCCGACTACCTTACACTTACAATGAACAATACCTGTACAGCCTGCGACATTTCATTAGGATCCCCCATATTCTTTTAGTTTTTTACAGCCAGCTGCTTGTTGGTGTCATATTATCTTTCACCCTTGTCAATTCATTAAATATGCACATATGCCAATAATGTACCACAATACAAACATCTATTGATTGAGAACACAAACACCAGATACTCACACAAAAATTGACCGCGACATATTTTTAGGACCACCTTCGACATTTAGATAAGAAAGTTTCCATTGGATATGATAACACTGCGTTATTGTTTTATAATTAGCAATTCAAATATCTTATGTAATATGTTATGTAGCCGATGCTTCAAAATAGCGCTTTAATGTTCTGAATGGTTTTTACGGCGCTGATGTCATCAAAATGTCGCTTCACAACACGGACAATGTGGCAGGGAGTTCCGTCTTGCATAAGCATCCCACTGTTTTCAGGAAACCAGCACTAACGAAATGCGGAAACACCCTTCTCTGAAGTACTTGTAAGGATAAAGTCGAGCCGAGTTCATAGAGCACTCACAAACATGAAGCCTACCAGTTTCCTCGCAAGAACACATGCCTGCAGCATGACCTTTGCTTGGTGCTTGACGGGCTGAAACACAGGAGCAAGTGAACCACGTGAATGCCAGATTACCTGACGAGTAGCCTGTTGACACTCAAGGCTCGACTCGACGTTGAATGCCACCATTCACCAGCCGTTGATGCTTCAATTGACATAGCGAATGGCAAAATTGAGCATATTAGAGCCTTTATGCATCGGGTCAGCTACGACACTTTTTTGGCCGCAATACTTCTGACAGTCCTTCTCATCCAACCCTCGTTGAACAGTGCATGACACTTCATCCATGTCACGCTTCTGCCGTGTTTTTCGTAGCTGGGACGACGTGATAATCCTCTCTTGTCGAACGGTAGGCCTACGCTCTCGGAATTGGTCATCTTATGGCGTCAACAGCGTCGTCGTCGGTTTGCTGCATAAGAATTTCCAGAAGTCATTCCGTTGAACAAGCAGTGCCGACGACTTTGAAACATAACAACGAGTAGGGATTTCACGCTGAGATAACTCATCGCGCGACAAGGCTTCCTCCATCTGTGACCCACTATGCCTGCGTTAGATCGGTTTTTTACTCATGAGTAACATTTAGATTTTGTACGTTAGACCTAAACATAAATCGTATTGATAGAAATCCATGTTATCTCAATAGCTCAGATATCTGGTCTCGATGATGCACAACATCTTTATTGTTGACAGACAACAGTGTGTGTGTGTGTGCAAGCGACGACACACACACCACACATCAATGCAAGTTTCTCACATGCGCCTTTCTCACAGCAGGCTGACATGCATACATAAGGCAACCAGAACACACAATTTGTATTGCTAAGAAGTCGCCATAAGCGTTAATAACTGATTATAGAACATTATCTAGCGTTATCATGTCTAAAAGAAAGCTTCTTATCTAAATGTCAAAGGTGGTCCTAATAATATGTCGCGGTCAATTTTTGTGTTTGATTATCTGGTGTCTGTGTTATTAATCAAAAATGTCTATGTTGTGGCATATTGTTGGCATACATGTCTATTTAATGTATTGACGAGGGTGAAAGATAATATGACACCAAGAGGTGGCTAACTGTAAAAAACTAAAAGAATATGGGTGGTTCTAATAAAATGTCGTAGACTGTAATTATGAGTATGTCTATAATCGTTGGATGTACGCATATTAGTTAAACACGTACAAGCAAAAGCAAGCTTGCTGTCTTTCCTTTCTTTTAATTAAATATGTTTATCGTTATTGAAATTGTTTTTTGATTGACAATCATGGTAAACATGAACTTAATTAATTCAGAAATTCAGTTTCAGTTATCAGGTCTTAAGAAAAGTGCACACATTTCTCCATGCTTGGTCTCAGATTGTATTACTGTTACTTTAAATATACTTGTAAACATCTGTTGATATTTAGTAATGATATTTCCTAAAATCGGTAATAACAACTGAGAACCAGAGAAACAACTGCAGTTGGCGATAGCAAAATCCAAAGATTTCAATATCACTTCATTAGTATGTTTTTATGTATTATGAAACGCGTAATTTTAACTTAATCTCAGAAACCAGACTATTCAATGCTTCATGATAATGAAAACTAATTACACGTAATTTTATCACTTTTGATACTAGGATTCGGCATCCCCCCGGGTTCTCGTGTCAAGGATCTGGATCGGGTGCTTGAAAAAACCGGGTAGGCCTACTTGCAATCCCTGCTTTGTATTCATCAATTTACCTCTTGAAATTCCTTCGAGCAGATAATAAACATCAGAGTCGCTGATATGTCGTCATAAAATCAAGTTGTGAACCATTTATTTGTTCAGGACAATTTCATTATTGGAAGTGGCAGAACGGGTGTAAAATTGTCATTAGTAAAATCGCTTCAACTCGTTCTATAAATGTTCAATTATCTAAACAACAATTAGAGAATTGCTTTGAACTCAGTATGAATTGTGAAATGTTGATGTTGCTGACGGAATCTTGCACACAGTTATTAAGGGAAGCTAATTACCTGTAAGAATAATTAATTGATTAATTAATCCTCTAGAGGTTTCTATAAAACCGTGATAATTTAACTAATTTGTAAGGCTGTCAATATTTTGATTTTAAATAGAAGTAATGGAATTGCAATTAGTGTGACAACATCATGCGAATCTATGACATTAGTCCAATTACTTAACCTGAGATAGCGACGAAATGGTCCGGGAAATCAGGGAAACTTATTTTACGCATAACACTGATGTTTACTCTATAGAAGCGCTCTAATGAACACAGAATACATTTCACTGTGTTTAAAATTCGAAATCTTTCAACGCAATATTAGTTGCACTGGTTTCACTTTTGCTGCTTGGGTGAAAACCTCTGATGACTCATTTCACAAAATTTATTAGGTTCTTATCCTTTCTTGCGCTCAATATTTTGCATTTATGAACAACCAGCAGAAATAGGTCCACTGGATCAAAACTTTTTTTGCAGTTATTTCCTCCCAAAATAGTTCCTATAAAGTGATCTCAAATTGATCACCAACTGCACTGAAGCCTTGGATAACAGTCTGTCTTTGGCATCGAACCATGAATAGGATGACTGCTTTCATTTTGAGCACCATTTCATCTTCGTACGAAATATAGGAGACTATCGACTATTCACTGTAAATCGTACCCTACCAAACCGATGAACTTCTTGCAACCAAATGCTTTACTTCTTTTCATCTGGTAGCTTTGTTTCTGTCTGATAGCTATGCCACCATTGCTACCACAGACCTGCATGGTGTCTACCAGATGCTTCTCTTTCTTCTAGTCGCATAGATGTGTTACATATGTTATTAACTAAAGATCAAATAATTTTCACAGTATTACATCATGAATGATACCAAATTTCTACCAGTAGAAGAGCTAAAATCAATACTGTCGATAATCGTTTATCTGATTGTCATCTGAATTCTCCATGATCGATTTCAATTTAGTCTCATTTCAAGTTTTACTTAGTTGATGCCATGTGGTTGATAATGCGGTTGTGTTCAGGCTCTGTGGCGGATTCTTCTCTATACTTGAGAAAAAAATGATTACTTACTTTTGAAATTGTCTTAAAATACTCGTACATTAACTTTGGCAATTTTCAATGCTTTGTCATGATCTACATGGCGATTTTCAAAGTTTGCATTGAAGTGATTTATGGTACACTTCAAATTTATTGACTTTATTTTCTAGTAACGCTTCTAATCAAATTAAGACACGACACGGTTAAAAAATTCGAAGGATCCAGGAAACGGAAGACGCCAAAGTTAAACAATTACCTTAGTGGAGAATCTTGTAAATAATTGGGTAATTAAAAGTCATGAATGAATGAAATAATACTGACAACATAGAGTAACCTACTCTAGTATAGAGCAGGTACTGAAATACGTATAAAGGCAAGTCTACTCAACTAAAGACGGTAAGGGAAATAAATTAAAACTTATAAACGATTTAATTTTTATCAAACAAGAAAGAAACCTAAAAAACCAAAATTAAGTTTGCTATGTATGGAGTCATCAGGGAGGAACCATGTGGCTGCATGAAGCAAGGTTTCGGCCCCTAACCTCCAACCTATACCACATGGCGGGGCCAGGCCAACCATATCGAATGTACGATATGGAAGGTCTCTCCAAGCCTGAGGAAACATAGCAGAACCAAACCGAAAATAAATTTTTTAATATATTAGGACAAAAGGACGCACTTGAAACTTTAGAAGAGGTTATCTTAGCCCAACATGCCAATGATGGATGGCATCTGGCGGGGTGAAAAACAACCAAACTTAAAAACGAGGAACCTATTCTTGGAGAAGGACTTAATGCAAGAATTAACCAGCAAATTATTCTTATAACCCCGTCCTTTAAAGATATCAAAAATGCCCTTAGCTCTTGATATGAAGGCGGAAGCATCAGAAGAAATCCTAGCGAATCTGATGAGTTGGGCAGCAAAGATGTTTAAGCCAGTGTTCAAAGGCATGTTACTCTCGGGGAAAGTATACAGCACCACTGGGAAGCTGAACTCATCAACCTTATGGTAAACCTCTGTGATGTAATGGCCACCATCTTCGATCCTGATTTTAACATCCAAATAATTAACACATTTGTTGTTGTCCCCGCTTCTGCAAGCCAAGAGATCTACCGGGTAGATTTCAGGAAGGATCTTATCAAAATGTTTGAAGTTAAACACACAAATGTCATCGACATACCTAGTGGTACGAGAGAGAAGTTTTGCTAAGCCAAATCTCTTACTCGCTAGGAGTCCCCTCACAAAATAAAACTCCCTGTAAGCCAAAAACAGGTCAGCTAAGAGCGAGCTGGAATTCCCACCCATAGGTATGCCCCGAATTTGCTTGAAGACAAGTCCCCCGAAAGTGACAAAAGTGTTATTCAGGATAAAACTAATTGCATTAAGGAATTGGGTTTTGGACCAGCAGTGATACCCTCTGTATTTTTTATTCGAGAAGAAGGTTCTATAATAGCCAATGCAAATAAAGCTCTTGGAACTGCTAAAAATTAACTCACATAAGTCTTTCAAGGACTCCATAACCTGGTCTAAATTAAGATTCGTATAGAGTGTGGAGAAATCATAAACTTGTAAGGAGTGGCAATTCAAACACGACATCCTGTCAAGGAATTCCCCAGAAGAGTTAATGCTCCAGAAGGCGTTCACACCAGAATTATGCTTGATGGAAAGGCAATAACTACTAAACTTGTCCCGGATCAATTGCAAACCTTTGTTCACCAGTATGGCCAAATCGTTGGAAGTGCTGTTCCTAGCACCAGCTATGAATCTACTTTTATACGGATTTTTGTGCAATTTAGGTATCCAGAAAAGTTTAGGTAAAACCATAAACTTATCTTTAACCGTTATGCCAAAGGAATCCTTGAGAGCGGTGCAATGTTCGGCAATTATGTCATTAATGGAAGAAATTACTGGTGCGTAAGTCTGATTACCAACAGCATTGAAACTTCTAAGGTCAAAGCCTAGTTCGTTCAAGAGGACAATGAGGTAATACTTCTTACACACAATGACAAAATTGTTGGCTGCCTTATCCGCCGGAGTAATGACGTAATTCTTCTGAAAGTTTGAGATGAAGTTTTTACACTCCTTAGATCTTAGTACCTCGTGCGAATGCAAAGATGGAAAGCTAGAACTTAGGAAGGAATTGCGATTTCTAATTATCTTAAGGACAGCCTCCGACCAATTCTGGAAGTCAGAATTCTTAAGGGCGTATTTTCTGCAGGACTTTTCAATAAATGCAACTAGTGCATTTTTAACACTGACCCTAACAAAATCCCAAGACTTGTGAATAGGCTCTCTATAATTAGTGCCCTTAGCCATCAAATCCCTAAGTTTAGGGTTGGAAATAATACTCAAGTCACCAGTAACCACGTGTGAAGCGGGCTTGTAGCAGAAGATAGAATCAGAACAAATACAAGGCTTGCTAATAAATTCTTTGATTTCATCAATAGAAGCATTCTTCAATATCTGGTTGTAATCGAAGAGCTTCCGACCAATAGGGGTGGTGTATTTAAAGAAAACCTGTAGTGGACATTTACTACGAATTGGATTAGGCAACATACTGTTAACATGTGAATCAGCGAAAATGGAAGAAACTTTTAAGAGATCTACTTCTTTGCACTCAAAAGGGATAATAATAACTTCCCTGTCGATCTTATCAATGGAATCTTCGACTTTTAAGAATCTCGAACAGAAGGATTCGACTAGATACGAGCAGGTACCCGGCTTGCTAAGAGTAAAAGCAAGAAGTTGCTTAAGTGTGGTACGACTAAGAGACTTCAAAGTGATGTAAAATTCGTAAAACATGTTGGAAAAACAAAGGCTATTAATTTTATCGTAGAGAGACTCCAAGCATTTAGCCAAGACATTTCTCTTATTACTGCGAATCCCATGCCCTCTAGGTCTTCTAAGGACCGGAGAAGAGAAGTACTGCTTATGTAAGGAACCTTTGGAGACACAACCAAAACCTTGAATTCTATCGTTCAAGCCAAGTGGGAAGATTGTACATAGTGTTTTAATCCAAAAATCCTCCCTCTTCAGAAGCTCCCTATCCCTAAGGTCAGAATTATCAGAGAAGTTGGAATCTACATGGTCTATAATTTGCAATTTAATGTTGCAAAAATTATGACCATCTTGCCTAAAGTGCTCATAAAGGAAAGTATTGGGTTTTGAGGATGCATGGTGACGGTGACCATTCAACCTAGCATTTAAAGATTGGGTGGTTTTGCCAACATATTGGAACCCGCATTCGCTGCAAGAAATGAGATAGATTACAAAGCTGGATTTGCAATCGAAAGAACCACTCAAATCTATGAGAAAAGCCTTTCTAGTGGTGTTTGATACGAAAAAGGAAGATTTATGTATGGACCCACAACACAAGCACCCTTTTCTATTACAACTGTCAATAGAAAAGGAACCCGTGCTATCGGCTACATAAGCCTTTTTCTTAATACTGTAAGGGTAATGGTATCTAACTCTAGAAGCCGCAAGCAAAGTTTTTATTGTTACCCCTTGTCGAATAAGGCAAAATTCTAGGACTATGTGCACTCAAAGCCCAAGGGCAACAGGCCGGACTGTAACCTATTGGCGAGGGGCTGCCTCGCTGAGGCGGGCGTTAACAGTCAATGGATCTAAACAGACCCTCCCACCTTCACTAGCAATGCCTGGCGATTAGGATTTCGGCCAAACTCCATAATCTTATAACCGGATCAAAACTAGCAGCTAATACAATATTGAAGGCAGTAATAGCTTATCACCTTAATACTTAGAATAACATGGAAGAAAATTAACGTCGAATCCTAAAAAATGCAAGAGTGAACGAAGAGAAAGATTGATAATATTTATTTATTTATTTATTTATTATACGAACAGATTCAAGTGACATTTATGTCCGAAGACTTCAAGGGCACTTTCTACAGTGAAACAGTCATCAAAAGTCAAAGATTAAGGGTCAACAGGACAAGGGAAGCAGAGGAAGGAGCAAAGCTCAAGATAAGTAGGCAATGCGCAG
Source organism: Prostheceraeus crozeri (assembly GCA_907163375.1). Lineage (NCBI taxonomy): Eukaryota > Metazoa > Platyhelminthes > Polycladida > Euryleptidae > Prostheceraeus > Prostheceraeus crozeri. The sequence continues at coordinate 14,399 of CAJQUW010004324.1, read as the reverse complement.
GAGTTCAACCTTCAGGTGTCTCTTGAAGGATGAAATGGATGAAGTTGTCTTAAGGCTTGTCGGCAGGTTATTCCAGATACGAGCAGCCGCAATCGGAAAAGCACGAGCTCCGACGGTCCTCAGGCGGGAGGAGGGGATCAACAGGTCATCATTGGAAGCGGATCGGAGATTACAGCGTGTGGGATTGCAGGAGACAGATTGAAGCATGGAGCACATGTAGGAAGGAGCTGAACCGCGAATGCATTTGAAGGCGAAAACTGCCAGGCGATAGGTAATCCTATAGCGAATCGGTAACCACTGAAGGGATCGTAGTAGAGGGGTCACGTGGTCGCGGGAGCTGGTATTGAACAGAATTCGCGCACCTGCATTAAGAATTGATTGAAGCTTGCAGAGGGAATTGTCTGGTAGGCCATAAAGTAGACTGGAGCAAAAATCGAGCCGGGAGTGAACGAGGGAAACCATGAGAGTGTTTAAAACCGGTAGAGGAAGGAAGCGACGGAGTGAGCGAAGCTGGCGAAGTGCACCAAAACATTTGGAGACCGTGCTAGAAATGTGGTGTTGCATGGACAGACAGGGATCAAGAATGACCCCGAGATTGCGGATTTTGTTAGTCGGAGTGATGGAGTCTTGTTGTCCGATAATAATAGGAGACTGTGGAACAAGATTGCGGCGTCTTTTAGAGGTGAGCCACATGATTTCAGTCTTACTGGCGTTAAGCAAGAGACGATTGCTCGCTAGCCAGTCGTGAACAGCAGATAAGCAGTTGGACATCTTGTTGGAGAGGACATGGATCTGGGATGGATGACAGGAGCCGTAGATTTGGATATCATCAGCATACATATGGTAGGAAAGACCATGAGATGTGATAATATTGGGAAGGTCAGACGTGTACAGGAGAAACAAGATAGGGCCAAGCACGGAGCCTTGAGGGACCCCATGAGACGACGAAACTGGAGATGAAGTGGAGGTGTCACACACTACAGAATAGGATCGATCCGTAATAAATGATGCGAACCAGGAAAGGACCTGTCCATGCAGGCCAAACGAGACTTCGAGGCGACGGAGAAGTATGTCATGGTGGACTGAGTCAAATGCAGAACTGAGGTCGAGGAGGGCAATGAGGGATAGGTCGCCATTATCCATGGCTAACAAAATGTCGGAGGATACTTTGAGGAGGGCTGTTTCAGTCGAGTGAAAGGAACGGTAAGCTGATTGGAGACTCGGGAGAAGGCTATGATCGCTGAGATGACGTAGAAGCTGACGGGTCACAATGCGCTCGAGAACTTTTGAGAGGGTACATAACTTGGAAATCGGTCTGTAAGAAGATACTTCAGAGGAATCCAGATTACCTTTCTTAAGGACTGGATTGATGACAGCTTCCTTCCAGAGACGGGGAAATGTCCCACATGTAAGGGACATGTTGAAAAGAATGGTAATGAACGGTGCCAGGATGTCAATGTTGCACTTGAGGAGATCAGCGGGCAGGCAGTCACGGGAATTGTGCTTGTTGGGAAGTGAAGCTATGGCTAGTATGACATCATGAACGGTGAGGAGTTGAAAAACACTGAAGGAGCAGTCAGATGGAGCCTGCGAGAAATTAGGAGGTGTGTGATTCAGAGTCCTGTCGTGAATGCACTGTACTTTCTCGACGATGTGCTGATGGAATAAGTCGGCTGAGATGTTCACACCAGGGTTGGCGTGGAGACGACCCATGATGGAGTTGATAGATTTCCACATCAATCGAGGATTGCCTTTCTCACATTCTGTCTTGGCCTTCCAGAAAGTCTCCCGCTTTTGAATAGTAAGTTTCTTGTATGATAGACGGACAGCTTTTAGCTCAGCAGAAGCAAGCTGAGCTGAAGCAGGGTCGCTGATGATGAGACGTTTGACTCGTCTCTCAAGACGTCTGGCATGTCGTTTCACTTTCTTGCAGTCATCATCGAACCAGGGGTCCGAGGCTCGCGAACGGCAACGCACAGATCTCATGGGAATTTCGGAGTCAAGGGCACTGGTGATCTCATAGTCGTAAAGTTCTGCGAGGTAGTCAATGTCAGATGTTGGAGGTGAGGATGGACGAAAATTAAGGCTGGAACTGGAGAGAATTGTGCGTAGATTTTGATTGTTCAAAGACGTCCATGGGCGTGAAATGATGGTGCGATAAACAGGTAGAGGTCGGGGGAGAGATGTTGTCCACGTGACAAGACAGTGATCAGATAGTCCAGGATCATCAACAACAACCTCAGGTGATGGTAAGTCGCATCTTGATGCAATGATGTCGAGAGTCCCTCCGTGATTATGGGTAGGGCCAGTTACACGGCATTCTAGACCATATGCTTGGAACAGGCTGAGAAGAGTCTTCGAATGGGGGTCATCAGGCTTTTCAACATGAATGTTGAGGTCACCCGCGATGAACAAGGGCTCATTGGAGATAATGTAAGTCTCGAGAATGTTGGAGAATTCGGTGAAGAACTGCGATGTGACAGGGCCAGTTCGATATATACAGATGATGACGGCTGATGCGGATTTACATGAAAGTCTGACGCAGAGAGATTCAAAAGTCACCGGAGTGAGAGTGGTCAGTCTGGCGATCTTCACAGTGCTGAGGAAAGATAGCACGGCTATGCCGCCGTGGTTGGTATGGAGAGAATCCGCACGCTTTCTAGGACGTGGGCGATCAAGCACTGTCAGGCCGGCAGCGCGCAGGAGTTGCAGACTGACAGAATCCGAGTCATGCCAAGTCTCGACTAGGAAGAGAACATGAATGGAGCGGTCGCGTAGTAATGCGGCTACATCATCCACCTTGCTAGTGAGGGAACGCACGTTAAGAAGTCCAAGCGTCAGAGACTGGTGGTGTGGCTTGCTGTGTCGATCAGGGCGATTTGCAGGCTGTGGGATCGGAGGGGCAATAAGCGGAAAAGCACAGTTATGAGTGTTTGTTAAGTTTCCAAAAGCAGGCTGAATGCCCGTGGGCATGGGGCATGCGGCATGGCTTCGTGTTCGCAGTAAATGAAGGAACCACAACTTTCGTTTCGTAACACGTGGAATGCTGAGAGGAGCCGAGGTGCGGAGATTAAGGAGTTGTTCACGCGTGTAGCACAAAGGAGGCGAAGACATGAATGCGGTATAGGGGAAAAGTCACGGAGGCCAAGTTTAGAGCAGAACGACTTAAAATTGAGAAGGTGCGATAGCGCAAAACAGCTGATGCTATAAATACCGATGAAACAGATGATGGTGATGACGTAGCACTCTTCACAGCATAAGCAAGGATGAGCGCATAACTAGGTCAGCAGAACCATCAGATATCTGGGTTGCAGCTGTCAATTATTTTATCCACGTTGGAAAATCAGTCCGGAGTCACACAGTCACGGATACCTATGCACAAAGTGACAATTCTCTCGGGTCGCAATGTTAAAGCTCGACGCCGGGGGCCGCTGACGCGACAAGAAAGTGTTTTAGTTCAGATGATAAGAAAAATCAAAATCAGCTGATCGCCAAACAGGCTCAGAACATGGGAAATCGACGGAGATTTTAGAGGATGAAGCACTGAGTCACTGAACACATGGATGACATAACTTGATTTTAAAAATCACGGCGAATCAGATGATATAAACAGCTTTCATGGACGCTCAGCAAAAGAGGATAAACAGAAACACTGTAGATTCAATGAACGATACAGCGAGAGACACACAACCGTCTCGGCTGAACGCTAGAGAAGCCAATAAATAGATCAAACCAATAAATAAATGGCAAATTGCAATAATAATAATAATATGCCTACCAGTAAAATAACTATGAGACCTATTACAAAAAAGAATACATGTGACGTGAATAACTAATGCACTTACACTGAAAGATGGGGACTCGGTCCACACAATGCTATCAGCTCAGTACTCATTAATCAAATTAAGACACGACACGGTTAAAAAATTCGAAGGATCCAGGAAGCGGAAGACGCCAAAGTTAAACAATTACCCTAGTGGAGAATCTTGTAAATAATTAGGTAATTAAAAGTCATGAATGAATGAAATAATACTGACAACATAGAGTAACCTACTCTAGTATAGAGCAGGTACTGAAATACGTATAAAGGCAAGTCTACTCAACTAAAGACGGTAAGGGAAATAAATTAAAACTTATAAACGATTTAATTTTTATCAAACAAGAAAGAAACCTAAAAAACCAAAATTAAGTTTGCTATGTATGGAGTCATCAGGGAGGAACCATGTGGCTGCATGAAGCAAGGTTTCGGCCCCTAACCTCCAACCTATACCACATGGCGGGGCCAGGCCAACCATATCGAATGTACGATATGGAAGGTCTCTCCAAGCCTGAGGAAACATAGCAGAACCAAACCGAAAATAAATTTTTTAATATATTAGGACAAAAGGACGCACTTGAAACTTTAGAAGAGGTTATCTTAGCCCAACATGCCAATGATGGATGGCATCTGGCGGGGTGAAAAACAACCAAACTTAAAAACGAGGAACCTATTCTTGGAGAAGGACTTAATGCAAGAATTAACCAGCAAATTATTCTTATAACCCCGTCCTTTAAAGATATCAAAAATGCCCTTAGCTCTTGATATGAAGGCGGAAGCATCAGAAGAAATCCTAGCGAATCTGATGAGTTGGGCAGCAAAGATGTTTAAGCCAGTGTTCAAAGGCATGTTACTCTCGGGGAAAGTATACAGCACCACTGGGAAGCTGAACTCATCAACCTTATGGTAGACCTCTGTGATGTAATGGCCACCATCTTCGATCCTGATTAAGTTATTTTCAATGGCGACTATGAATTCGTGCATATTTTTGATGCACCATTCTCTATTACTTTTTGAATTTAGTTGTGTTGTGACACACATGACAATGCGAAGCATACATACGCGGCGATCGGGCCGGCGGCCGGCGTATTCAAAGCCGGCCGTTTGGGCATGGGACGGTGGCTGACGTCTATATACTGGTTGGTTAAGGCTTTTGCTCAACTTATACCATTACACATTATTCAATTTCCACATAGCATACATAGAATGTATGAACGGTAGGCCTGCCGGTATTCCGTATAAGCGAGAGTTACCTATTCCAGCACAATATTTCACAATGCAATTATTCGCACTTTGATACCATGTTTTATGTTATGAGCATTAATACCCGTAATGACTTATTTACTAGTCTAATGAGTTGCAGGTTACTTTATAATTGATGATAATGTTAACTGGAATTTCCAAAGTCAATCAAACACATGCCAGTTGAAAACAGATAATCAAAATAATGACCCAAACGGGCATTTATGTAATAATAATATTGATACAACAAAAATATTTGCGTATGTTTACATCCCGCCTCCACAAGAAAGCTTCAAGCGTTCAAAAAAATTCCAAGTTTCAATATAATAAAACTTTCTCTGGCGACAGCAGCTCTGAGATGAACAATTTGATCACTAACTGTGCTGATGGCACGAAGTGTTTCGTCTGTGACGTACAAACTTGATTTAAAGTGATTCACTGAAGTGATATTTACTTCTTCACTTGTGAGGGAATTCTAGTGATTTGCAACGTCAATTAAGAGCTCTCTCACTACATTTTATATTCAAATTCTTTGCATTTAAATTGATTACCACGAGCTGACGCATAAAAGTCTGAAACAATGAGCTCGCCAAACTTGTCATCAATTTTTCATTTCAGTGAGTGTCCCAAGAACGATCGGGAGTGCTGCTGTACCTGTACAGCGTTAATAAGAATTTATCGCGTGCACTTAGCTATCCACGATGTATCCATGAATATTTATCCATGCAGTTATTATCCACGATCCCCTGTCAAATGTTGGGGTAGTAAGCCCTGTTGCATTGAAATCCATTACTCATTGCATCTCTAAGATCCATGTGTTAAGCCTGTTAAAGTTAGCCACGTGTTAAGGTCGCATTGAAATCCATTGCTGATTGCCTCTCTGAGTTCCACGTGTTATATAAACTGTCCCAAGTAGTGAAAGTATTCAAGATCTGGAATAATTTTATAAAAGATAGGTTAAAGAATACACAATGCTTCCAAAATTCATACAGACCAAAATGTACATTTCTGGAAACTTTTTTGAGATGAAGTAGGGTTTGAACTGTAGGTATGTTGCCGGCAATAATTTTTTTTTAACTGTTTAAAGAACAGTTCGCACTATTTATATCAAAAACATACACGTAGATGCTCTCAAATTATGCTACATTTACATGCTCTTAATGGTGTAATGATTGACTAAGAAATTTATTCTAGACTGAATGTCGTCAACGGTCGACATGGGTCTAATTAGATTAACCGGCCGGCCGGCCAGTCTTCAAAATTTGCGGCCGGCAGCCGGTTCCAACCCGGCACTTTACAGTGTTCAGCAAAATGTTTTATAGAGGCATGTGTTTCATAAGATTCTTTGAACGGTCTTATTATTTATAGATGTTTCAAGTCTGTTCCTGAGACAGTTTTGCTAAAACCGAGCTTCAGGATCGTAGAAAGGACATACAAAACAGAACAAATTTTGGAAAGTCACGTGTTTGAGCATGATGTGTCTTTTTATAATAAAGCGATATTATTTCAGCCTTGTGCCTAAGGTCTCCTTCAGGTAAATTGAGGATTAAATGAAGACCACCTTGGTCATAAGGTTGAAACACAGCGCCATCTTATACGAAATATCGCAATTGTATACTTGGCTTTCCATCCTATTTCTCTAGAGTTTCAGGACCATTTTGTAAGACTTGGGTATATTGCAATCTTTGGTAGACCCAAGATTTTTGCGATACTGACCAAATAACTTGGGATACACCCCATGATTATGTACATCTAGGTCTCACGAACACTAGGCAATTGTTAAAGCTTTAGTTTGAAAGATGAAGACCAATCGAATGCATCAGATCTCCACGATAGTCAGAACCATTAGATCCCGAATACAGAAGCCGATGAAATTTCAATGTTTTTTTTTGGAAGAATAGAGTAATTATGGACTAAATAAGCAGTATTTCCTCAAACTTTGAATATGATACATACAGTATCAGATTTACAGACATGTTCCACTTGTGGAACATTGGGATCTTCTGACTATTATCTGGCTTCAATCGTTTAGTCAGGAGATCCCAATGTTCCACAAGTGGAACACAGTCTTTTTCTCTCGTAATTCTTTTGTAGCGTTCTCATGAATACCTTGCCATATATATACAACGACCACCAGAAGAGTTTCTGTTGCTTATTGTGCCTATTTTGGAAATGCTAGGTCCAAAATTTTTCTTAGAATTTGCAAATTTCCAAAATCTGAGTATATTTGTTTACGCTGAATGCTTCAAACTGTCAGATGTCATCAGAGATGAATCAAGAAGAGGTGTGGAAGCCGATAAAGCAATGCGAATGTAGCATTACGCCGCACTTTCGACATAAGATTTTCGTGTTCTTTTTGCACAACTTGCAACGGGATTGCCGACCGGCTGGTATGGGCAAATGGCCGCTGAAAGATCTTCGCTCCTCCTTGATCGGTGTTGACGGTCCTGATCGGCGTGCTCGTTTCAGCGTCTGAGCAAGGAGTGTGCTCACGATGTTCCTTAAATCCAAAAGATATGGGCCTGCTTTTTATACGCACGTGCATTCCATTGCGAAATCTAAGCATATTACTAGTATGTCTTCTGAGACGCATGATTATAGGCCTACTTACCTTCTAAAATCGAGATGTGAGAGATTTCCGTTGAGAGCCCGGTGCAGTCTCCATCCCACAACGACCGCCACACTTCTTGTTCCGCATTTGTGGTCTGTATTCGCTCAAGAATCGATCGAGTAAAGCGACGCCGCCCATATTTTTATTATACCGGTGGATGAGAAAAGGTAAGGGAATAGATGACCTCTTCTTCTCCTTTGACTCCCATCGGTTTGCCGCTTGGAGCTTAGAGACGGCTTCAAAGTTGCTCACAGCTACTACTTGTCTGTTATTATTCCACTGGCATAGAACGACCTGACCATCATTGAAACAAGAGTGGTGCCCTCTCGGTTGCTTTTTGATTTCTTGCTTTGACATCAAAGGACAATGCTCAGTACGATTTTCCATGACCGTTCCCGTACATCGAAAATTGTGCTCGGTCTTCAGCTTTCGAAAAACGCTAGTGGAGCTGAAGAAGCGATCCATGTAGAGGGTGTGTTCCTCCTTTAAATCGAGGCACTCCGTCAAATTCAGCACTACTTGCTCTACCAAAGGTACATGCAATGTATTGTTTTTCTTTCCGGTATAGACTTCAAATTTGAAAGGAAATCCACTTGAAGACCCAAGCACCCAAATCTTGTAGCCAAATTTGACTGGCTTTCCTTTTATGCACATTTTGCAGCTGTGCTTTCCGTAGTATGGGACCATCTGTTCGTCCAGACTCAAGTATCTTTCAAATACACCGAACTGCAGCAAATTCCTTTGAAAAATATCTAGAAAAGGTCGTAATTTTGCAAGCTTATCGCTTGGATCGAGGTATGCGTCATCGGACAAGTGAAAAAAGCGTTTTATATCTTGGAATCTGTTCCTGCACATTTTTTCATATACAACTGGCACTCCCACATCTTCGTCAGTGATCCAATAAAGTCTTTCATTTGGCAGAGTATTGTAGCCACTTAGAAGAAGAATTCCTAAGAATGTTTGCATCTCTGTTTTTGAAACGGTAAAATGATGATCGCCTTTTTGAAATGCGTACTTATTTGTCTCATCGACGCAAAGATCTAGCAACTTGTCATCAAAGAACAATTTGTACAGATCGATGGGATCTCATGTAGACAGCATCGGATATGCTTCTTGAAGACTGGGAGGTTCAGAGACTTGCTCTGTTGAAATCCTACTTTTCTTCAGACTTTCACCTTTTTCCAATTGGGTTTGGATTGTCGCCGCCGCTTTTTCGAGGGCTGGTCTGTTGAATCCGAAGTTTGCGGCATATCTTCACAAGCATGGTGTATCTCGACAAACCCAGGAACATCCCGAACTTCGATATCTCCGAGAGAATCGTCATTGATGCCTACCTCATCAGTCGCAAAGTTTACATTTTCAGGGGGCAAAATAACGATTTCAACATCATCTAATTCTGCATCCGAATCGGCGGAGGTAATCATTTCGGCTGCTGCTTCCACAGAGAAAAGCTTTGGCATCTGTAAATGAAAAAAAAAACAATGGTTTACTCTGTAGATCTAATAATCTGCAGCTTTTAGGGCCTACTCGTACTACAGGTAAGCCTACACATTACTTGGAAAATAAAACAGGAGTCCCAGATAGAGGCCAAAACTATGTAAAGCGGTCCGATAAAAGCTTTTGAATGCGAAATAATGACATTCGGCTTCGGCCTAGGTTTTTTGATTATCATGCAATATCCTTCACAAACGCGTACAATTTGTTCCAATAGAACTACTACTAAAGTGATTCAAGTAACCAGACATCCTTTGCCGTGTACGTGATATTGCGTGTGCGATTATCTTCGAACGTAAGTGTCAGTAGCACAGGGGCTTGCACGACAGCCTACGCTCCATAACGTAGCTGGTTCGAACCCTACATTTTTTTCAAAATCAAGGTTTTCGCCTGGGTGAAAATAAAGAAACCATGGATAGATTACTTTGAATAAATATCAGAACAATGAGAATTGGGTATTTTGACATTGTTAATTCTATAATCTGGCTCCTACAATAGAGCAGAACAGATATTGCTACTATATCAGCGGCACAAAAATGTCAAGCTAGCCGCATATGGTCATGTAAGTCTATAGTCAGAAGATCCCAATGTTCCACTTGTGGAACATTGTCTTATTTACTTCATCATACACACATAACATATCATTTCATGAAACTGACTGGTAATATGTAATAAACTACCTTATGAACAGTAAATGACACAAGAAAAATTACTCACGGCTCGTTCAATGTCAGATGATATCCAATTGAAAAATGAATCGAAAATTGCCGGAATTTGAAAATTTCAATCTGCGCTTGCAATAAAACAAACATACAGATAATTCAAAGTGCGCATAAAATATATTCTATGAAACGTTCAAAGTGCTGTAGTGACGCAGTTAAAGAATGTGATAAAGTTTTGAATGCATTGCATCATTTTAAAAAATTGTTCCACAAGTGGAACAATGGGAGCTAATGGGTTAATGGCTGTTAAATTATACACTGTGTATACGGAAGCTTAACCTATTCCACACATGTTTGATGGTAAACAAAGTTCTTGAATTCTCATATGTATGCACAATTTGCATAACATGTGTTTAACTTTGAAACTCCAACTTGTTATCAACCATCCATTGCGAGAATTGCTGTTGGCCTAATTATTCGGTTCCAGGTCAAAGTGGTCTTGTTATATAATGGTCCTAAAACTAAGTTTTGAAGCTATCCCAGGTAAGTAATGTATATAAGACCGTTCCAGGACAACCAAAAAAAATAAATCAATAAGGTACCCCAAAAATGCAAAAAATGTATATATGACCGATTCAGGACAACTAAAAAAATAAGATACCTCCAGAATGAGTATAGGAAATATTTCATACACTGAAAAAGAGTTTTATAAGTAAAGATAATTTTAAGGATAAAAATCAAAAAAACAGTTTTAAGCTTGTTGGGATTTTTTCATATACTGAAAAGAGGTTTCAAAAATATCACGTAGTCGAAAATTTAGGTGGTCTAAAAAATTTCACGTAGTCTAAAATTTAGGTAGTCTAAAAAATGTCACGTGGTCGAAAATTTCACGTAGTCGAAAATTTAAGAAGTCTCAAAATATCACGTAGTCGAAAATTTAAGTAATCTCAAAATACCACGTAGTCTCAAAATATCACGTTGTCTAAAAATTTCACGTAGTCTAAAAATATCAGAAGATTGTATTCAAAATATTTATTAAAAAATGGAAACCTCAAAAGTGGAAGAAACCTCAAAAATGGAAGGAACTTCGAGAATATATCCTTCGTTAATAAATGAACGTAGTTCTACTTTAATGGACATCGAAAAGATGAACATTGAAAAGATGAACATCGAAAAGATGAACATTGAAAAACACAAAGATGGAGTTAGGTATATGAAAGATAAGGAAACACAACACAAGGAATTGGAATTGTTCGTGATGAGATTTCTTTTTCTTCTTACTCATCGACATAACTGACAATCGCACTTGACAATTGTTCTAGTGATGCGGCTAATAGACTGAGTGATCTAATGTCCATTCATTGCCTTTGTTGATCCGTACTATATGATATGTATATCATGCCATGACATTGTTCGGTTGGACAACTCAATTAAACTTTTACGGAGCAGCGTGACTTCTTTCTCTCTCTCGATTCTGTCTGTTACAGGAATATTGTATTCACAAAGACATGCATTCTTTAAAACAATTGTTTGTCTTCAATGAGAATAATTCCCGTATGCCTTTAATAGAATGACCTTGAACTCTAATGGAAATTTACACCAAAACCGTTCTGGGAGTCAGAAAAAGTGTCAGGAAATGTGTCAGGAAGTTTGTCGACATGGCTGTCGATAAAAGCGCCGACATGGTTGTCGATAAAAGTGCCGACATGGTTCGACAATTGGTGTATTTTTCCATTCAAAACAATGTCGCATGAATTATTGTTATGGAAACTAAAATGAAGAGAAATGTTCATTCATTCATTCATCTATCCTCTCTCTCATATGTCTATTGTGTTTAGATTGTATTTGTTCTTTTGTTCCCATAGTGTGGATGAGATTTCACAACCCGCATTATGCGCTATTGTCTGTGATTTGCCTCACCCCTAGCAGCCGCTATAATTGTGACAGCTGCTACACGCCAATTCTTTTGAGAAAATTTTTTTATTATAAAATGTTTAGCATAACCGAGTTCTTTGAATTATACGGCAAAAAGCACGACAAATTTCGATTTAAATAAGATCCGCAAATCAATTAGGAATAAAAAATTTCCGTGTTAATAAGAGATGAATTGCAGTTGATTAAAGATAAACCGATTCCTTTGAACTTCATAACAATCTCCACATGTCAGTTCAAAAAGGAGTACATTGGTCTAAAGAATAGTAATGGAGAAAACTATTGGTTCGATTCATACGGACTTCCCCCTACTTATTGCGGACAATTATGCATTTACGTTTTATACAAATTGCAGGAAGGTGCACCATTTCTTGATATTATGTTAGAATTGAATAAGGGAATTTAATTCCCGAAACGTTAGTTCCAATGGCTAGCTAAAGGATACTTGTAATTAAAGTTCAGTCTTTGGTAATTCATTTTCATAGAATCTACCTTTGATTTCCTCATTATCTAAATCTTTAATTTCATAAGTAATCGGATACGTTTGATTTATTTTAGAAACTTCAGATATATCTTTAGTCCAATAACCAACAAAACCTTTTTCAAATTTATTCTTATACTCAAATATTCGTACCCTATCAGCAATCTTAAATTTCGATTTACGCTTTTGTAAATTAACATTATTCTCATTCTCATTAATGTTTTCAAATATCTTCTTTCTTATTAAATCTGGATCGTTAGAAGCATTCTTTGGAGTTTCTTCAATACTTGAATGAATCTTATTGTTATAATCATCAACAATTCCTGGTAATATTTTTGACCATTTCTGATTACCTTGTTCAGTAAATTTCTTAAACAATTTACTTTTTAACGTTCTATTAAACCTTTCTATTGCTACAGCTTTGCCAGCATTTTCTTTGGAATAAACAGTTTCAAATAATGGCTTAACATTTCTGTTATAAAACTCAGAGCCTTTGTCAACAAACGATTTCTTTGGCTTTCTATTACTTTCCTTGAATATTTCTTCAAACGCATATTTAACTGATAAACCACTTTTACTCTTTAACGGCTTCACCCAAGCGTATCTAGTATATAAATCTATAACGGTTAATGCGTATTTATAATTAGACTTTGTCTTACAACCTTCGGTTCGATCAAACTCATTCAGCATATGAATAAGATCAGCACTGCAAATATCATCTTTATTTAACACTTTTACCTTCAATAGATATTTCGGCTTTCTATATTCCTTGTGAATTTCTGACGCGTAGGTTTCAGAGTTATGAGTTTTGCCTAAGCCCTGACTGAACAATATTTTAGCTTGTAAAGCTTTCTTAAGAAACATTCTTTCAATTTTTCTCTAAATGTAGGATTTTGAACATTATCTAATTCTTCTATCATTTTCCTATCAGCTTCATGACGAGATTTTAGGTCATGATTTCGATAAGCTAAATCGTGTCTATGAGCTGTTGCATCAACTCTGTTTATTGGTTCTTCACCTGGTTTTGGATTATTGTTCTCATCTAGTCTTATATCTAATCGAGTTCCTGGACTGGTATATGAATGACCAGGAAGATGTTTTTCTTTTGAATATTTACTCCTAATAAATCCAGGAAAGTTTTCTAATGTCACCTCCGGTGTGCAGCCGATGGCCAGAATGTACTTTTAAGAAATAATTCAATAAATCTAAATTAGAAATTTTTAATCTAATTAAATTTTCAGAATTTGTAGAACTTGTAGAATTTGTAGAATACATTTTAAAGATAAAAGAATATTTATAACTTTATAACAATATATTTACCTAATCATACTAGGACTTAGATATATTCCAGAACCATCTTTAGGTTCTTTTATTTCTATCAAATCATCAACATTATGTAAAATGTTTTTGAGAACTCGTTTTCCTTCAACAACTAAATATAATTTACTAATAAAATTATCTACTATTCCCTCACCCCTAGCAACTTTCTCCAACTCTCTATTATGACGTGTTTGTTCTTCTAATGCTGCCTTCTCTGATTTATTTTTATTTACTGCTTGGACAATACCAGCTGTCCCACCTGCAACACTTCTTGCTGTTGCTATACCTCCTATTATTCGAGGAATTAATGGGAGAATTCCACCATTCTTTTCTTCTTGTAATTTAATATTCTCTATCATATATTCCCAGAACCATCTTTAGTTTCTTATTTCCATTAAATCATCAACATTATGTAGAATGTTTTTGAGAACTCGTTTTCCTTCATCAACTAATTTTTAATTTACTAAATAAAATTATCTACTACTTCCTTCACCCCTAGCAACTTTCTCTCAAACTCTCTATCTATTGACGTTTTTTGTTCTTCTAATGCGTGCCATTCTCTGATTTATTTTTATTTACGTCTTGGACAACCACCAGCTGTCCCACCTGCAACACTTCCTGCTGCTGCTATGCCACCTATTATTAATGGAATTAATGGGAGAATTCCGCCATTCTTTTCTTCTTGTTAATTAATATTCTCTATCATTGTTTACTTATGTAATATTTCTTTTTGTTAACGAATAGCTTTAGGTGTATTTTTTGTCAATAATGTACGATTTAATCAACATTTTATATTCACATTATTAGTTTTAGTTGCGACAAATTTTAATTCAACAATTT
>CAJQUW010004323.1:0-46484 GCA_907163375.1 Prostheceraeus crozeri | reverse complement strand
CCGTCACCCCCGACCCCCACCCACTTGAAGGTGCCTATACCCCCCGTTCCGACCCACAGCCCTTGCCCACCACGCCCACCTCAACCACACACCCACACTCCCCGGTCCTGTCCCTAATCACCGTAGCCCCCGCGCGCCTCCCAAGATCCACCTCCCCCGATCCTGGTGCGCATGGTGCCTCCCCCGGTGGTGACCCAACCCCCTCCTGCACGGTGCCCCCCCCTCCCCCGCCCGCCGTCCCTGCGTGACCAGTGGACCAGCCGCCCCTGCTCGCCCATCCGCCCGAGCCTCCTCCCCACCTGATGGTGCCCCCTAGCCGGTGGCCACCCATGACCCCCAGTGCCCACCCCCCGGACCCCTACCCCCCGCCCCCCTCCTGCCTCCACTGCCACTGTCCCCCACTCCGGTGCCGCCTACCCTTACTCACTGGGGCCCACCGGTGCTCCCGCCCCCGTGGTGCCCCCTCCTGCCTTTCAGCCATCGCCCGCCCTCGCCCCCACTCCCCCACCGCACCGCCCCACACCAGACCACTACCCAAAGCCCCCCCACCCCCCCCCCCCGCCTCTTCCTCCCCCAGACGCCGATCCTTAGCCTTATGGTGCTCCACCCCCACCCAATCTTCCCGACATTTTTACGTAGTGATGATAAACTCCACTGCACTTTGATTCCGGAATTCGATTTTGGACTCTGTTCGACATGCTTTGCTGTCCATGCGGATTCCAAAAGGAGAGATCTCAGCCAACTGGGAAATTATTGCCGCATCGAAGAAGTCGATTTTTAACCGCTTGAGTTTCTCACAGGCCGCGGAAGTGATGAAATGGATGGAAAATTCTGACGCACACAGCGCGTGCGCGTCAAGGTCAGGAAAATTGGTTGGACGGCGTCACTGGTAGATGCCGGGGCATTCTGACGCACTCGTGGCGCCGTCATTGTTTTTTGCGAGGAACGCTGACTGCTCTGCGTATTAGGCGATACACTGTTTGTATGGGGGGATGCTATTTTGACTGGCTTAGTGGGGTGAGGGAGGGGGTGGGGTGGGGGGGGTGGGGGGGGGGGGGGAGGGGAGGGGGGGTGGAGGGGGGTGGCGGGGGGTACGTGGGCATGGTTGACGTTGGGTTTGATTGGGATGCACTATGTAGGTATCTTAAGTGGTACATGTGGGAAAGTGAATACAAGTGGCTTTGTTCAAAATGTTCGGTACCTATCTACAAAGTGTAGTTAGGTTTAGCGGGGTGATAATGTAAGGTACGTGTGAGAGGGTGGCTGGAAAGGATAGGCAGGACCAGGATGACTGGCTAAATGGATAGCAAGCAGGTTGTATTATGCTACCCGGTCTGGTAATGCCCGTCGATTTTGCCCTTTTTTCAAGCAGGTTCTTCGTTCAAGCAGTGTCATTTTCGCGATGGGGTTTGTATTTGTCGATCGAGTAGTGTTTGGAAATGAAATCTAACTAAATAATGTGAACGTAAGTGAAATTAAAATGTATTTTTTGTTTTTACAAAATTGGGGAACAGGGGATCAAAGTTGTTCTGGCGTGTTTGTGAATAATTGTTTGTAATGAGTTTGTGATTTGGATATGGGGGGTGTAGGTTTTGGTGGTTGGAGTTCAAGGGCGAGGGGTGATGATGGGGGTGATGTGTTTTGGGGGGATTGGGATGGGTAGTATGGGTGGGGATTGGGGCGATAATTAATAATTGGTGGTTGTTTGGTTAGTTGGTTGTAGTTGGTTTGTGTGAGTTTTTGAAGGATGTTGGGATGTTTGGTATGTGTTGTTAAGTGGGTTTTATGTAGCGGGGGTGGAGGGGGGGGGGGGGAGTGGGGATTGGGAATGAGGGGGGGGGTAGGGTTGTTTTTGTGAGGATTTTTGATTGATTAGGGGGGGAGAGTTTGGGAGTAGGGTGGGGGTGGGTGGGGGGAGGGTGAGGGAAGAGTGGGTCTGGTGTGTTATCTATATCTATCTCTATCTATATCATGATGATATTAGTGTGTTTTTGGTAGGTGGTCGAGAGTTACACACACACACACACACATTCTATGTGGAATTGCGAGATTTAGTATTTGGATTGATTAGTTTTGGAGGTGACATGTCTGTGGTTTTGAAGTATTGGGGTTTTTAAGTTCTTAGATGATAAGAGAATGGGGGGGGGATTGTGGGAGGAGGGGACATTGTAGAGGGAGAACCTTTTAAGAGTATTAGATGTGTTTACTTATATTAGGGTGTTTGGATAGGGGTTGGTGTATAAGGATTTATTGGTGGGGGAAGGGGAGGTTGGTTTTTCGGGGGGTATGGGGGGGGGGGGGGGGTGTGAATAGCACAAACGGGGCCCCCCTCCCCAACCCCAATCACAGTGGCCACACCCCCCCCCATGCCACACGAACTCCGCTGCCGCCACCCTGCCCTGCCACCGCCATGCCATATCGCTTCCTCCCTTAATGGTGTCCCGTGCCAAATGTGCCGGGCCCCCTCCTCCCGTGGCCTCATGGTGCCCAACCCCCCCCCCCCACCCCACCAACCGACCCCGCCAGTCCGGGGTCCCCCACCATCCATCCCTGCCTTGATGTGCCTCAATCATGTCGCCACCCCGGCTGTGCCGAGGTGCGCCCTGCCCCCGTGGCCTGGCCGCGCGCGTCCTCCTGCCCCCGATCAGCCCGCCTTGATGGGCCACCCAAACGCCATCCCCATGCCCCCTATCCTCCCCGCCGTGTAACCCGTTGCCCCTCCCACCCGGTCATGGTGTTTCCTTCTTCTTTACTCCGCCAGATTGCCCCTAAATCTGCCCATGGTGCTATGGTGCCTAACCCGTGCAACACTTGCCCCGGGCCGGCCCCCATAAATGCCGGCCCCCCACAGTGCCCTGCCCACGGCCCTACGCCTACATCACTCCCCGGCCCCTCAATCCCCCTTGCCCCCCGAAAATTCCTCCTGCCCCATGGCGGCCCCCCCCCACCCATCCCCCGTTGCCTGACACACCCTTCTGCCCCCCAGCTTATCTGGCCCCCGCTGAATCCCATGCCTTGATGGTGCCCCGTCGCCATTGGTGCCGGCGCCCCGGGTGCCTCCAACATGGCCTGCCTCCGCGCCTGCGTCGCCTCCCCCGCCTGAATCCCGTGTCCCCAAAATCTGACCCCCCCATGCCACCTTCCCCCCCTATGTGCCCACTGCGGCCCCCCTTCCCCGTCCACGTCGTCCCGGGGCCACCATGCCACTGCCTGCCGAACCCCCACCCGGTGCGTGCCTGCCACTGGTGCCTACCCACTCTGCCCCGATGCTGCCCCTGCCCGGGCCCAACTTTTTTGATGGCCGGGGGGATTGCGTCCCTGCCCCGCCGCCCCGACCGTGTGCCCGGTGCACCGCCGTGCCAACCCTTTCACGCCTCCGCCCCCGCCCCTCGGATCCGGTGCCCCGGGTGTCCCATGCCGCCGCCCCCCAAACCTTGGCCAACACTGCCCACCCTGCCCTACCGCTTATGGTGGCCCCCCCCCACCGCACCTCCCCCGCACATACTGCCTGCCCCGACTACCTGTGGCCAATCCCCACGCGCCCAGGGGGGGGGGGGGTGGGGGGGGGGGGGGGGGGGGGGGTTGGTGGGGGGAGGGGGGGGGGTCCTACCCTACCTATGTGCCAAGTGCCGATGGTGCCCTCCGCCCCCCCCTCACCCTCCCCAGCATGGTGTCCCCCTTCCATCCCACCCATACCAACCTGTCGCCCACGCCGTTTGTGCCGCCCCGTCCCCCCCCCCCAGCCCACGACCCACCTCCTGCCCCCTCCCTGTGCCACCCGCCGGTAGCCGTTCCCCACCCCGCCCCCGGTGACCTTGGGTGCCTACACGCCCCCCCCCAAGTGTTCCGTGACGCCCACGTGAGCCCCAGCCAATCGCCTGCCCCGATGGTGCCCTCCACTGGTAACCCTCCTCCACGCGCCCTGCCCCCACCCCCCCCACCGCCCCGCCTACTGGCCACCCCCACCGGCCGGGTGGCCATCCCAGTCCCCTTTTCCTGCCTAAGCCGTGCAACCTTACCAACGTGCCCCATCCAACACCGCCCCATCCACCACATGTGCCACCGCCCCCCAGCCCAATGCCCCAACTCCCCCCACCCAACGCAATCAGGTGCCACCCATCCCATTAGCCGCCCCCGCCTCACCCCCTCGCCCTTCCTCCCGCCGAGCCTACCCCACCGCTGCCAGGGAAAGAATGATCAGAAATGAAGTTTGTGACAAAATGACAAAATACCGGGCAAGCTGCTCTACCTAACAACGAATCAGCCACGCGCAATCTTTACCAGAACGTCATTTATACAATCACACCATACAATCAATACTTTGAATTTGCTTCTGTGTGGCTCGACTGAATGCAGGTGACATCGCACTGCAACCGCTGAGTTGTATTGCCGACAATCAGATCATGTAAAGACAGCAGAAACACAAGACACAGCTGATCGCAGCAGCATGAAACTAATGCATTACTTGCCCTCAATAGACTTGATGTACGTGTACATGTAACCTACTACATGTACATGTACCATTACAGCGGTTAATTCTATTAAATATAGTTGGTTTGCACATAATATGCGCTTAAGACAACATCTAACGTGTTTTACAAGCAACTGGAATACTTCACGCCTAAACAGTTAGCAAAATTTCTCATGACGACACGCTGTATGTATGGCGCATCAATTAAGCTTATAAAGCTATAATTAACTTCTTTTTGCATAAATCAAAATCTATACTGCTTTAATTTATACTTTATATTTGTGTTATTGCTGAAATTTACTAATTTACGAATTATGTAGAAATCTTTGTTTGTTGTATGCATTTTATTCAAATACTCAGCCAATGTTTTCGAGCAAACTATCACAGTTTACGATTTAGCAAACAGTGCACTTTTAAAAAGAAGCAGACGATTATAGAGACATACTGGAATCTTGTCACCTCAAGATTCTTTCAAGATATCTTGTATCAGGTTCTGAGACTGCATAACAAACTAAAACGAGATGAGAGAAAAAGAACGGTTACCAGGCGAAAATAAAGCAAAGTCCGGGACATCCACTGGAATATTTGAAGGATGATCTATTTACCATTATACGGTATATTTTGGAGGAACATTCTGATGATGATTATACAAAGCCGATGTAAATATAATGTTGACTTCAAGACAGCGGTAGCAGACTCAAATTTTGCTTCTTTAAATCGCTTTGCATTCGCATACCAAAATGAAAGGTTGTTTATGAACTATTTGTGACGATCCCGTATCTTTTGTTTAATCAACCCCGCAATAGCATCATAATGGCTTGATTTTGGCTTCAAAAGTAACCGAGAGAATCTTTCACAAACCCCAAGTCCCTGTGTGGTATGATAATTGAAGAGATGACATGTTGAATATCCTTTTTTGACGGAACCATCCACCAGAACCATTATTTACTACAACGAATTCCTATTCGAAACAACATTTTTTAAATCAATAAGCCTCCTGATCACGAATCTGGGCTCAGATTCCACAAATTCGTAGTTGTGTATAAGAAATTTAAGCCTACTGTTGTGAAGTTAGCGGAGCCAACTTCCTAGTTTCGCTGAGAGACGCAGTAAATCAGATTTGTTTTGCCACAACATGATCCAATTTATTCCACTGATTACACATGCCTCATTTTTCACAGTAATGCAGTTAAAAACACTGATGTCTCAACGCACTCATGTACGTCTGTGAAGTAAGCGGAACTACCCAGCGAACCATCTTTTATTACAGCGTGACATTCGAAGCAACTTTACCTTCTCAATTTTAGCCTGATTATGAATCTGGGCTTAGATTTCACTAATTAGCAGTTGTTGTTATTGAAAAATTGAAGTTTAAGGCTATAAGTGGTTCCACTAACTTCACACACGTCTTTTCGACATGTTTAGACCACGATGGGAATTATTAACTTTATGAAATGTTTTGACATAATTGAGTCAAATGTTTTCGGATCTTTCATGCTCGCTTACATTGGTGTGAAAAACAAGTTATGCTGCAGCATCTGAATATTAATCTTTCACCAAATAGTCCTTCTATTACCACATAATTTGTTCCCAGTCACCCTGGACACGGTCCTATAGTCAGAACGACAACTCCCGCACGCAGACTGCGATTTATATTCTTAACAAATAAAGAAAAATATAGAAGTTTACTACTCAAATTAGATAAGTAGTAGTTTTTCATCCATGATGAGTTTTAGAAGTGAAATTTCAGATGATTTACCATGATTTATATATGAGTTAGTGGGTCATGCACCCAGTGCCAGAGAAAATATCTCCGTACATAAGGCTACCTGATGTTGGAGAACTGGCATGTTTTAATACCCTGTTTAAAAAGACAGTGTAGAGTTTTTAGCAAAAGTGATACTCCTTGCCTTTCGTTTTTAAGAAATTTCCAAGTAATGAATGACATTCGACAAAGATTTTCTTAGTTATGTTTCGGGAGTGCAGTCAAATTAAGTCAAACCTGCACTTACTTGTTTCGCTGGCCCTACGTGCGTTGACTGCGGTGCTCAATGACTACGTGACCAAGGTGTCTAGTCAATCTATTAATGTCTTCAATTAGAAGTTTCCTAATGTTTTTCTGAATTTACACCTTTCAAACAGAAATTATCCGAAGGATATGAAAACGTAGTCAAAAGTCCAACAACGTTATTTAATTTTGACTTTTTCAAATTGAAAAAATTCAGTTCGGGAAGAACTTTCAAAATTTTCATTAAGTATTTTTAAAAGTACATTTCTCTGCAAGTGGATTATCAAATTTCAAGATATTTTTATAGGCTATTCTTTCGAAGAATGCTCGAGTTTACCTTTCCTTCTTGAACCTAATATTTTATGGCAAATGTAGCAATGAAGTAAGCACTGAACAGATTGTTGACTCTCACTGTGCACCGTTAAAAACAGAAACAGCAAAAATAGTCGCTAAGCTTCACAGAAAATATCCGTAAATATCTGTTAAAATGATGACGTCACCATTTGATGATCGATGACGCAACCGTTAAAATTCGTTAATGTCAAATAAACAGCGTCTGTTGTTTTTTCAGATTTCTCCATTCAATACTGTAAAAACCAGTAAACTAATTTTATCTGATAATTTTAACGGATATTTACCTCTACAGTTTACAGTGTATGTAAATCTAAGTATGAGTAAAGTGGATTTTTGAATTGCTAAATCATAAAGGAGCGAATGAACAATCTGTAGGGATCATTAGTTTGCTCCAGAAGGGAATTTGGATATACTATATGGAATTGCGAGAAAGATTTATTTCTAAAATGCCTACATGTAGGCATTTTTTCTTTGACATTCTTGAAAGATAATCCTAGCACAGCGCAGCAAAATACATTCCTTTGCTAACACAATATGCGTCGTCCATATATTCTAGGTTCAAAACATGAAATTAGCTAGGCAACTAAGCAGTATTCTCATTTCATCTGCTCGTATGATTGTAGAAAACTAACTTTCTTCCTAAATTGTATTTGACATACCCGCCAAGAAGACAATATAATTGTTCATAGCAAGAGCTTCATGTAATCTATCAATGAAATCATGCAGTAATAATCATTTCATTCAATTGATGCTGCAGCAGCATCAATTAAATAATTGAGATATTAGAAGGGTTTCTGCATGTATGCATTCTTTACGTTATGCCATTCTTTAGGTAGAGTTGAGTACATCCTGACACAGTGTAGCAAAATACATGTACAAATGATGCAGACAAATTTCATAAATATAGATAGGCCTATTTATAATGTATCATTTAGCTCTTACTGACACATTATTACACATTCAATATTTTTCACGAATTATTTTAATGAATCAATTAAGTGAATTCGCATAGCAATTA
Source organism: Prostheceraeus crozeri (assembly GCA_907163375.1). Lineage (NCBI taxonomy): Eukaryota > Metazoa > Platyhelminthes > Polycladida > Euryleptidae > Prostheceraeus > Prostheceraeus crozeri. The sequence continues at coordinate 38,633 of CAJQUW010004323.1, read as the reverse complement.
TGTTTTATAGAAACATCCAATTTACTTTTCTTTCTACGAGACGATGTCATTGATTTGGCTGCTTTGCTCATTAGACCACTTCAACATAGCTACTTGACTTCAGGTCATAGATTACTACATGTCTTACTTAGGATGTAAAGTATTCAAAATTTCATAAATGGAAAGTCTGTTAGTCGCTACATTACTGGAAAGACTACAAAAGCTTTATGACTGTAGAACATGCTCTAAGACACCACAGATAGGCAATTCTGACTGACATTTTACTCAATCAAATTTAGAACGTTTAATTTTAAGAATAATTTCTAAAATATATATCAGAAAATATTTCAACAAATTTTCAGCATATAAAACTGAGTGCATTTCCATTTCAGAAACTTTTGAATAGATAGTATTTAAGATTATAAATAAAAATATTTTATTATTAAAGAATGGCAATAAGTTGACAAGCCAATAAATGTTTAAATGTATTAAATTCTACGTTGCTGAAGTGGATGACATTAATAACATCGTCAATAGGAAATTTACTGCTCTATATAAAGGAATTTCAATGATTTTGCTGTTGAGCCGCATGCAGGCACGCGATCTGAACCTGTACTTTTGAGATTCCGTTTCCTTGCGTAAAAAATTACTCATTTTTTGAAATTTTAATAGTGATTTCATTGGCTTCCAAACAAAAGAATTTTATCTTGCTTCATTGTTTCACATTGTTGTTATTACTTTCTTTTCTTTAAAAATGGTTCTTTGGCGCATACCTAAAACTAAGATCTCTTTCTATTGAAAATATTTTCGCCAAATCTGGCCGTCTCAGTCACTTCATGCACAGCCATATAAAATGTAAGCAGAATTTCAAATTTCAAGAATCGATATCGAATTATCACTCGCACAATTTCATAGTCCCCTGCTCATAGTCCATTCTAGCCTCCATTCATTAATTGAAAAGTTTTTCGATGTTATCGTCTTAATCTTGATCCCTTTTGAAAATTATCTTTGCAGAGTACCTTTACAGTCACTAAATTCACAATGTCTTTCTTTTCATTTAGGGCCTATGTATGAATAGTGACTGAGGCGGCCAGTTTTGACCAAAGTGCTTTCACATATAAAAAGATCGTTGTTTTCTGTGCATCAAAGAAACATAATGTACAAACTAACAAAAATGTAGGCAACTGTAATTCCATGAACAACCGATTATTGAAGTTGATAATAATTTGAATTACAGTTTTATACAAAAGAACAAAATGAATTTATAAGGGGTGGTTTTTGTCGTTGGTTCCTTTCTCCTATAAGGAACCCGAAGAAACCTTTTGCATAAAACCATTCTAAAATTCAAGAACTCTCTAATGCAAAATCAAGAGCACATTTTGATGTCAAAAGTGTTAAAACTCTTGCAAGAACCCCTATTTTTAGCAGAGTGGCATCCGGTGGTAACAAAGCTTATCTGCATGAGTTTCGATTAGGTGCGATCGCATTGTCAATTGAACTCTCAGGTTTGCGTAACATTTCCGATAGTGCAATCCGCAAACTTCGTAGCACCTACAAGTAAGCAGGCTATAATTTTCACAAGCAAAGATTGCCTTGCGAAAGTAAAGCAAGCAAATAAAATAAGTCGCTGAAATACTTCACAACTTGCTTCCGTTTTAGGATGATATAGGTCCCCCTAAATTTATATAACTACAACAATGTCACTTTATTGCAAGAAAAATATTATTCCTTTATGGTCCTGTTCATCAACACAGATCAAGCAGATTTAATAATTGTTCAGCTGAATTTTTCAACGACAAAATAGGCCCAGCATTGACTAAGACAGAAGAAGCAATTTGTCAGTTCCGAGCTATCATCGTTCAAAATTTCGGTTGAATATTGTTAGATATAGTTTATTTTCTACGTGCTGAATTCTAGTTCATAAAGTGAACCATTTCGCCAAGGTTGATGAGTTTCATTTAAGCAAACTTTTCGATAATATTTCAAAATGGATTCAAATCGTTAATCTGAATCGGTTTATAAAGGAAATGTCACAAAAGCTATATGCATTGGCATTTTTATTGCATACTTTCAGTTACTTTATTTATTGAATATATTTTCATTCTTATTCACTGGACACTACGATTTTCAGGCAATATGTTTGAACATGAGGTCTTCGGAGGACAAAAGCACACAAATCTAATCAGAGTCTGTCGCTCACAGAGGCATGACATTCACATCCATGGTTATGAGTGTTCTGTATTAGCTCTGGTTGATTTTGTGTGAAGCTCTCAGTATCGTACAACTGAATGTCCAATTCGCTCTTTCATTTTGTGATCAAAAGCTTAATCCATTATTCTTCAGCTAAACGTGAAATAGGTACGTGAACAGCTTTAATGTTAACCTAATGAAAGCTATTGACATGTTCCTAGTGAAACGTAGTAATAGCATCCAGCTTAAATTGCCTAAAGTAAAGTGCTTATAGCTTCGTTTTAGCATTTGAAATTATCAACGTGATACTAGGTTTGAAGCAAAATAGGCTAATAACTATATACGATACTGACATGACGAAGAATTTTGGGGAAACTGAAGGAGTCGAGTGAAGAGAGAGTGAGAGAAAAAGGGAGAGACGGAATAGAATCTTAATTCAGTTCCAACACCACAGGCGCACGCACAGCTACAGCCGTCCCTCGAATCAAGATACATACAAGCTCCTTTCCACGAACATCCCCTTGCTCTGTCATACTGCAAGCAAGTACCAGCTGTAGCAGACATTTATTGGTCTTCAACGCCATCAACCTCCTTCCAGCTAGCTTAATACTGGTGCGATAACCACCTCTGCAGCAGAACTGTGTCACGTGATCAAGTGGTATTTTCCCGAACGCTGTACTGGCCTATTCATTACTGCCAACCTTATTGATTGCAGTATAGCTTGAACGCATGCTTCAACGTCGCGCGCTGCGCTCTCTCTATCTAATCGTCATACAGTTTTGCGCCATTCTCTTCTCCGCTGCCTCGTTGGACCAATGCGTTAGCTTGCAACCGTAAGTAGCCATATAGAATTTTCTCTGTTTTACGGTAAATGAGATTCGTTGATACTACTAAGCAGTCATCACGCCTTTTATTTGATAACGGAGCTCGTTACATGCAGCATTTAGGTACTACATGAATAAATCATCCGGTGTTTACGGCGCACATGGTGTAAATTAAGAGATAAGGTGAATCCCAATCTCCCACGTTCTCTTCCTCTGATTCACTTATTGAAGTGATAGGATAAATAAAGTAATTGTTCATTCCGATGTGTCCTATTTGCTCAAACATGCTTGTTTATTTATTCATGTGACAGCCAACTAGCTTAGGCCCTACAAACATGGTTGCGAAGTAAGGATGTAACGGAAATCTAATTTCTATTAAGATCATTTGGAGCCTGATCTTGAGGATGATTTTTCATATAGCACACATTTGACTACGACCGGTCTGTGTATTGTATTGAATGTGAAGCATATTCTTAGATGTAATCATCATTTTATAGATATGGCCATGGTGAAAAATGGTTGAATAAATCCAAGGAAATAAAGCATTAAACATAGTCTGGAAGTCATTGTAGCTTATGGGGCCCATACCTATTTACAGCTAAGATCTACAGTGTAAGTACTTCAACTGTACTACTTTTGCATTGACGTAATTGATTTACCCATTCAGTCAAAGCACAAACAGTAATCAAGTAACATGGGATTAAATAAACATAAAATCATCAGACCTACGCTTACCTCACCACGTACAAAATTTTAATCAAGTTTGGTTGCGCCTTTTTAAATGTAGGCCTATCGCCTTTACACACCCCTCATTGGTTAGTTAGTTTTACACAAAAACATGCTGTAGTAGACTATCTGCAAGTGTAGCATAATATACCTGCAAGTGTAATTTCTTTCAAGCATGTTGGCATCATACATCCAAGTCTCATTCTGATTGGTCCTGATAAGCAACTACTGGATCATGCTCGATAAGGTCATATAGATTATATATTTTTCACATTCAAAATTAGGCGCTAGTGCTTTGATGGGCTCTTCTCAAGGTTGTAGATCTTGATGTCCATAACCCCAAAATTTTGTTTAGGAAGCTGAGTCGTGGTCTATATGCACATTCTATAATCTCTTTGCTTATACAAGTTTCTCTTGTAGCCTGTGAATGAAGGTTATTCGGATTCCGAATAATATCTTATTCAAGTCGTCACTGCTAGATCATGGTCGCTATCAAAATCATCTAAGCAAACTGTCATCGAAGCATTCATGAAAAAGGTGTTTAAATGTGTCCAGCTCGGTTTTCACACGAGGACTGCACTTCTAGGCTTCTAAAGATAGCCAGAAGGGATTTATGTGGCTTCTTGTTTATACAGTTTCTCAAACTTATTCAACTATGATCTTGAATCAATTAACGGTCACACAAGTTTGGTCGAGGAAATCTAAGTATGTGCATGTGCATGTAATTGCAAAATTAGAAAACATAGAAATTACAACGTAGACAATTTCATTATCCCGAAAGCTTCAGTCCGCTTCCCATTGGATTTTTGTGTTTCTTTTATCCTGTCTGATGAATGGGAACCGGCAGACGCGAAGATGTGTAATGGTCATAGGGTGTACACCACTCAGTGAAAGTTTCATTCTGGACTTCGTTCCATACAGAAGCCCATGCCGGCGGCCTTATTTTATGACAATGCAGTGAATAATGAATATTTTTCTCAGAGATGTCTCATCAATCTTAGGAAGATGACGAGCAAAAGTGTTGAAGCATGGACCTACTAGCAGAAATACATGCCCGCATCATTTATTCTTGAAGTCTCAATTTAGACAACAACTTATAAAGGATTTAGGCAAGTGGTCGGCAACCTGCGGCCCGCGGTTCCTTTTTAATATACGAGTATGATCATGTGGCACCCATGAGGATTACAGCAGCTTTTTGTAAAACTTCTAGAACCAATAATCATTGTTCGGAACTACATGCTCATGGGAATTGCTCCGGTCGATGAGCGAAGATGGCCAGTAAAATGAGTTTATCTCTATCAAGTTTGTACTTTGCTTTCATAAGGTTCTTCTGATGGTTGTAACCATTATAGTTTTTTGCAGCTATCTAATACTGTAACTACAACTCGTTCTCTACATTTTGTAACTTCAATATAGAGTCTCCATCTTAAATCTTGCATTGTTGTAATCATATTTTGATACGTTGGATAATTTTTGTTGGACTTAGTGCTTCATCAGCGTATTTTGTGCTATTTTTGTTTCGCAAATCGCTTCTAATCCGTGAGTATGATATACAATGTTCTTAATTATTTATGAAAGGTATGATAAGTAAAAGCTATAAGCCATTTAATGACTTCTCCATTAACAGAATTGCAAAGAGGATTTCCACTTTACTTCTATTTCAATTCAATATATTGCTCCATCTTAATCTCGTGAAATGTTGATAAAAGTAGCAATTTAGGGATTCCTATTTTATTGATTTTTTCTCATTGATTTTAAAGGGGTGCGATCCGTGAGAAGGCTAAACCTGAGTCTATGACCCTTAGATTGCTTGAGGTTGTCGACCACTGATTTAGGCGTTCTTTCATGCGTCTGATTGCAAATCTGGATAATCACGCGATTATCTAGCCATAATTTATCACGTTATCATGGACTTCATTGTCGATTAATCGTGCACCGGTGGTGAAAATATAGTACGGAAACATTTCAACAAGGCAATGTATTCATCATATCACTGAAATTATTATATTATACATGTATCTTAAGAATAATTCGATGCGCGATTATGACGGAATAAGAGGAATAATCGAAAGTTATCTAAACGGAATAATTGTTTCACCGGTCTGGCCGATTCAGGTGTATCATTTACAAAGATAAATTCTAAGTTTTGATAACACTATCAGAGTCAAATCGTATTTCATGGTCAAGATAGCTCTCTCACATAATTATGTAGCTAGAAGTAGAAATCTACTTCTTTAGATACATGTATAATATAATAATTTCAATGATTTGATTTCCAAGCAATTCTGTGAGAAAATTACTCACTTAACACGTAAATGTATTCATCGCTTGTTGCATTAGTAATTTGCTACAGTTTATAATTTTTGTTACAACTTTTGTACATCAGTTCATATTGATTAGGACATTGTTACAGTCGTAAGTGTTGGTCTTTTTGACAACAGCTGTCGACGTAGGATTTGCATGCACTTTGGTTGAAACATATTCACTTGATACATTGGTTAATTGATTTGCTGTTATTTTTTTATAGTAAGTCGTTGATGATTAATGATGTAACTAGGTGATTTTTCATGGCAATTATGCTTTATTTAATAGAAGCGCATGCCTCTTGATGTACACACAAACTTGATCTAATTTCTACGAGACAACCTCATTGATTATTGAAAAAGACAAGAATTACAAAACAGAATGCTAATTTAGAGTAAGACCGCTTGAGCTGAATCTCAGCATAACTAAAAGTATAATAGTATCAGTTAATTTTAAGTTAAGCATGAGCTAATTTTAGAGTTTACTTTAAAGTAGTCATGTTTTAGCATCAAATCATCAAAATACATGCTCCATAATCCTTTTGATTGATAGTTTGTCTCCGGTTTGTGAAAACACATCCTTGATCAAATATGCTGATGACTTTCTGTTTTTGCATTTTCTCAGGCATGTTGAGGGTGACTGTCTTCAACTTGAGTGGAATAATGTAGTTGATTGGTGTAATTCCGTAATAGTCCGGGAGCCAGCGTGAAGTTGTGCAGGGAACGAGGTAGTACATAAAACTTTCACATAGCATAGTACACCTATAACCTACTGCAAAACTTCGCGTCTGCCGGATCAGATCATTTGCTTTTCAGAAATAGAGAGGATAACAAAATCCTATGTATTTCCAATGGTAAAATTGTGACATCTGAGGTGTTGACTCCATTTTTTCGAGTTTTTGCTCATAAAAGTTACACAAATTGGTATTTTGTTGAACTGGTTATTATAGAAATCATCTATAGATCATGATCTTTCAAATGAGCTGTCATTCAGTGACAGAGGATGAAGTAAAGTGTACAAACAGACACTTTTCGTTGGTGTAACTGCAAATTTTAGCATAAAAATTTCAGGAAAATTGTTGATATACTTTAACGAAAAGTGTCTGTTTGTACACTTTGCTTCATCCTCTGTCACTGAATGATAACTCATTTGAAAGATCATGATCTATAGATGATTTCTATAATAACCAGTTCAACAAAATACCAATTTGTGTAACTTTTATGAGCAAAAACTCGAAAAAATGGAGTCAACACCTCAGATGTCACAATTTTACCATTGGAAATACATAGGATTTTGTTATCCTCTCTATTTCTGAAAAGCAAATGATCTGATCCGGCAGACGCGAAGTTTTGCAGTAGGTTATAGGTGTACTGTGCTATGTGAAAGTTTTATGTACTACCTCGTTCCCTGCACAACTTCACGCTGGCTCCCGGACTATAAGCCTTCCTGTTAATAACAGTAAATGCTTATTGATGGATATCATAACGAAATCCGGGTTAATAACGTCCCCCATTTCTGTTACTGAAGACATAGTCTTGAAACAAGTTGCTTCGTTTCTGTATCTAGGTGTCACTTTTTCAAACAATTTGAAGTGGAACGATCACATTCGATACATTGTAAAAAAGGCATCGAGTAGAATTTTTATCATATGTAATCTGCGCCGAAGTGGGTGTGACAAGAACCTCATGGTTAAATGTTATATCGCTTTTATTCGATCTATTTTAGCATATTCTTATTCTTGTTTTTGTAATGCCTCTCAGTATTTGTTGAAAGATCTTGAACGTGTTCAGAGTAGAGTGTATCGAATAATTGGATTACTCAATGATGTTTCTCTGATTTCTTCAGCCGGTGCTTCCTGTGTAAAGGTTTTTCAGTCCATTATTGCTTGTGATAATCATCCACTGATTGATATATTCAATGTTAGACCTGTATGTAATGTCTCTACTCGGTCGTCATCGAGATTTTATCCACCTCCTTCCAAAACAACACGTTTTGGGAAATCTTTTATTAAGTTTTGTAAATAGTTTAGCTCTGTTATTGTGTACTATATTTTTCATTTTGCGTGAGACTCCATTGACTTTCTCTTCTCATTCCGCTATTGTCATCGAATTTTTGTAATTTTTCACCGATTCTATGTTATAGTAGTGAACTAATAAAGCGATTCTTATCTTATCTTAAATATATTGTGAATGTAGAGTAAAATGGAGCAGAAAATTACAGCAAATTCACGATATCATCTCTTGAACTTTTCATGAGTCTTGCCATCATACTAGCTTGCTTGTTCCTACTTGTTGTAGATATATACAAGAATTTTCTTGTCTGTCTCGATGCCTATTATGTAATTCAAGTTATCTGTTTGGTTTTGTCATGTTTTGCTGTTCTTCATCAGCCGGCAGAATTCATCGAACATTCTCAAATGAGCTTTTCTGATTGCTTCGAACTTTCCACTTTAAATGTATAAAGATTAATCAACGTTTTCGTTGCTTGGCACACTCACATATTCCTTTGTTCAAGTTTTGCTGATTCTAGTTCTAGGAATGGACCTAGATTATAGGGACTAGCCCAAAGGACATTATTTAAAAGTAAAAGGTGAGTAAAGAAAGGTTAATCGCGTACATTTTTGACCTCACTTTATAAAGCCACAGCTTCAACAAAATCTTCGTTTGCTGAGAATTGAGATATAGAAACATACAATACTGACTAGTCGTTGAATGAATGAATTAATGCGTGTTGCTTTCAAAAATGCATGTCACTGTTGTTTAGAATGCGCCTCGAAGAACTATTGGCTTGTAGCCTATATCTTTTGATATTCGTTTAAAATCTACAACAAACATTAACACAGCATTCATATCCAAGACTGCATAACTGAAGTTATGTCTACCTTTCATATTACAGCAGGTCAATTTTAAGAAGCTTGATATCAAAAATGCTCGACATAGTAAAAGAAAATGAATAGGTACATAGTCCTGCATAATCATTTTCCATTGAGATACAAAGTCGGTGCTCGAAATAGGGCCTACATGTTGGCTATCTATCACAAACAATGCAGGCTACATCAGGGGCGTAGCCAAGGGGGGCAGCAAGGCCATGCCCCCCCAAACGTTTAAGTAGTGTTAAAAAGTAGGTGTCAATTTTAAATTTGAATTTTAGTATATATTCTTAACAATTCTCGTTGTACATGACGTGTATTTTATTTGAAGTACTGCGAACTGACTTACATTAAGAGGTGCGACTTTCCTCATCTTTGTTAATGCAATTACATCCAGGGGCCAGTTGCACGAAACTTTGATGATATTATCTTATTTTTGATATTATCTTAGGAGAAAAGATAATGTCGGTTGCACCAAACTGAGATAAGATAATATGATTTTAAGTTAAGATAGTTGAGTTGCACGAAACCAACATTATCTTATTTTCGATATTATCTTAGGAGAAAAGATAATGTCGGTTGCACCAAAAATTATATTATCTTTTAAGGACATTGTGACGTTTTCTGACGCAATAACTATAGAATGATGTTGTAATCCAATCAGTGTTACGATCAAATCTGTCACCGATAATAATAGCATGCAATTCAGATGGAATTCCAAGTCAGTCAAGGTGATGAAAATTACTGTTGCTTTAAGACAGTGTGACTGTGTCGATTTTATTCTAAATTTCTTTAGTATGCCAACTCAAAATACCTCATTCATTAGACACCTCTTTATATTGTAGTCATATACACATGTACATATACATTTAGGCTACAATGAAAGTTAATATCATCGGAAATGCGATTGAATATAAAATCCTCGGCGTGCCTGAATCCTTAGATCACCTGCTTGAATCTCCCCCAGTCACAGGAGTTTCATCAGTCTCAGTTATCACAGACTGAGTGAGGAATTCATCAAAGTCCTTGTTTATAATAGCGAAGTTGTGCAAAACAACACACGCCGTGACAACTCTGGCTGATTTCCTTGGATCTACAACACGCAGTCCATTTAAGCAGTTGAATCTTCGCTTAAGAATCCCTATAGCTCTTTCAACAGAGTATCTCGCAGATTTGTGTGCATTGTTGAAGGCAGATTCGGGAGCTGTCACTTGGTTTTTAATCACCGGAGTGAATAGTCAAGGTCGTAAGGGATAACCCTGATCCCCAAGAATGATATAGTCGCCGAAGTGTCCATTCTCGAAATTCCCGAATATTCGCGAATGCCTAAGGACTCTGCTATCATGGCTTCCTCCTGCCCAATCGGCAACCACATCAGCTATCAGCAGCTCTCCCGTGACGACGACTTGAACATTCAGTGAATGTTGACCTTTTCTGTTGACATACTCAGGTTCAAAATCTTTGGGAGCCATAATTTTTATATGCGTACCATCCACTGAGCCCACAACGCGAGGTAGCCTCTTCGTGTAAAAAAATTCACGATTTGGCTGAGTGTCAAAGTGTCTGGTGGACACAAAAAGCGGCAAGAGTTTTGAAAGACCACTAGTTATTATTTCAATCGAACGATGAACAGTGGATTTGTGCACACCAAAAGTATCACCAATAACTTACATGAACGAACCACTAGCAAATAGTCCGGGAGCCAGCGTGAAGTTGTGCAGGGAACGAGGTAGTACATAAAACTTTCACATAGCATAGTACACCTCTAACCTACTGCAAAACTTCGCGTCTGCCGGATCAGATCATTTGCTTTTCAGAAATAGAGAGGATAACACAATCCTATGTATTTCCAGTGGTAAAATTGTGACATTTAAGGTGTTGACTCCATTTTTTTGAGTTTTTGCTCATGAAAGTTACACAGATTGGTATTTTGTTGAACTGGTTATTATAGAAATCATCTACAGATCATGATCTTTCAAATGAGTTATTATTCAGTGACAGAGGATGAAGTAGAGTGTACAAACAGACACTTTTCGTTGGTGTAACTGCAAATTTTAACATAGAAATTTCAGGAAAATTGTTGATATACTTTAGCGAAAAGTGTCTGTTTGTACACTTTGCTTCATCCTCTGTCACTGAATAATAACTCATTTGAAAGATCATGATCTATAGATGATTTCTATAATAACCAGTTCAACAAAATACCAATCTGTGTAACTTTTATGAGCAAAAATTCGAAAAAATGGAGTCAACACCTTAAATGTCACAATTTTACCACTGGAAATACATAGGATTTTGTTATCCTCTCTATTTCTGAAAAGCAAATGATCCGATCCGGCAGACGCGAAGTTTTGCAGTAGGTTAGAGGTGTACTATGCTATGTGAAAGTTTTATGTACTACCTCGTTCCCTGCACAACTTCACGCTGGCTCCCGGACTAAAAGAATCGTAGAGCAATATAGGTCTCTTCCTCTATTGAAAGCGATTTATTTCTGTTTGATTTTTGCCGAATGTGAGGTGTCAACAGTTCAACAAGGTAATTGAAGGACTTCCACTTCAGGCGAATTCTGTTGTAGAGTTCCTCATCACTAAAAGCGTGGATGTCAATTCGATCGCGATAGGATTTGGAACGTAATTCATTTCGAATTTGTGCAACTTGCTCTAGTTGACGGATATCACGTAAGGCATCCATTAAGAAATATAACCGGATTGAACCGGCATCAACAAAGTTGGATAATATTGAACATTAAGTCCATGTCATCTCGATGTCATTCAGTCAACGATATTGACATCGTATGCTAAATCAATGTCAAATTGCCATTGGTTGCTTCCAGTGTATTTATTTGTTATACTCGTATCGGCGTGCTGTCAAACGTCGTTCGCTGGCTTTATTCTTACACTACACGACATGGCAAGAAGAAAGAATTGTAGTGACTCTGAGGTAAATGTGCTTCTTGATCTAATGGACACGAATTATGACGAGTTATTCGGTCGGTTCAGCTCAACAGTAACAAAAAATGAGAAACTTAGGATATGGTATGCCATCGCGACAAGTCGAAGATAGAAGCGCTCCATGATGATACTAACTTAAGAGAGAAAATAAGATAAAATCTTCAAAATTTTACGTTCGTGCAACCGTATTATCTTATCTCAAAATCATATTATCTTAAGATAGTAGAGTTGCACCAAACATCTACTAAGATAATATCATTATCTTAAAAATAAGATAATAACGTTTTGGTGCAACCCAATTCTCTTATTTCTTATATTATCTTAAGATAATAATATCTTGTTTCGTGCAACTGGCCCCAGATTTATCATCGAAGAAACACGTGGAACAAGTCAAATGACATGATTCAGCATACGTTTGTCTGAAGCAGTGTAGAGATTCTGCACACGTATTATAAATATTTCAAATCATTACTTAAATAGCTCGGATGTATTTTTGGTTGTACGCTTGTCGGTTACAGTGTATATAGGCTAATATTTATGTTTACCCAAATACAATAATCAATCAACTGTCTCTGAGTTTAATAAAGTTTACAGTCTAAATTGAACGATATGCGTCTTTTTTCCACCAAATTTAACAGTGGGACTAAATCTATAGGGCCTAGTTTCTTAAAACGTTACAAAGAACTGAATGTTTTACAATTTAATTTACCTCCATAAACGTGCAGGCGCACATTTTTTGTAATGTTCCTAAGCTATTCAGTCCTACCTGTAGCAGAGGCCAACCATAAAATAATAAAAAACTATTTTGCAAAAATATGGAAGAGCTATTATCGAATTTTTATCGTAAAAAATGCATTGACATATCGAGAGCGATTTTTTGTACATGTATATTGGTTGCTTGATGTTTATCGAGAGGTATTTCATTTTGGGTTAACATTAAACAATTATTTGAACAAGATTCGGCTTTTTGATCATTTATTCATGTAGAAACCAGGGTATATAAACATTCATCCAATAATTTTGGATGTAGCATGTAAATGAGAAGCTAAATCATGAAATGAAAATTGTTTGAATATCTAAAATTGAATATCTAACAGGTTTTTCAGATAAGCTTCAGATTCTAACACGCTTACATGTAGTTATACAAAGTGTTAACATGTATATTCCTTAGACGTCAATTAAAATCATAGGAAGCAGGTACTGTGTAATGTAATTAAATAACAATTCTAAGAATTGCAATTCATCAGAACCGTGTCCCCCCAAACTGATTTTCTGGCTACGCCCCTGGGCTACATATATGTTGAAAGGACATCCTCCCCTAGAGCGGCCTCACCCCTACAACGACCCCTTTCCCTTACTCCCTTCAGTGGTCGTTGTAAGAGGGTACCACTGAATCAACTGATTTTTTAGTCAACAGTCAATTTGTGACCACCCCTGATTCTGACAGTGAAATGTGAAAATCACTACGATTTCCGATATGGTGTTGTATCATTGACCCTCTCATATAAGTGAGTCATTTTTCTTTGTAGGTATTGCTGACAGATGGAGACTGAGAATGATGCCGGAGATGAAATAGCTCTTGGCAGTGGAAGCGTCTCTTCAACCGCCGCAAAATCATTCAATTGCAGCATTTGTAATCGGGATTTTTCTATGAGACGTCTATACGAACGTCATTTACAAATGCATGCCAGCGGTCTTTCAAACAGTGATTCCAATGAGTTCTATTCGTGGAATGATTCTAATTTAATCGACATTCCTGGTGCCAACTCGTCAGTTTTCCCTGAACCGGAAGTGATAGCGGACTATCCACGAGATAAGAGTGACCGGGTCCCATCTGTCAAAGGATCCAACGCCCATGTTGCTCGGCAACATGCAGATGCACAAAGTGAAGAAGAGGATAACATTCCTTTAAACGGCTCAAGTTCCGCTTCATCCATCGTATGTGATCTGTGTGGTTCATTCTTTGGAAATCGAGATAACCTGCTCAACCATCTGGTGGAGGTTCACGGAACAACAATCGTGAAGCCAGAGCCTGTTGGATTGCAACCAACGCAGAAGAATGAGCGAAACGGTAATTCATTGGTGGAAAATGGCACCAACGGGTTCAAAGAACATTTCCGAGCGAATTCATCGGGGATTGATTTAGGTAAGACATGCTTCCTTGTACTTACGGAAAAGAAGAAAAAGATCTTCTGGCTTAAGTATCAAACAAAAAATGCGATTAAGATAAATAATTATTTATTTTATAATTTGGAAATCATGATGATATGTTTCGCAGTCTATCCAGGCTGCGTTATCAGGCGAGAGTGACAGACTATGCATGCATGAAGATGAATGAAAATTGCATTTGCGAAAATATGAAATTAACACAACTAATGAAATTACTGATGTCAAAGCAGATATGCGCCGTAACAAACACGGCAACATAAATGAAGCAGGAATATTGCTCTAAATATACACCGGTACAAGCGCATTGAATTCATTAACTGGTTCTGGGTAGGCTTCGAACAGTTTCAGATAACCCATTCAAGTGTCGAATATTATCTAAAGTGACAAATTCAGGTCTAAAACTGCGATGGGACAAAGGCACAAAAAAGTTAAGGGGATTCAGAATCATGTACAGAAATACTAGTTTATGTCGTAAACGGCGAGTTGTGAGAGATAGCAGTTTTGTCTTGAGAAGACGCTGACGATAGTCAGATTATAAAGGCCATGTAAATCGGCAGTGTGCATTTTCAATCTACTCCAAATGATCTATCCAAATTCCAAAAGTGAACGAAACGAGCTTGACTGTTAAAAATAGGAATCGGAATGCTGGGAGATTTTCTTTCTGAAACTTTCCTAAACAGACCAAGAGAGCGGTCGGTTTTGGAAATCATTATAGAGATACAGACGTTGAATGAAACTAACTGCAAGATAATTCAATGGTGCTTGATTATGCTGACCCGTCGTTCATGATTGATTATCGAGTACCTGGATTATGTAATTCAAATTTACATTGCTTTGTATTTTGTCTGAATTCAAATTGAGACCGTTCACAAAGTTGATCGAATATGTATACACCAAAGTCGACGCTAAAAATCGAAAATAACAGTGGCCCCAATACCGACCCTTGAAATACAATGCATTAAGAGTAATGATCCCAACGGATGACATGCGATATCGACTAATGTGGCCTGTGCAAAGTTTTCTAGCAGATTCCTCTTCAGATTGAAAAACAACTTACAGCAATAAATGTATCTTAAAAGCACAACAAAGAATGAACAGTATTTACTCTGCTAATGCTGATTTGTCTGACTTGATAGAGTGAAAGGCAAATAATTTGGGTTGCTTTAGTCCAGTTGCTGTCAAATGGCCTCACGCATGTTTTCTTGCGAACACCACCAGGAATTTTATGCATTACATTCTATCACAGATCAGTTTGTGGAAGTCGCATTAAACAGATCAATTTTCAAACTGCAAGAGGCACTTTATTTTCCTGAAATGTTTCCAGAGCAGGAACTATCCCAGAAAACACACTTTATTGGGCTCGAAAGAATATACGGATTTTAGCATAAAAGGCCCTCAGACAATGTCCTTCGCCATTTGCAAGACCAATAAAATGTCTATAATGCTCAATTACCAATTTATATGATGATCGTTTTGAACAGGAACAGATACCTGAGCGAATTTGAGATTGATTATGATAAATAGTTAAACTTTATCCCAGACAATCGAATTAAGTACTAATGATGAGAAAAGATAATAGAATGCCGACACGGAATTTTTGCATAGCCGAAGCATAGTGACCTAGCAATTTTGCATCTATACTCATGAAAAAATGCCGCTATGAGATGTACCGGTACTAGTTAGTCCACCGCAAAGATGTCTGGTAATTGTGTTGCACAGTATGTTATCTGATCATATAACCAACCGTACTTGAGCAGTTTTTATAAAATCAATTCAACTCAACATCACCATGCGAATTCTAAGTTTATATTTCTACTGAGTGGGAGAATTGGAGGGAATCCCATCCTTGGTTGCGTTGAATAAATGGATACAAAATAGGATTGAAATGTTTTTTCTTGTTTCTTATGAAAAATACCAACAGGGATAGCCTTGATTAAGAATTGGGAAGAAATTATCGAAAACTATCAACGTAATTTGAATAATGAACAAATGTAAATAACCTAGCAAAAATAAACTGACATATCTAGCAATCAATTAATTGCAATTGTCACCAGTTTAGAATGTATTGTCTTCATATTCATTATTTCATTCAACTACTATTCTGCTTAATTGAACTAATTTCCCCAACATGCTCATGTGCTGCCTCACTGCTTGGCTGCAGGCCATCACTGTGATCTGCGCCGCAAGTCACATGACATGATGACTCGCACCTATGTAACCGCCAGCATCACTGATGATATCCATCTGTGATGATGCCTGTACTTTGAATGGCCTGTTATGAATTATCTCACTTTCCGAGTTCATGCAGCGATCGTGCTGTCAACAAATGAAGGAGATCCTTAGAAATCCACACCGATATGATGATCCCCATGGCGCCATGCATGCAGCCACAGCACCATGGTCGACACCCACTAAGTCAACAACTGACAGCTATGAAGGTGCAAACTCATGGCTCATAGCTCAGGGTTTACACAATTAACTGTGCTGAATGCACCTGCTTATGAACGCGTCTTTTTCCTTGTAAGTCTGAAATTTCAGCTTTCCCGAGAAAGTTTGTATAGTTGATTGATAGTAAAAGTAGCTTCGAATAAAGAGCAAAAAAGGATGAAGCACAGGTAATGATAAAGAATATAAAGCGTAGTCATATAAACGTTTATTCGATATACAGGCGCCCTGCAGCGATAGCATGAAATCTCCCTTGCTCTGATGGAAGAGAATCTTGAGTTGTCCTAATTTCAGGCGAAGAAAAACTGAACGCCTGATGTTTTACAAAGACGGTGATGAAGAAATCAACATGCTAACTCTGCAACATACTTTAGGGTATTCAACTGTTGCATTAAATTATGAATAAATATGAATATAATTTATATTGTAATTAAGGCATCTTAGTATTGTCAAAGTCAAAGATGATCGAATATGTTAAGTTGGACACAGAGGAGGTCATATATTTCAATTCGGATGACAAAACTGGAGGAGACTTCGAGACTCCTTAGAGTAAAATGAATCAATACATGCAGTTCTTACGGACACAGCAGTTCTTAGAGAATCCAAATATTCGGCGCAAAATAGTGCAGCGTTTACCTCCATCGGGTAATGATGGGTCAGGTGGCAATGGAAGTGTTGGATTTGCTTTTTTCCTCGAAACTATTCTTGACGGAACCTTTAAAATTGCTAGATATTGATATAATATGGTCTAAGACAGTGGAAGATGTAAATATTCATTGAATATGGTGACTGCCGATGCAACCCAATTTTCAATATTTTGCTTTCAACATGTGATTAAGTCAAATGATTTTAGCGAAATGCTACGTATTTGAGCAAGCCTAAATGCATTTGAGTCGACGAATCTTAGAAATATTTAAAAAAATGGAGAGAATCAAAACTTAAAGTCGGTTGAGAGGCAAGAATGCACTTTGCAGTATGCAGGGATAACACGTGTGATGTGTTATCGGTTCTATCTTTCTGCCACTATTGCACAAGATGCTAGTGAATCACCAGTTTTCATTTTAGATGCACATGATAATAACATATCGAGTTATCTTCCCCTTTCTACATCAATGCTATTCTTTGACAGGATACTGTTGATACTGTTAATTTTGTCAACCAAGAGGGGAAGGTGAACAAGAATTCCATGACAAGAGGCAGTACACTGAGGACCGGCAGTAGGAACGGAGATCTGAGGAATATGCAAGACCCAAGACAATAATATGCAAGACCCCAAGGAATGCAAGACCCAAGATGGATATGCTGCGTTGGTCATACGAGGTGACACGGAAAAAGCTAGTCCGGATTCACATGAATTCACACAGATATACAACAGCTTTCAAAAAAGACGACTGCGATTGTACGGACGCATCCTTAGAAGGGAAGAAGCCCATGTCACAAAGCGAGGGCCTGGGAATGGCAAGCCAGGAGGAACGAGAGGATGGCGTGACTGTGAATTGAATAATGATCTCACGTGGAAGCTGGAGGACCGTGAACACAGCGGATTGAAAGCAAGTCTAAGATACGAAGAGAAGCGGCGTTGACCTTGCTTGAAGTGTTGACAAGAAGGAGAAGTAGAACTGAATCCATTAATGAAATCGTGGGGTCCACAAAAAAGCACAAGATATGCTACATAGTAATCAAGATCAGACACCGCTCTTAGCAATACATGTAGTAGGAGAATACGGAACATAAAAAAATGCAGCGAGTGATCATTAAAAAAAACAATTTAATGATTTCGACATAGATACAATAAATCTGCATGTTGTTTGAATATTTCAGGAGAAAGTGATAAGGAATTTGATTTAGACCAGTATACTAGCATGTTAGTGTCGTCGTCTTCATGCTTTGTCAAATGAGGTCTAATACAAAAACCGAATATCATGAAGCCCAATTATAACTTTGTGGAAAAGCACTCGGCAAGCAACTAGACGTACTGCATGATTGTTTCCACCGGACACTAATCCTTGAATTCCAGCAATCTTGGATGAATAACTGCACTGTCCATGTCGATTGATCATCCCACTTTTATAGCTATATCAATTATTTTATTCAGATATTGTTTTATTATCGGAGAGACTTCTTACTATCAGTGAATTGGTCCTGTCAAATTACAAATGTTTTTCAAATCTCCGGCCTTTGTTATTGATACACGCATATGTAAATTCCAATGTTTATTAGCGAATTCTATTCAGCTTTCCAATGCTTGTATTCATAATTCTCCATATATGTTTATCTCACTGCCATGCATTATCTGAATTTTTCTCGTGACCTCAAGAAATGTTTAAAAGAGTACCTACTGAAAGCTTAGCGATGTGCAGTTAAGTAAATCATCTGCTGCCATTTGTCTACAGAGCGCATGAGCTGCATTAAAAAATCGAAGGCTCATCAGCTTGATTACTGAACACAGTTAGCTGTATGCCGTTATATAGGTATCGAATTTCATAGCGTCTTACAGCAATTTGCTCGGTCTATAATTTGAACTTCCCATATGAGAGGGTAAAATCGCAATAGCTGATGCATGTTAGCTTTAGTTCGCAGCTTTTCCCTTGCACCGTCCGACGTGAAAGCTAGTGACTCAGAAAGCTTGCTTCCCTTGCTAGGCGGGTGTGACGATATATTTCTCTCTCTCCCAGTTCCCCTTTCTGTACTTGATATGCTTTACGAACTACGAAGCTTTTACGCACATACAACAGATAGGTGCTAGGCGACGATATTACTTTGCTGAACAATTTTACTACACTGGCCTAATGCCCGTTCAACCTTCATCATCAATGAGAGATAATAAGAATATAATCCTCCACTGGCTAGCTGTCCATTAGGTTTAGTTTGTAGACAATATAGTAATAGGAGAGGGATGGAATACCTTGAGTTCTCAGAAGCTCTAGCAGTCGTCATAGCTACGTGTTTAGTTGAGTTTATCTGCAACACTACAGCCAAATCAGGCATTGTTTTACTCAACCTATTTCGAAGTATTTTGGTGAGGTAAGACAAGTAAACACTAATGCAGTCGATTGATGCACTAACAATTGGAAGTGATGAGCTTGCATTTGGTTGGAATTCTCTATACAACTTCCATACTCGTTTACTATATGTGCATTCACACGTTTGCAGCAGAGTTGCTGCTAACAGGCTGGTATAAAAGCGATGGCTTCTAGAAGAAAGCAACGAACAATAATGTGACATTATGTGTTTCAAAAATATCTCAATCTACATCATTGACCCACAGCATATCCAAAACTTTGTGAGATCTTCAATCAAGGAGAAATATCAATCAATAAGATGTCACAGCCGGCATGATGGGTATTCTACGATTTATATTTAATTACCAATCACATGGTTTGTACGGTTTTACAGAATCCTTCTGTCAATTCAGATTAGGATGAAGTTTCTGAATGAATTTAGCATTTCATACTTTCTCACATCGCATTTCTTACATTTCTTCAAGATGCTGAAACTCTCCATACAAATTACTTGGTCGCATCAGGATAGAATGGACTGAAGGATTATGTGAAAACCGCGGTTACTTGATAATTAGTTTTTGTTTCATTTTCCTAAGTCTATGTACCACCATTTACCAGATGTCTTGTTTCTGCATTCAAGCTAGCTATGCAAATGTAAGATTTAGTCATTTCCCTTTAGTCTTGCTTACAATTTATGATTTTCAAAGTTTGTGACCAATTCATACACTTAATTCTATCGTTAATTTTTATCTGTATCCTTGAGAATACTCTGCAGATTATAAGCGAAAGGTTGGGGGAATTTTCCTTCATATTTCTTGTAAAAATAAAAATTTTTAGGAAGACTAAATTGCAGAACGTAATTGCATAATTCGGATGCAAACGAAAAATGAATTTACGAAAAAAGCGAGAGAAGCAAAAAAAGCACAAAAAATAAACAATTATGAAGAGTTATTTAAGAATATTGTAAAGACCAATACATGCACTCGTGATATTTATGTATCTGTGATATTCATAGACATCGCATCATTAAAGCAACGATCTATAAATATGATAAAAGCAATAATTACTTGTTTTCCGGATCCCGAGGCATGTCCCTGTCACTATTTTATTTTCAGCATTTCCGGTCTGGTGATATGAATGATATACATGTACATTTTGAACTTGTGAAAAATGAATATTCAATAAGTGCTTTCGTGTCTCTTTAAGATGGAGCATCAGTATTTTGATTTGGGAAAAGGTCTACATAGCCTACACCTCATCAAGAATTTGGAAAATCTAAGTCTGTCATCTTCCGGTGCCTTAATTTGGAAGATCTGATTTTGTTGATCGTATTATGTCACTAATACTCCTGACTCGATAAAAAGCACATGATTGTCTTTATTAATAAATTGACTGAATTTTCCTTGATTAAGCTCATTTCTAGAAGTATCCTTTTTTGGATTACTTACCGAAAAGCCCCAATTGGTATATTGACTTGATATTAATCGGGACAGGGTAGTTATGCATGCATATATGACTTTCACGTTAATTAATATGTCGGATGCATGCTGGAAAATATGTAGACCCTATCTTGGAATAACTCACACGTTTATTTGAAATTTTGTCTTAAGTTTAACCGCGGTCAACCGGTCACTGGAGTGGAAAAATAAGTAGTTTGTTCTCTCAAACATTTCTTCATCAATCGTTACAAAATTTTGATGCACTAATAATGCACTAGTGTTTTTCCTATCCACATGCAATATTTCATGCAGATTGGATGTGTGCTTTCAGAATTCTAAGCGTTAAATTGTAACTAGTATGCTGTCTCTGATAAATCATGTATTATCTGAAGTGCACAGCTATTTTCAAGCATATTCAAATAACTGGCGTATCGAAATCTCAGCAACCTTGATACTGGTGATGATCACTGCTCTGTTACTTCGTGACGCAAATTCAGAGACAAGCTGATGAGATTGCAGACAAAAGAATGCATGCTATCACAAGTAATCGCGCTGGAAAGATAGGCTAGACTTTGGATCCATCCACACCGCTTACTTCAAAGGAGCACCTCTTATTCAAGAAGTGCTAGATCAAGTCAAATCAAATATTGTGCGTGGATTGAAAATCCACTCCATAATAGCTCATATGAAGTTTTGTAATTATTGTTTGACATTTTCAGGTATTACAGAAATTTGTAAACGTGCAGTAGGTACAACCGTGCGACCCGGCGTCCCCAAAATGATAGCATGTCCCGGTCTTGCAGCAAATCTATGCCAAAATTCAATTTTAATTTTTCAGTCTTATTTAGTTAGGTTACATTTTACTGCATGGGTAATAGTTCAATTTACTAGTTTATTGCTATAGCAAGGATAATTTCATAGTTAGAATCAGGTCATCGGATTGGGACTCGGTGCTAAATTCTACGTAGTCCGGGAAAGTCTGCTGGTATATACCCTAAAACCTGTAATAGACCGCCATGGTGCTCTTTTTTCAACCCTCTCTCTTGGGTGGCGTTCTGTAACAGGGTGGCAATCTCCCCAGTCTTCAAATATCAAGAAATATCGTGTATTGACGTGTATGTTTCATATATAGAGCTGTCTAATAATATGCTTTGCTAAATGCCAAATGTATTTGAAAGCATTTACATTAGTTTGGCTTATTATTTCATGATTGGAGCTCAATATGATGCTAAATATATGTTTTACTGACATAAATATTCAATAAATTGATTAAATTGATTTATTAGTATTATTGAAATTAAACATTGAGGCCTAATTAATCTGTAAACGTAATATAGGCTCAGCAATCAACAGGATGGGATGCTATTTATTAGTTATACACGCAAGATTGCTACCTGTAAAACAATATGGCCAACAGCACAAAGCAACACAGAAAAGGAAAGAAGGCGAACTCAACACAACAAATTCCCTATGTGATAAAACATCACACATTGATCATTCATCAGGCATTCGTGGGATGGGTATGCATCGAATATGTAATTGTAGATAGCGCTGCACGGACAAATATTTTGATACTCAGTTCTCATACTGCCGAAATATAGGAGGTGGCGGTCTATTCTTCAAGCACTCCGTCACTTTGTCGGTCTGTTTTAGGTAAATTTTCTAACATTTACAGTGTGGGGATGACACACGATGGACTAATATCAATACAGTGCACGATGCAGGGAGGTCCAAAGCAGATTTTAGAGAATATTAGAGTAAAATTTATGTTTATGGCTTCCCTCAAGTGACAAACGTGATTGATGCGATGACCGTGTACGTTTTCAATGAAGTAGGGAAATCCAGTAATTAAAGAAAAATCTGATTTATAGACCATGTAGCTGAATGATTTTGCCATTCCCGGTATGTTTTGTATTTTCTTTTAATCTTTATATAATTAGTAATTATTTACTTCCTCGTTGGAAACATTCTTAGAAGGGAAGAAGCCTATGTCACAAAGAAAGTGCTCAGTTGGAAAGTGTCTGGGAACGGGATGACACGAAGAATAAGAAGATGGCGTGACTGTGAATTGAATGGTGAACTCAAGGAGCTGGAGGACCGTGAACACAGCGGATTAAAAGCAAGTCTAAGATACGAAGAGAAAACGGCTACATTTCTTGAAGTGTTTACAAGAAGGAGAAGAACAGAACCCAGTTATGGAAATCGTAGGGCCCACAAAGAAAGTACAACATAGGCTACATAATTTGTGATCAACATCTGTCTCTTCCAAAAAGTTTGAGATTCGAGAAGAACACCCCCGCCACGTTAGAAGCACTACAGATTCTACTGAAATTGTACAGATAGAATAGTACAGATGTACTATTGATATCTACGATAGTACAGATAGTATAGATGTACTTACATCTGAATCGAAGAACTTTTGGACATGAACTATCTATACCCACCAAACTATGAACCGCAGCCAAAATTTTGTGAAATTTGCGACAGGTGAGCATGTGCACACAGTTAAATCACTATGACTCACTTTTAAAATGCATAACAGACGTTCATGTGGCACTCACCACGCCATAGTTGACATTTATTTCTGTCAGTTCATGTGATGCATGAAATTTCGCTGGCTTAACACAGTGGTGGGCAACGCGTGGCCCGCCGACCCGTGTTGGGTGGACTCCACCGATTCTAATATCCAAAGTGACCCGCGGACATTGTTTGAATCGATGATGTGAAAATGGCCGTATCCAACTTTGACTTTTAAAAGGCTGGAGGTTGATCTTCTTTATAATTTGCAAAAGCATCAACTAATGATTTATTGAGCAATATGATGGCACAAAAATTCTCATTCGAATACTCAAACCATGTTCCGTTCTCAATGAATATCTTTTCAGTATGAATGTAGGTGACACATTCATCAAATGCGTGACTGCTTATTATCATATTACCAATGAGGTCGTATTACTATAATTTAATAACACACAAAGGCTTCCGGAATGAGTTTTCCTTATTCACAGTTAATTTTTCATATAGATTTTAGAGTGTTAAATGAAGTTCCTTAAAAGACAACAGTTTAGTTGAATACACTGCTGCTGCATGCATTTACAAATACAATTATGCCATATGCTACCACTACGTACATGTATAGTGCAGCATTCCTTAAAATTCGCTCAAAAGTATTAAATGAACGAATTTTGAAAATACCTATTTCCGCCTTTTCAAAATTGGTGACCCACGAGCCCTCTCGCGGCCCACTACTTGTGGCCCTCCATCCCAACTTGGTTGCCCACCACTGGCTTAACCTGTTAGATAGAGCGTCACTAGACCTCGCTGAATTCCACCTTGTGTGAAATTCCAAGTACTTATTTGATAAGCATATATTTTTCATTTTCAGCATTGGTGGGGATATTTTTTGGCGGGACTCTCTATGAAATATCCTATAGCATTTTAACTATACTTTCTCGCTATCCGCAAGTGCGCTGCCGTGTTCATGAACCGTTGACAGATTAAATTGTTTTTCCGTCTACAGCATAATCCATACGGAGATATCCATGTATGGAAAACACTCAATTTTCAACTAAATAAAACTGAATTTGAGATGCAGCAAAAATTACAGACCGCTTCATAAATAATTGCACAAAACAGTTAGCCTATTTCGAAATGTATTTTTCGTATTGAAGTCCATGTTAAATTTCAATAAACGATATGCTATATGAAAACTTGTCTTCTCCATAGATTATTTTGGCATATATTTTACTTTCTTAATTGGTCAGTTGAAGTCAGCAGGCCTTCCGAAAGAAAATTAAGCGTTTTCTTTGATGCATGAAGATGATGGAATTTCTTAATAAAAATTGACATATATTGTAAGCTATCATTCAGCTTCATCATGTTGCAAAGATTTTAGTATTCGTTGAATGTGCAAAGAGATACACTACTAATAAGTTTTATCAAAAAATTGCTACTTAAAGAAAATCTGACGCCATTTTTCAATGATGAAGGTCCTCGATTTCAAAATACTTTATATCATGTGATAGGTTGCGTTTAGTACTTTAGATTGGCAGAACATTTAGGTTGTGTTTGGTCAGTTGTTGTCAGTTAACTTAGTAGTATGAATTTTTGGTCAATTCATTCACCGATACCTTTTGATTATTCGCTAACTTTTGCGTCAACAATGTTTTTAGCGGTTGACTACATACAAGTAGACAACCCAAAAGATACTTTCGTGACGGATGAAGCATGCGCCCAAACCGGGACTGTTGCGGTAAAACGTGGGTGTCTGGTCACTCTGTCTTATCCGCAACACTTCTAATCCAAACTGTGTGGTTTGATGAGTAGAAAGGTTTGAGTCGAATATCCCTGTTCTATTGTTTAGACCTGTCTTTAGCTCACTGATCTCAGCAATAACGAACTAAACGTTCAAAACAAATGATTGAAGAATTTCATTTCAACGCCCTCATATCCTCGCTCCCTTCCCTTTTTGTATGTATTGATGGAGCATGAATTGAGTCACAGTAAAGCACAGACAGCATTCTGCCGAGCTCAATTCATACGGTAGTTTCCCGACGTCACATTCTTGCTTAGCTTCGACACGTTAAGGGAAAGACACTGAAACATCCTCTCTCTCATTGGTTGATGACGTCATCGACGCTTTATGAGATGAAGCGTCCTGTATTCCTCTGATTCTGCTAACTTGATAGCTGCAGGAAAACGAGACTTTTATCCGCATTTGTGAGCATTGGTTTCTGTCTCATCTCATCGTTGAATCGTCTCTTTTTATCATGGTGTATTGTGCTGTGTACGGGTGCTCGAGAAACAGTAGCCATAAGAAGTTCTCCTTCTATCGATTCCCTAAAGATCCTGTTCTTCGCAGTGCATGGATTCGATGTTGTACCCGTGCTGTAGCCGGAAAACCATGGGAGCCAAGACCGCGAAGCGTGATTTGTTCTGTGCACTTTACTCCGGAGTCATTTGAGCGCGACTTTCGCGCCGAGCTTCTTCCAATCACATCAACTCGACGTCGTCCGAAAAAACTCAGACCAAATGCGATTCCAATGTTGCTGCTCCATCAGCCTATGTCGGATCCTCACTGTAAGAAACAGATCACGTTTTCCTTGATCTTCATAATATGGTTTGCACTTTTGCTACGGAAGAGAGATTACTTTCATAAATTGCTTATTTAAAGAACAAAATTATAGAATTTCATGGGTTACTCCCCACGTTTTCAAACTTGCCTATAAGCAATAAAAATGAATCAAGCGTCACAAAACGCCAGATACATTTGTGCTTATTTTCGATCCTCACACTAAACATACTGCAAATCGGACAAACTCTTTTTTTAACTACAGAGAAGAGACGGCAACCTGAAGTGTAGCGGCGGGAGCAGCTTGATCTGACTTCGTCCGCTCGATGCATAATTATTGCTCGTGCTGCGTGACTTGTCCTCTCTCAGTCTTGGTTGCTACCTTAAATCCCTCGATTACCTTAAGTCCTATCACACATGTTTTGACTTAAGTACATATTACAGTGCGTTCATAAAGTCATTGTGCACCTAATAATTCAATGCATGCGCAGTATTTTGTCACTTAGAAATAGATAGCCGAGAGATAGACCCACTTCTTGGGATAAGTGACGCATCGACTTGTTTGGGCTATGAGTCACAGCTTCAGAAATGACATTGACCTTTAGATCAGTTAAGATCAATGGTTGATCTGAGCCTAATGGATCGTGCACCGAGCTAGCTTCTCGGAACTCACTGATTGGACTTCAATCAGCATTTCGATGAGTCAAATCAGTTGTAGGATGTCTTTCTAAAAACTCATTCTTTACTTCACTAGTATGTTCCCCATTGGCGCGGAAAACATATTCGACCAAGAAGATTCTCTCTCGCATTGACAGCATGCTTAGCTTCGAAATGCAAACGTGCTGATCTTTTGCGAGTTAGTCGCTGACAGGTGTGAAGCTAAATTCAAATTCTAAATCATGTTGTGTGTCACAAGGTACTCAATTGCGCTTCTCAAACAAGCCAGTGGCTCTGTGCATGTGCTAGATATCTAGGATTGTAGGATTACGACTGTTTTCTTTGGAAAAACATAGTCAAGAAGAGGTCCACAGTGACTTTACGAACCTACTGTAGTTTCATGCTCTGAATTGTGCAAGGGATGTGGCCTTGGTCTTGATCACAGGCACGCGGGAACAGGGGCTAGCGAGGGTTGACCACCCCCCCCAAAAAAATTTCAACTTGCGGCAGCTCCGAGACATTCAGCCAGACTAATTAGTCGATAGGATATATTTAGCAACACAAAACAAATATTTCCTTGACATTACAGAATGATTTCACTTTCATTACCCTCCACACGTATTTTCTCCTGTCACGGGACTCATGATTGTGCATGAATGAAATAGAGTTACTACAGCGAGTTCAGAGATGCAGAGCCCAACAGGACCCCACAGACTTAGATTGTCTATTCTTCTAAGTTCGCTGAAGATGCGATGAACGGGAATAGGGCTGTGAGAACGTATTGAATGAACAGAGAATCTCAATGTATCTGTTGAAAAGTAAAAAAGGCTTGAACAAAAAACATCGCTTGCGCTTATCTTATGTCATAAATATCTTCAGATTATTCAAATCTTCACGATTCCATCAAATTTTAAGAAATCCCATCAGTATGTCAAGCTCTTTTTCCCTACATCAGAATGTGATTGATTTCTGACAGTATGACAACTTTATCAAATGATCCTAAGAGCATCTCCGCGACAAATTCGCCAGATGGGTCTGCCAGAGAAATTCGACTTGTACCTCGAAAAGACACTTAGGGCTCTTGCATAATCTGGTGAACGGCAAAATAAGATGAAGATTCGACCAAAGTCGGTAATGATTGCAGCAGTCCTGGAAGCCTTGTTCGTCAATACACATCAAAGAGAGGCTGCGGGTTCTCTTTTGAGATTATGTTTCCGGGGATGGATTTCAGTGATGGAGCTACGAGTATATGAAACACTCATAAAATCATTCATTCTTGCATTCGAAAGTCTAAGGAAATCGCTTGCTGAAATCTTTGCTAAGCAAAAAAACTAGAACACGATAGTTTACAAGTTTGCATACCAGCGATGAAACGGGGTCAGTAGGTCAAAAGCATCATTCGTTGACTAAGTCAATGACACGCTTTTTGACTTAGCTGCTTTTGAGTAGCCATAGAGCAGTGGTGGGCAGCCAAGTTGGGTTAGAAGACCACAAGTGGTGGCCCGCGAAAGGGTTCGCGGGCCACCAATTTCAAAAGACAGAAATATGTTCAAATTTCTTTATTGCATACTTTAGGGCGTAATTTTAAAGGACTGTATGTTACATTATAAAATCCATATGAATAATGAAAAGTAAGCACACTAAACTAATTGCGAAAGCTTTTTGTGTTATCAAATGATGGTAATGTGACCATTTTGGAAAATATGACCAGATTTCATTGAAAAATGACGGTCTGGAACTATATAGTACTCGTACATCTATTCGCCTACATATCGTTCAATATAAAATAATACAAATAAAGACTTTAAACTACATGCACCTAAGTGTACATTGGCATACGTCACCCAAGCCTAAGCGGCTTTCGAAAACCGCGCATAGGCTCCCCTAAAGATGCTCGTGCGATAATGCCATTCTAGAACAAAATTGGTGCAGTATACAAATAAAATCCAGAAAGAATACTTGACTTACAAAAATCACATATCTTCATGTTGGATTCCTTCATACGTAGCCTACTTTATGTACAGTATTTATAGGCTTATTGCAACGTTACTCATTACGTGGTGAAACATGCTCAACAAAGTATCGAACGAATACCATGTGACTTAGCACTCAAGCTATGATGTTATATCCCTTACCTTCATGCTGAGAAAATATTCATTGCGGACGGAGCATGGTTTCAGCATTCGTTGTACCAAAATTAGCTCATTAAGTCATTGGTTAATGCTTTTGCAAATTGTAAAGGTCAACCTCAACCTAAGAAGCACCTATTGTTTAAAAGGCGCCAATTTAAAATCAGCTGCCTTTTGTGATGTAGTTGTCTATCACGCATTTGTATATTACCGAGAATAATATTAAGAGAGTTCGCTGAACTGGACTAAAGTGATTATTGATAAAACTAAGGCATGTTGATGTAAAAAAACGCCAAATTGATATAGGGCCCTATCTGTCAAACACTCGAAAAAATGTTATTCATTAAACAAACAAGCGCTTTAAAAAATTCCCAAAGTGGAAGGATTGATGGAAAAATGTATCCCTGTTTCCTAACAATTGAGACAATTAGAATTAATCCTGTCAAAGCACAAGTCAACTCGAATGGCCACAATAAAATCAAAACATGTTTACATGGATACTGGTATAATAAAATGTGAATTGACATGCATGAATGATGTTATGAAACGCATGTTTTGCTTTGGAGAGTGACCCCCCTATTTGTCATTTAGTTTATATGAACCTAACTTAAACTAACTGGAGACCATGATGATAAAAAAGCTGAAGCCAAAACTTATACCAAGATTCAGCTTGAATGTGAAAAATAGTAAGGAAAATATCAGAGTTTCATCCCCGACGAATGCAGTTTCTACCAGAGTGAGTGGTATGCCTCCATTAACCGCCCAAAAATTAGTTTCGCAACATCTAAAATTTTTTAGTCCCCCGTACCGAAAAATCGTTCCCGCGTGCCTGCTTGATCATTATCACTTGTCGAATTGTCGCGAAATGAATCTTCACCTCAACTGCTAACTGTTCAGAATGCGTTGACAGACGAAGTTAGATCAAGCTGCTATCGAGGGAAAGGTAGCCCAAGCACCACTTTTTTTTACCTGGGTAGGCCCTCTCTTACTTTAGAGACTATCGAAGGACTGAGTTTCAATTATTAGCAATCAAATGACTCTTCGGAATTCCAAAATAAAATCAGCGATTGATAGATCAGAATTCCAATTTAACTTTGTTTAATCTTCTCTTCCACGATGTCTTCAAGGCAAGTTGGATATTCATTTACTTAGAAATATGAACGATTGGCCGCGTCTGCTTATCATCTTTGATTACGCACTGCTCGAGCATTATGCGTGTCGTTCGTCGCCTGCTTTTAATTGAACGGGCTATTGTTGACTGATATGCAACTGGAGAGCATCTGACATTATTCTGCATGTTGTTTCAAGATGGTGTCCGTGATCAAAAGTATTCGGCTCTCTTCTCGATGATTGCAATTGATACAAAAATGCAATGGCAGGTATAGCTAGGATGCAAAATAATTGCATCTGAACTAGAATTAGATGTGTGCGATTGGTCGAAAGTGAAATACCGGTAAAAATAATGAATATAATTTTTGCTTGAGCATATTGATTGTGCTATTAGGGTTGGAACCGGCCGCTGTCCCATACCTGAACGGCCAGTTTTGACTATTAGTTCCAACCCGGTGTGCTTATGCAGCTAGTAAACAAGTGTAGTTTTCTCAATCATAGTGAAACGAGGAATCATCTGTTAAACAGGCTTTGTTATCGTGATTATTCGATGATAATCAGAATTCGGGATTTTGATTTCCAATTCATCAGCAACTCATTGTAAAATCTCTTGCGCCCCACCTTTGGGTCGTGTCCCTGCTATTGGGAAACGCTGGTTTAGTTAATCAAATTTAGTCCTTGATGATACATAATTCTAACAAACTTCCTCATGATATATTTTCCTTCCACAGATGAAGCCGTTCCATTCTGCGAACATCAATGTTACATCTGCAAACGGGAATTCGTGAGTGCTCGAGCCCTGAATGAGCACATGAGTGAAGGTCATGGCATTGAGAATAGTCAGAAGGACGGGAATGAAGAGGATAATAAGTTAATGATTCCATTGCCGAATGTCGGTCAGGATTACGATGTGGAGTGCGAAGATGATGAAGTGGACGGTGCGATGAATAAAGCAAACCTTCTTTCTGTGCAAAATGAACTTCTAAGGAGTGTGAAGACTGAATCAGTCGGTGAGTACACAACTCGATCACTGTTTTCAGAATGTTGCAGTTAGTCAGGCAGCCAGAACGAGCTTGTGCAGGGAACGAGACTGAAAATGATACTTTCACAAAGTGATGTACACCCTATGTCTTCTACGAATCTGCGCGTCTGCCGAGTTCTACCTGGGTCATCTTCCTGTCAGACAGGATCAAAGAAAAACATTTTGAGGAAATTTTGTCACTTGGCCACTGAGCCTGATAATGGTTGGCAAAACTGATTGAAAGTGCTCGCAAAAATTAAAAAATCATGTAGTTTCCTGACATCCGGAATTTTGACGCCTCTAATTCCTTAAAGAAAAACACATGGGAAAAACCAATGGGACGCAGATTGCAGTTTTTGGCAAGAATGAAATTTTCTATGTTTCTCTTATCAACTGAAAAGTACTAAGCCCAGAGTCATAATTTTCGGAAAGATATGTCTTCAAGCCATTTCTTATATCCTGTTCATGAACATTTATCTATGAAGCTAATTCAGATTTGACGGGCCTCCTACTGTCAGCAAAAAAACAACATGCTGGCCCACTTGATGTTTCTACATTGAACCACTTTCTCGCATACATCGCCTATCAGAAGCATGACAATATCACATTCACATGATAGGAAATTACCTGAAGAAAGATCATACTGATAATGATGGCTTTAGACTTAAAACTTTTCAGTTGATAAGAGAAAACGAAGAAAATTTCATTTTTGCCAAAAACTGCTATCTGCATCCCATTGGATCCGATGTTGATTTTGTCTGACAAGAAGATGGACCAAATAGATCTTGATATTGATCAGCATATACCATACATTGTCGTAGACTGCATTTCATGGTTGAAACTTTACAGCAGCATCGAGAACAAGACTTACTCCTTTTTAACCTTGCTGTGTGAGTTTTCATGTTTCCAATGAGTGCCGGAGCGCGAAAAGACATGGATTATAGAAACATGTAGACATCTAAGCACTTCTAAAGATTTTACAGTTCACCAGCTCTCACATTCATTCCAAACATCTTTTGACACTGCTGTCACTAACTACTCCAGAAAGTTCTCTGTCGTCGATAACTCAAATTTATATGACAATATTTTGATACTTTTTAAGTTTTATTTTAATAAATCTTTCGTGCACCTTTCGAAGTTGCATGAAAGTCACTTTATCCTATTTATGAAACAGCTTCGATAGAAAACGACATGATATCAAATTTAAAGGTGAATACTCAAGCAAGAAGCAATAATTCACTTTGTTATTTTATAAGAGCAATGCATTAAGGCAAGAGTATTGATCAAATCAATTGCCCAGACCACTGCACAACATGTAAGAATGATGGTGTAACAATCATTCAGAGAAAAAATGTGCATTAATTCTGACAGATTTCTAAAATCTGCGTGATAGGGCCTATAATAAAAGCGGCAATCCAACCCGACCCTACTTCAAAATTGTCCTACCCGAATCGGTACTTTCGAGCTAGGGTTTCGGGTCTGGTCGGGTTTCAGGCAGGATTATTCATCTTTAGTCTGGACCATAAAAGTTAGAACTTCCAGGCAAGAGATAAGATGCGCACGCATTTAAAGACCATATCAAATTAACAGAAATAGGTATTAAAAATGCAGAAATGAGCTGACGTTGTAGTTCCTAGGAATTGTGTGCATTGTATTTCAATAGATAGAAAACGCAGTACTACTGCTCTTCAGAAGCACCTCAGGAATAGAATTAACATTAATGAATAGAGATAACAAGATGAGTCCATTACTCCATGTGGTTCATTAAATAATCAGATAATAATAAAATAATAAATAACAGATAATCAAAAAACGTCTTCATTTGACGATTTCCCCTCATTTGGCGGTCCCAATTTTTTCAATTTCCCATTTTTCCAGAAATCATTTTCAAATGGCAAACAGATTAGCATGAGGAGGCGGGCAGTCCTTTCAGCTTCTCAAAACTTGCCCTTATTAGTCTCTCAAGCGCCCTCCTCAGTCTTCAAGGCGTTCTCATGAAAATCATCAGGGAGAATTTGACCAGTTGTGAACTTAAAATCACACATCTGCACACGACGTTGAAATTGGCGCACCTCTCATAGTGGCTTGGGATGCTTTTGTGCCTCTTCCAATTGTCCTTCGGTGACCTTTGAACGACAATCGCATTCATATACAAGCTATGGATATGTAAAATTTTCAACATGAAAAATACTTTTATAGCAACTCTATGTTGTTTAACGCCTTTATTGCCAACTCCGTAGTGGACCGACTAAATTAAATTATTCACTTGCTTTGGTCGAGTACTGGTCTCACAGATTTCTCTTCTATATACACGGACCGGTATTTATTATGTAATGATTTGAATAAGAAACGCTGTCAATCATTGTTATCACCGAAGAGCATCAGAAATTGACAGAAAAATTGTAACCGATATGTTCACAGTTTTCCCTCCTGTCGATGGCACGACTCTCTTCCTCTGTGGCAGCAGCTGCGTTCACTTATCATGTAATCGATCAAAGCGTTAAAACAAACAGGAAGCACGTGACTAGTCTTCGGCAAACTTGTAAGTATCAACTGCACCTTGCGAGAGATAATGGATAAATAAACGAGTTGTAGGAGTTTTTCAATCTACAGTAATTTGGGTTGGCAAATTTATGCTTCTTTTTTTAATGTCTTCTTGCACCAAATACCTCTTAGTCGAATCTTAAATTCTAATCAATATTAAAGCAAACAAAGAAAATAATAGCTTTTGAATATCTCATTTATCGAGATACTATACATCAAGTATGAGCTGATCAGAGCTGGTGAAATAGATAAACCAAATTGATGAACACATTCAAAGATCACGCTAAAATTTTGACAACCCTGTATTGGACACTCAGACTGCACAGGCCTATTCTTCACGTTAAATTGAAAACTTGAATTTGTCTAATTCCTCCTCAAAATACATGTGGAAGATGAAAACGTCAAGTGAGGTGTAGTAAAAAAATCACTGGATACATTCGAAAGCTGGGTTAGAAAAAAACCCGTCTGAATATAAAAAAACATAGTTCCCAAAGATATAAGCAAGATGTGTCTCCCTTTCTTATAAATAGTGAATGCAAGCTTTTTCCATTTGCAGCTTATCTGCAATCATATGTCAACTCAAGTCTATATTTTGATGTCTCAGTAGTATAGGGTATGACATCGCTTCGCTCGCACCGGATGTCACACCTTGCGAGATTTCAATAATTTACGTAGTCTATAAATTTCAAAAATTTGGGTAGTCTCCAAATTTCAAAAATTTAGGCAATCTAAAAATATCACGTAGTCTCAATATATCAGAAGATTGTATTCAAAATATTTATTAAAAAAGTGGATGAAACAAAAGTGGAAGAAACCTCAAAAGTGGAAGGAACTTCGACGGCGACGACGACGACGAGAATATATCCTTCGTTATCTCAATTAAAAATAACTGAATTGAATAAAGAAAAACATAAAGATAGAGTACGTTATATGAAAGATAAGGAAACGCAACACAAGGAATTGGAATTGTTCGTGATGAGATCTCATTCTCCTCTTACTCATCGACATAACTGACAATCGCACTTGACAATTGTTCTCGTAATGCGGCTAATTGACTGAGTGATCTGATGTCTATTCATTGTCTTTGTTGATCCGTATTATATGATATGTATATCATGCCATGACATAGTTTGGTTGGACAACACAATTAAAACTTTTACGGAGCAGCGTGACTTCTTTCTCTCTCTCTCGATCCTGTCTGTTACAGGAATATTGTATTCACAATGACATGCATTCTTTGAAAAAATTGTTTGTCTTCAATGAGAATAAATCCCGTATGCTTTTAATAGAATGACCTCGAACGCTAATGGAAAAATACACCAAAACTGTTCTGGGAGCCAGAAAATGTGTCAGAAAGTTTGTCGACATGGCTGTCGATAAAAGTGCCGACATGGTTGTCGATAAAAGCGCCGACATAGTTGTCGATAAAAGTGCCGACATGTTTGTTGATAAAAGCGCTGACATAGTTGTCGATAAAAGTACCGACATGGTTCGACAGTCGGTGTATTTATCCATTCAAAATAATGTCGCATGAATGATTGTTATGGAAACCAATATGAATAGAAATGCTCATTCATTTATTTATCCTCTCTCTCATATGTCTGTTGTGTTTAGATTGTATTTGTTCTTTTGTTCTTATAGTGTGAATGTAATTTCACAACCCGCATTATGCGCTATTGTCTGTGATTTGCCTCACCCCTATCAGCTGTCACAATTTTAGCAGCTGCTACACGCCAATTTTTTTATTATAAAATGATTAACATGATTGAGTTCTTAAAAATATATGGCAAACAAACAACAACGAATTTCGATCTAAAGAAAATCGCTAATCAATTAGGAATAAAGAATTTTCACGTATTGATGTGAAATGAATTGCAGTTGATTAAAGATGTACCTGAAGTGAATTTTGCAACAAATCTTCACACATCAGATCAAAAAGGAGTACATTTGTCAGCGGGAAAAAGAAAAAAACGGTTCCAATTATTATTTTGACTCATATGGATTGCCTCCAACAAATGAAGTAAAAGAAATACTTGGAAATGGAACATACAATACATTTCAAATTCAAAAACCAGGAACAACTTATTGCGGTCAGTTATGTCTTTACGTTTTATACAAATTACAGGAAGGAGTACCATTTCTTGATATTATGTTAGAATTGAATAAGGGAATTTCATTCCCGAAACGTTAGTTTCAATGCCTATCTAAAGGATACTTGTAATTAAAGTTCAAGCGAAAGCTAAAGCTCAGTTTTTCGTAATTCATTCTCATAAAATCTTCCCTTCTTCATTATCTAAATCTTTAATTTCATAAGTAATCGGATAAGTTTGATTTATTTTACAAACTTCAAATATGTCTTTCGTCCAATAACTAACAAAACCTTTTTCAAATTTATTCTTATACTTAAATATTCGTACCCTATCACCAATCTTAAATTTCGATTTACGCTTTTGTAAATTAACATTATTCTCATTCTCATAATTATTTTCAAATATCTTATTGAATCTGGATCGTTAGAAGCATTCTTTGGAGTTTCTTCAATACTTGAATGAATCTTATTGTCATAATCCTCAACAATTCCTGGTAATATTTTTAACCATTTCTGATTTCCTTGTTCTGTAAATTTCTTAAATAATTTACTTTTTAATGATCTATTAAACCTTTCTATTACTACAGCTTTTCCAGCATTTTCAGTGGAATAAACAGTTTCAAATAATGGCTTAACATTTCTGTTATAAAACTCAGATCCTTTATCAACAAGCAATTTCTTTGGTTTTCTATTACTTTCTTTGAATATTTCTTCAAACGCATATTCAATTGATAAACCACTTCTATTCTTTAATGGCTTCACCCAAGCGTATCGAGTGCATAAATCTATAACGGTAAATGCGTATTTGTAGTCTCTTTCATTCGGCATATGAATAAGACCAGCACTCCAAATATCATCTTTACTAAATACTTTTACCTTCAATAGATATTTTGGCTTTCTATATTCCTTGTGAATTTCGGACGCGTAGGTTTCAGAGTTGAGTTTTGTCGAAACCCTGACCGAACAATATTTTAGCTTGTGAAGCTTTCTTAACAAACAATCTTTCAAATTTTTCAATTCTTTCAATTTTTTCTCTAAATGTAGGATTTTGAATATTATCTAATTCTTCTATCATTTTCCTATCAGCTTCATGACGAGATTTTAGGTCATGATTTTGATAAGCTAAATCGTGTCTATAAGCTGCTGTATCAACTCTGTTTATTGGTTCTTCCCCTGGTTTTGGATTATTATTCTCATCTAGCCTTATATCTAATCGAGTTCCTGGACCGGTATATGAATGACCAGGAAGATGTTTTTCTTTTCAATATTTACTCCAAATAAATCCAGGAAAGTTTTCTAATGTTTTTTGTAAGTCACCTCCGTTGTGCAGCCGACCGGTGTGCAGCCGATGGCCAGAATGTACTTTTAAGAGATAATCCATTAGATCTAGATTTGAAATTTTTAATTTAATTAAATTTTCGGAATTTGTAGAACTTGTAGAATTTGTAGAATACATTTTAAAGATAAAAAAATATTTATAACCTTATAACAATATATTTATAACATTATAACAATATATTTACCTAATCATACTAGGACATAGATATATTCCAGAACCATCTTTAGTTTCTTTTATTTCTATTAAATCATCAACATTATGTAGAATGTTTTTGAGAACTCGTTTTCCTTCATCAACTAAATTTAATTTACTAATAAAATTATCTACTACTCCCTCACCCCTAGCAACTTTCTCTGACTATCTATTATGACGTTTTTGTTCTTCTAATACTGCCTTCTCTGATTTATTTTTATTTACTGCTTGGACAATACCAGCTGTCCCACCTGCAACACTTCCTGCAGCTGCTATACCTCCTATTATTAGAGGAATTAATTGGAGCATTCCACCATTCTTTTCTTCTTGTAATTTAATAGTCTCTATCATTGGTTTACTTCTGTAATATTTCTTTTTGTTGATCGTAATAGTTTTAGGTGTATTTTTGTCAACAATGTTACGTAGTTTTAATTCAACAGTTTTATTATTATTATTACTTTTAGCTTTCGACATTTTTAATAAAAAATTTTAAGTTAAGAATTTTTAATGAAAAAAATTTTAATCTATTCTAGCTATGAAAAAATTTTAAGTTACCAAAAATTTTTATTAACTTATCGACAAAGTCTTGGGCTTTAGCCGATCGGACCAAAGGTCCTGAGGTTATTAACCGATAGAACCTTGTTCAGAGGCTTTAGCCTATCGGACCAAAGGTCCTCAGGTTACTAACCTATCCTAACCATCTTTCCATTAAGAATTTCAATAGAATATTTTACATCTTCTAGCAATAAACCATAAGCCATCAATGAAGTTGTGGAATCTTTCTTTTCAATATTAATTGTTACATCACAACCATTCTTAATAATATCTTCCGATTGTGCACTTTAATCAAAGCAGAAAACAGGATATAAATTCTTCCAATCTCCAGGAGTTAATTGTGGTTCAACTCCAAATTCTATACAAAGATTTCTATAAGCATCATATCCTTTCATAAATTGATTATTAGTATCATCGAATCTTAATGGATCAATTGGATATCGGGTTTGATTTAAAGCAACTTGTAAACTTCGAATTGTGTTAATATGAAAAAGATTGTTGTTCTTATCAAAACTTGGAGAATCATTTTTTTTGAAAAGTTAGCAATAAATATCTTGGAGTATTGGAAGTTCTAGTAAAATGCCAGTTAAATCTTTGTTCAGAAAAAGTTACAGAACTAGCAGTACGCTTCAGAAAATTTACTGGAATTGGTTTGTTAGTATTTAATCTTTTTGCAATAGTTAATTCAACCTCTAAACTGGGAGTAATATGTTTTATCCACCATTCAAGTCTATCAATTTATAAACATGCTTTTTTCCAGTCTTACCATAGAAGATTAATTCATTATTTGCTGTGCGATGAATTATTAATTTAGATTTTAATTGACATGATATTTTATCATAATCTAAATATCCGAATAATGGAGGCAATGACCAATTTACTGTCTGTTTACTTTTCTTGTTAAATTCACGACTTTCTTTATATGCACTATTGTTTGTTTTATTTAAATGATTTGCAATATTTTCTACATCTTTCGCAATTCCTGCTGCATCTGTTCCAGCGTGAGTTAAATCATCAATTATAACTTT